>JAZKJV010002648.1:0-365453 GCA_037367405.1 Ottelia alismoides | reverse complement strand
TCGTAGTTATCTCATCCCCCCCCCCATCCCATCCCCCTTCCCCCCCCTCGATTGAGGGGCAGAACCATCAGGTGGACTTCACAGTCTTGGACATGGAGACCCCCAATCATTGGAGAGAATCTCATATCATTCTCGGGCGATCCTTCCTTAGGACCGCAGGCGCAGCTTTCGATTATGGTACGGGAATGATGAAGTTCCATTCTCCAGGTGGAGAAGTGAACCTTGAGATGAAGCAAACCAAGTGTCAGCGACCTGATTCAGAGAGTAGTACAGAGTACTCATCTTCAGAGGCCGATTGCAGTATGATTAGCACAGTGGGATTTGGGGACAGATTCCTTCAGGATAGAGCGAGACCCTTTCATCTGAAGAGGATATAGTGCATGATGCAGTTTGCCAGGTGTTGTCTGATCTTGCTAGAGATGCATCAACCTATTCTCATGATGACTTAGAGATTCATCCGGATCTGTCAGTTCCATCCTCTTCGGAACAATCATGGGACATAGATGACGAGTTGGACGTGGCTTTTGCCGATTGTTTGGATATTTTGACGATCCGACTCCCGATACTTCTGATTTGGTGGAGAGTCCTACACAGTTGAGCCCACCTTCATGCAGCACATAACCAGATTCAGATTTAGTTCAGCCAGATCTGTTTGATGATACCACATTGCCAGAACTGAAATCACTACCTCCTACACTCAAGTATGCCTTTCTTGCGGGACCCAAAGAGAGATATCCTGTCATCATTAGCTCAGACTTGACTTTAGAATAAGAGTCTAGGTTGTTAGAGGTCTTAGAGAGGAACCGCAAAGCAATAGGCTGGACAGTGTCGGATCTCGTGGGCATCAACCCTGCTCTCTACTCGCACCACATTTTTACTGAGGATAATGTGAGACCTTCCCGTGAATTCCAGATGAGACTTAACCCCAATCTACGGGAAGTGGTGAAGAAAGAAATTGAGAATTGGTGCAAAGCAGGATTTATATACCCTATTTCTGACTCCAAGTGGGTGGCCCCGCTTCATGTTGTCCCGAAGAAGTCAGGAATTCAGATGGTCACCAACGAGGAGGGGGTAGAGATCGCGACACGAGTACCTACGTCGTGGCGTGTCTGTGTTGACTATAGGCGCCTGAATGCCACGACCAAGAAAGATCACTTTCCCTTACCTTTTATTGATCAGATCTTGGAGATACTTGCAGGGAAAGAGTTCTTCTATTTTCTTAACGGGTACTCAGGCTACAACCAGGTGGCCATAGCGCATGAGGACCAGGAAAAGACCACATTCACATGTCCATTCGGTACTTATGCTTTTAGGCGCATGCCATTCGGGCTCTGCAATGCCCCGGGCACATTTCAGCGGTGCATGATAGCCATATTTGCCGAGATGGTGGGAGATTTCCTGGAAGTATTCATGGATGACTTCTCAGTCCATGGTGATTCTTTTGATACATGTTTAGCGCACTTGGACCGAGTCCCTCACGAGGTGTAGAGAGGTGAATCTGGTACTCTCCTGGGAGAAGAGTCACTTTATGGTGACGGAGGGTATCGTGTTGGGGCATGTCATCTCCAAAAGGGGAATGAAGGTTGACCCTGCCAAGGTGGAGGTGATCAAGAAACTCGATCCACCTACCAACGTAAAGTCAGTGCGGTCATTTTTAGGGCATGTTGGATTCTATAGGAGATTCATTCAGGATTTTTCAAAGATCGCTCGCCCACTGACTGAGCTCTTAGGGAAAGACACCGAGTTCGTTGTAGATCACAGGTGTCTGGAGGCCTTTGAGCTCTTGAAGAGGAAGATTTGTGCCTTACCTATCCTACAAGCTCCTGACTGGTCTCTCCCCTTTAAGATCATGACTGACGCTTCAGATTTCGCTATAGGAGCTGTGTTAGGCCAATGACGAGATGGGATTCCGTTTGCGATTCACTATGCGAGCAAAGTATTAGATCCTACACAGAAAAATTATACAGTGACTGAAAAGGAAATGCTCGCAGTAGTATGGGCCCTCGAGAAGTTCAGATCATATATTTGGGCTCTAAGGTGACAATTTATACTGATCACACAGCCATTTCGATATTTAATGGAAAAGAAGGACGCGAAGGCGCATCTTCTTAGGTGGATTTTACTCCTCCAGGAATTTGATTTGGAGATTAAAGATAAACCTGGAGTGAAGAATGTTGTGGCTGATCACCTTTCTCGGATTGAACTTAAGGATTCTCCTGATCATGAGCGGATTAGAGAGACCTTCCCAGATGAGTCAATTTGTGTTATTGACTCACTCCCGTGGTATGCCAACATGGTGAACTATCTTGTCTCCAAGCAGGTTCCCCATGATTGGACTAGGAGCAGCATTGATCGACTGAAGTCGGGTTCGAGGAGATACCACTGGGATGATCCTTTCCTTTTCTTTGAAGGACCGGATTGTGTTTGGAGAGGGTGTATTCCTCAGGAGGAATACCAGAGTGTCCTCACATATTGTCAATCACTTGAGGTCGGAGGACACCATTCGGGAAAGAGAACCACTCACAAAGTACTTCAATGTGGATTGTATTGGCCGACCTTGTTTAGAGATGCCATTGATTTTGTACAGTCGTGCCCAATCTGTCAAAGGATGGGAGGGGCAGTTGGACAGAGAGATGAGATGCCCATGCAACCGATGATTATTTGTGATGTTTTTGATGCATGGGGCATAGATTTTATGGGTCCCTTTCCCAACAACCAAGGACATGAGTACATATTGTTGGCGGTTGATTATTTATCCAGGTAGGTGGGGGCTATCCCAACCCGAACCGCAGACAGCTAGATTGTCTGTAAGTTTGTGAAAGACCATATTATTGCTAGGTTCGGGGTGCCAAAAGTTTTGATATCTGATGGGGGTAGCCATTTTGTGAACCGAGATATGAGATCTTTATCTAAGGACTATGGATTTGAGCATAGAGTTACTAGTCCTTACCACCCACAGTCCAACGACATGGCAGAGGTTTCGAATAGAGAGGTGAAGAGTATTTTGCAGAAATTGGTTTGTCCCGATAGGAAGAACTGGTCTCAGCTCTTGGACCAAGTTCTGTGAGCCTATAGGACAGCCTACAAGACACCATTGGGTACTTCACCATTTAGAATGATCTATGGAAAGCCATGTCATTTCCCCGCAGAGTTGATTCATAAATCCAAATGGGCAATTAAGAAGATTAATTGGAGTTGTCACCTAGGGAAGCTTTGCCGAGACTTGAACTTGAACGAGCTCGTGGAAGTCCGAAATAGGGCATATGACAACAGTTTGATTTATAAGGATAAAGTAAAGAGATGGCATGATCAGCACATTAGGTGCAAAGACTTTGTCCCTGGACAAAAGGTATGGTTGTTCAATGCCAGGTTGAAGATGTTCCGTAGGAAGCTCAAATCTAAATGGACGGGTCCCTTTGTGGTTAAGAAAGCGCACGAGAATGGAAGTGTAGAGATAGCTGATCTCACAGATGGTGCACAATCTCATGTGGTGAATGGACAACTGTTGAAGCATTTTGTTGATTCGAAAGAGCAGTTAGTCCAAGTCGAGGTCATCAACTTTATACAGAGTGAGCACAGAGTAGATACATCTCATTACTCTTCTTGAAGATGCAGCATCAAGATTCAACATCTTAGAAGATTCAATCACTCTTGTACATATTCTCCCTTCTTTGTATATTCTCGATATCACATCGGTTCTCACACTTACTCTTGTCTTATACTTAGGCTGACCAAAGCCTAAGTATAGGGGGGACCGATGCCCGCCATGTGTATATACTCATCATTTCTCCTCTTGACCTTGTCCGCCCCATTTTTTCTACACTTAGACTGACCAGAGCCTAAGTATAGGGGGGCGATCGACTTCTATACTTTTTTATTATTTTAGCTTTCCTACGCTTAGTACAAGCTATGTCTTTTTGTCATCTAGTGCCATGAGGACATAGCACATGCTAAGTATAGGGGGGAGTGTATATATTACATATATACTTTACCCATAGCTCGTACTTTCACGTATTTTTGTATATATTATACAATAATTATGGGGTGGGTAAAAAAAACAAAACAAATCAAACAAAAACAAAAAAAAACAAAAAAATTTTTTCCTAAAAAAAAATCTTTTTCCTTATTTGCTGAAAAAACTTTTCAAAAAAAAATCCTCTTTAAAAAAACTTTTTCAAAAAATAGTCTTTTCTTATTTACCTATCTTTTTTAAAAAAAACTCTTGAAAAAAAGAAGCAAAACTTTTCTTACAAAAAAAAAACTTCTTCACCTTTCTTTGTAAAAAAAAAACTTTTTCTAAAACTTTTTTAAAAAAATCAACCCAATCATAAAAAAAAACAAAAAAAACTAAACTAACTAATAAGTTGGTTTAATCCCTGACACAATTCACTTTCACACAAGACTAGTGATGTTCAAGAACACTTGGTTTATGAGGGCTTGAGATTTTGATTTAACCAGCCTTAGTCATTAGGGTCCTTGACTTAATTATTCACATTTCCCTAGTTTGAAAGATTTGTGTGCTATATTGCATGCTTAGTCTCTACCTTAAGAATATGATCAGCACCTCACATACACAACTGCAGTTATGATGAGATGAGTTGAAATTTCACTTGAGGAACTGGGATGAGGGATTTGAGTTTGGAATTGATTTAATGATGCTGGAGGATGGGATAAAATCAATGAAGGCTTCATGAAACCTGAGTGTCAGCACATTTAGCCAGTATGAGAACTTGGTTCTTGTACTATCTCTTGACATTTACCTATGTGCCAGGGTGTGATAAAAATAAAAAAAATGTTGATCAGTGTGCGCCAACTCTTGGTAAAAGCAGTGGAGCTAGCCAAAAATACTACAAAGCAATGAAATATCAAAGAAAAGCTCTCATTCCACAAAGTCAAATATTAAAGAGCTTCTACCAAAGGTGAGCGCTCCCAACCATTTCAAAGTGTCCACTTGGACCACCGCTATTAGGACCAGGAGTCAGGCTTCCACCAAAAAAGGACTCTGCATCGTAAATGCTACAAGTCTGGGTGTAGAAGGTACGATAGGTACTCAAAAAAGGCACACCCCGGTGTACTCTCAGGAAAGCAAGTGCAGATGGCTCCAACTTCTCTTGACGGACGCACTGATCAACACCAAAAAAATGTGTTGCGTAATAAGGCACTTGAGAGGATCTTTGTTCCAATGAGAGGGAGAGAAGAAATGACACAATCCTATGCCCTCCATCAACTGGCCTTCCATCTACACTTTCAAGTCTGACAACTAAAGAGACGGTGGATTGGATGCAAGAAATGATTTATTCCCTAGTGTTGAGGATTGAGTTCTTAGGAGAGTCTCTAGGACTGGAACCTTGGGTGACGTTGTGACTCTACTCTTGTAACTGCAGTCAACACTTAATGTCATATCCCTACTATATATGTATACAAAGAGAGTCCGATGATTAGGGAAATTGGGTACCTTTTGACTAGAGCTTGGTTCAGCTTAGAATTTTAGGATCTCTAAAATCGAGAGTTCTTGAACGGATCAAGTCTTGTATTCACATGCACAGTCGTGGGTTAACCCAACTTATTCATTCTTTATTTGCTCGAGGACTAGCAAAGTTTAAGTATAGGGGGGGTGATGAATCCACGATTCATCATCTTAATATCTTGATCTTAGCAAAATCCATGAGTAAAATCCCAAATAAATGTCCATAAAATCAATAAACTAATAAAATATCTCTTGTAAATAAAACTCACTAATTATTGTATATTAGATTGTATAAAATAAATTACACATAAAAAGCCGCAAAAATAAAGGAGTTTTATACATGTAAATAGCCCAAAACTTCATGTATTTTTAGTAATTTCATTTCAACCCCTTTTGCTAAATTCTTTCTCTAACTTGTTTATAAAAATGTATATAAAAATACAAAAATACAAACTCAAATAAATGCTCCTAGATCCCAAAGAGAAAAGCCATAAATTCCAACTTCTAAGCCAAATTCCCGCTCCGTCTGAACTCCAAATTCACCAAACTCACTTTTAAAGTTCAAGTTAGAAAATTATCTATCCAACGGAAGTGGTTTCATTAAAATCGGAGCTCGTTTGCAAAAGTTGGATTTTGGGACCTAGATGTACATTGTATACCATGTATATATTCATTCTTTCTTTAATTTTTATTGTATCTTTCTTAATTACTAAAAATACAGAAAAAAATCAAACTTGTGTTGTACTTTAATTATCCTATTTTATTGTATTTTTTCGTTGTAAATATCTCATTAAAAAGACAAAAAAATTACATATTAGAAAAGTAAAAAAAAATGTGTACATGTTGTTTGTCTTCCCTTGTAAATTCTCCACTATCTATTTTATTCTTTTTTATTCTATTGTAATTAAAGTAGCCAACTTTATTTTATTTATTTATTTATTTATTTTATTTTATATTCTCTACAATAACCACCAATTCAACTCCATTACTCCACCATATTTTCTAACTTCTGATTCAACTCCACCATTTATATTAACCTCCATCCCACTCCATCTTAATTCTAACTTCCATTTTTTCTTCTTTATATACATGCCGTTCTCCTCATTTTTACCTTTGATCCATCTTTATGTGAGGAGAGCCTAGTTCCCTGAGTTGAATCGATGACAACGACGCAACCGCGGTCGAGCGACGACAGCCCTTTCTCCGGTGAGATCCGTTGGCTTTTCGGCCAACATCACAGCCGCAACCGCGCACTGCTCGAGCTCATCGCGTGCCGGCGATTCGAGCGAAGACCGTGCTCTCGTGAGCACACCATAGGCGACCGTCTCCATCGTAGGTAAATTGTCGTCTCATTTTATCATCTTGTTATTTTTGCAAATTTTTTTAGCACACCACATATCATCCCTTCCACCACCACCATCACACCATCTTTCCCCCCATTTGTTTAGTTCATCATCATCACCACCACCAACCCATCTTACCTTTCTTTATTCATATTCCCTGTCTAATCAAATTAAAAAATAAAAAAATTAAAACAAAAAAAGTTTTTTTTAACGGCAGAAAGAAAAAAACAATAAAAAAAATAAAAAAAAAAGCAACGGACGGGGGAACAACAGCTCCACGCCGCCGCCCCACCCCCCTCTCCTCATCGCTGTTAACCGCCGCGCCAGGCGGCATCGCGCGGCCGCGCGCGCGGTCCTCCGTCCTTCCAGCCCCTCGCGGCCGCGCCGCCAACTGCGGCCGCTGCGTCGACGCCCTCTAACTGACCCACTCCTCCACCCGCAGGCCGGCGCCACCACCACCGCGCGCGCCGCGCCGCGCGCGCCCTCGTCCTCCGCCTGCCTTCGAAGCTCCAGCCGACCGACTCCTCAACCCGCGGGCACCACCACCTCCTTTTGGGTTCTCATCCCACGGCCCAAGCAAGAGGAAGAAGAAGGTCTTTCTCTCTCTTTTTTTTTATTGTAAATATTGCATATGTTTCCCTTTATATTTTTATAATTACAAACAAGTCTCTGCACATGCTTTTGTTGTAATTATTGTCTTTTTTGTTTTGCAAGGACAACCCTGTGTTCGTCTTTTAATTTGGGACCTCGTTTATGCATCTTTATATTCAATGAAAAATGCTTTCATGTTGAGCAACTAATTCTCTACATTGTGGATATTTATTTATATTTTTATGATATTTGGGTAATTAACTAAAATTGTTCAACTGAAATTTTACATAGTTTACCCATTCTGTACCATTAAATTTATATCTCACACACGGTTGCTCTAAAAATTCTACAAAAATTTAAGATGATGCCCTGATAGATGATTAACTTACTATCCAAATTTCATCCAAAATGGAGTTGTCTTGTGCGTGGAATAATTTGTAGAGTGAATTTAGTATTTGATTTTTAATTAAATCCACGTATATTTTTTTTTACGAAATTTCAACTCTTCTGGATTGCTTATCTAAATATCTTTCTGAGATAATTCGCACTCTGATTAATTTGACAATATAGATTTATTAGAAATTATTGACTCACTGTCACTCTATTTTCACTAAAAAATCCATAAAAAATTCATAACTTGTCAAAAAATTCCAAAAAAATCACTGTAGCTTCCTTGCAACATGTTTTAGTTCTAGTAATATTTTTATAATTTTTGCTTACTGTTTGTGTGATAAATTGCGAAAAACCCATAAAAAGTGTGCATTTTTCATTGTTGCATTTTAACCCTAAAAAATACAAAAAATGTGTTTTGTATTCCCCATTGGATTAAGACTTTAGAAAAAATATGATTTGGCTGAATTGGATTAATTTAACATTAAAATTAATTTGGCTAAGTTGTGTGATTTTTTAGTACTTAATTCACCCGCATTTTGTATTTGACATTCTTTTTGCATTAAAAAATCTAAAAAAATACCGCATTGGATATCTAGACCTAAAATTTTGAATTAAACCCGAAGTTGTTCCTTTGCCTCCCTGAGTTCGACCTCGGACTTGCCCGGGATATAAATTAAGCCGAGACACTCTTCACGGAGATCTTCTCTCGATTCTGACTGAATCGCTAAGTACACGTGCTACAACGTAACCGAATTATTTATCGCACTCAGCGACTCGTCAAGCACCCATGTATCTCTTTTTCTTTGGCAAAGTCTGATTCTTGAGACAATAGGTTGTGGCTACTGATAAGACATGTGTCTTTATATTTCGGTTATCTTTCTTCCTGCTAATCTTTGTAGGTGTGCATCTCACCTTAAGGTATTTTTGGAATGCAGGATGGTTAGACACATATTCATCAAATGGCACCTTAACTGTGATGTTTTCTTTACAGAACCGTGCCATATCAGGGTCATCTTTCTGAATCTTTTTGATGCGATTTCTTGTCATAAGAGCACGAGGGAAAGGGATTGAAGCTAAGGAAACAGAGGATGAAGAGTCTGTATCATGAAACTGAAAGATCATTCTTTGACTTAACGGAAACAGAGTTCTTCATACAAGAATCTTTTTGATGCAACATGGAATCGAAATAAAATCTATCTACTAAAGGTTGTGGAATATAAGCTGGAGTGGTATCTGCCACAACCGGAGATGCAAGGTCCTCCGTAGACTCAGAAGAATATCCATGCTGACGATGCTGCATACGCGCTCTCCTCCTCCTCTCGGCTCCCTGAGTGGAAATCCTCAAATGGTGCTGATGGGGCTCTGAAATATGATGCCTCTCCTCCTCGTCCTCTGAAGACTCCTCAGGTACAGCTCCAGAGATGCCCCTCCTCGTGTCCCTCGCCCGGTCAGGTACGACCATGGTCCTTCCGCTCCTGAGTGACATGTGGTTAGCCTTGTCACACGAAAGAATCTCATGTTCATATTTAGGAGATGCTGAATAGTATACCTGACCAAAGTGCTGCTGAGAACTAGAACGATTCAGGCTATTTGGGTTAGCCTGAACTTGGGCTGGGATAGAGGTAGAGGGTGCAGTCTGCTCGTCTCGCCATCTGGACAGGCGGTTGACATCCACCCGTAAGTCCTGAATCTCGTTCCTGTAGGAACGTAGCTCGTCGAGTATCTGCTGCTGAATATCCATGGGACTAGACGATGAAGGAAGTGGATAAGATTGGGAAGAAGAACGGGAAGACTGGCCCTGCTGGCCAATGTACTGCCTCTGCTGCTGCTGCTGGGGTTGCGGGCCCTGCTGGCCCGTCTGGTAATGGCCCTGTCAGCCATACTGCTGGTACTGCTGCCTTTGCTGCTGGGGTGTCTGGAATACAGGGCTCTGTTGTGAAGGAGGTGGTGCGGAGGTGAATGCGGTGTTGTGAAAGGTCGGGGGACGCTGATAGGTCTGTCGGTCTCCCGTACTTCCCTGCCTGGCAGGGTCCTGAGTATACCATATCCCATTCACCTCCCAAACCGGGGGAGGCTCCTCCTGGACTGTCTCTGCTACTGGAGGTGGCTGCTAGAAAGAATGGGTGTAGGATTGGTCCTGCTCCCACGGCTGGGGTTGCCCTGACACCAACTTCTCCTGAACATGGTGAACTCGGTATACAGGAGCAGAGGGTGCAGTCACGACGGGTATCCTTATCTTAGATACCTTCTCAGTCAACTCCTCCATCTGTTTTGGAAGTTTGGAGACGCTCCGGTCTAACTCATCAATCCTCCTGTTGATCTTCTCGACTACAGTAAGCTTGTCTGCAAGAAGTCCCATGCTAGGGATCACGTCCTGAGAGAGATCGACTATAGTTGATTTTCCTCCTCCAAATGAGAGTGAACTGGGGGATGGTGTATAGGCCCTGCTGGCCATCTGTGAGCGGCTAGTTTCAACCATCTGCTCGAATACCCTCCATACGGTATCCGCTCCTCGTGATGTATAGCTGCCTCCACAGGCAGCGCTCACTAAACCCTGCATCTCAGGGTTGAGACCAGTGAAGAAGGATTGGACCAAGATGTTGTCATCTAATCCATGACAAGGGCACTTTTGCAGGATGTCCTTGAATCTTTCCCAAGCATCATAGAAGGCTTCATGGGGTAACTGGGAAAAACTCGTAATTCGCGTCCTCATCATGTTAAATCTACTCAACGGGTAGAAATTCTTTAGGAATAGGTCCTTGAACTGGACATAAGTGGTGATGATGATTCCAAGATTCTCCACCCAGTAATCGGCTTTTCCATCCAAGGCAAATGGAAGGGCTTTGAGCCTAATATAATCCTGGCTAACATTATTAGGTTTGATGTTAGCACAAATGAGCTCAAAGTCCCTTAGGAATGCATATGGCTCCTCAGAAGCATTCCCATCAAAATGTGGCAGCAAGTTCAGAAAATGCGGCTTCAATTCAAAGTCAACAGTGGGTTCGGCCGGACTCAAGTAGTTATGAATTTGATATTGTCCGGGGTTATACGTAGCATGCATTGGTGGTTGGACCCCAACATTTAACTGTCCTAACTGAGCTCTCAGTAATGCATGTTGCTGCTCAGATGCAGCTAATCGGGCAAGTATCATTCTCATTGGGTCTTCATGGTTCTCTTCTTCCTCTTCTTTCTTCTTTGGCATTTTACTTGAATCTTCTTTATGTCCTGAATCAGCAAGGTGTTCTGGATTAGAAGAGGATTTATAAATCAAGATATTCTCACCGAGGCGATGGTCTTCCTCGGTGAGGTGGGAAGAGAGAAATGAAATGGTTTGAGAGTAACCATCCCAAGAGTGAGTGATCCTGGGCTCAAGAGGGTCATGAGTCCAGGTTGGTCCAAGTTGCGCTTGGACATTTGAAGACGTACTTTTTGAAGGGTTCAACGAGAGATTCGTAAAGTCTGAATAAATACCCCCCAATCAGTCATCTTCGATGTCAAAAGAACCGATTAGATCATGATAGTCAATGAGGTGCTATTTCTACGGTGCACGTAAATGTGCGGAGTGAACTCACACAATTCAAACACAATTCAAACCCTCAATTTCACCAACTCAACACGTGATGGCCGTAAAGGTTCGGCCGAATTATCTGGTCAATTTTAGTTGGTGATAATACAATGTTGGAAAGATTAACGAGCTGTTAGGTGCCCGTATTTTCCTACAGACTGGCCCGGTTCTTGCGACTAGTTTGACCTACTTTCAGCCAGTATAGGAGTAAGTACGGACCGTATAAATACGGCTACCCGTTCCTTAAGGACTAAGGCGCCCTCTAAACCTCCCACTCTGCTAAGTAAGTCCGGACCGTTTACCGGCTACCCGTATTCCTCACTGAAAAGTAGCTATTCTCCTAAAAAGAAAGAACTAGTAGTAAGTAAGAAATCCAGACTTGGCTCTATCCTAGGGTCGTCTCTCTCTCACTTGCAATTAAAACAAACAATGAGGGCTTTATGCACCTGATAACAAGGGTTCTTTTTATTCCAATTATTTAATCGACCTGCTCAATTCAGTCCCAATTTTAGAGTTAGGTTATCACTTGAAATTTATATGAACACACAAGCACGTCTACCGTTCAGTCTCAATTTTCTTTTGACCTTAAGTTGTAAAACAAGAGGGGAATCAGAAATCAGAATGCAAACGAGAAACTATGATGCATGCTCAGAAGAAGGTATACTTACAGTGAATCCCAGCACTCTTCATGCGTTATGCATAACAGAATTTATAAATATTACACTAAATGCATGCAGATCGAGAAAACCGCACCTAAACAGTATACTAGTAGCGGGGAAGAATTGATTTGATTTTGAGCTAAGTAGTACGTGTCTATGTGCATCTCATTATGAATCTTATAAGATATGTGAATCTTCTAAGATATGTGTGGCCTAATTTACGATGGGCACAAACAAATTTGATTCTAAACTACCATGTGCCTAATCCTTAAGTTCGCCACTCAAGTAGAGACCCCACCCTCACCGGAGAGTGAAACAGGTCTCGACACACCACAAATAATGTCTAAGTCTTTTTTTACACACGCGAGCTCTCAAACAAGAGCCGCTGTAAATGAGCAAGCTAAATAATTACAAAAATTTACAAAAGCTCTCACGAAATAAATAAATTCTCCCAGCTCTTCAGTAGTCGGCATGCGTCGCGCCCGTCGACCTCCGATGCACTCCAAGTCCACCGGGCCCTCGCAAGGAAAATGAGATTTATATTAGAGAGATAAACAACAAGATATATACAAAAATATGAAGAGAAATAATTGCAAAAAATGGAATAAATACAAGTGGCTCGGGGGTCAGACTACCCGAGAAAGCAAAAATCTAAATCCAAAATTTTAAATTAATCCCTAAGCCGTTTGCCTCCCCGGCAACGGCGCCATCTGACGGGTTGCTAAATACGATGATTAATTCGGTCACGTTGTAGCACATGTACTTAGCAATTCGGTCAGAACCGAGAGAAGGATCTCCATGAAGAGTGTCTCAGCTTAATTTTTATCCCGGGCAAGTCTGGGATCGAACACATGGAGGCAAAGGAACAACTTAGGTTTAATTTAAAAAAGTAGATCTAGATATCCAATGCGGTATTTTTTTATATTTTTTATGCGACAAGAATGCAAATGCAAATGAATCAAGATACTTAAAAATCATACAATATGCCAAATTAATTTTAATGTCAAAATAGTCCAATTTAGCCAAAATATATTTTTTCTAGAGTCCTAATCTAGAGATGAATGGAAGGTATTTTTTTTGGAATTTTATGGGTTAAAATGCAACAATGAAAAATACACACTTTTTATGGGTTTTTCGCAATTTCTCACACAAACAGTAAGAAACAATTATGAAAAAATTGCTGGAACTAAAACATGATGCAAGGAGACTACAGTAATTTTTGTTGAATTTTTTTGACAAAGTATGAATTTTTTATGGATTTTTTACTAAAATCAGAGTGACAGTGAGTAAATAATTTCTAATAAATCCACATTGTCAAATTAATCAGAGTGCGAATTATCTCAGAAATATATTTAGATAAGCAATCCAGGAGAGTTGAAATTTCGCAAAAAGGATATATGTGGATTTAATTAAAAATCAAATACGAAAATCACTCTACAATTTATTTCTAGCACATGACAACTCCATTTTAGATGAAATTTTGACTGTAAGTTAATCATATATCAAAGCATCATATCTAATTTTTGTGAAATTTTTGGAGCAACCGTGAGTTAGATATGATTTTAAGAGCACTGACTGGGTAAAATATGTAGAATTTCAGTTTGACAATTTTAATTAATTCACAATAACTCACAAAAATACAAAGAAATATTCAGATGGTAGATAATTAGTTGCTCAACATAATGGAATTTTTTACTTAATAAAATGATGCACAAACGAGGTCCAAATTAAAAATCAAACACAGGGATATGATTGCAATTTCAGAAAAAATGATAAATAAGAGAACTAAGCACAGGGGTCTTCATGTAATTACAGAAACTCCATATAAAAGATATGTAGTTTATACATAAATTAATAATAAAGAAAAGATGACCTTTCTTCTTCCTTTGGAGCACGATGGGGAAAGAACCCAACAAGGGAGGGGTCGGCGGCCGGTGGGTGGCCGCGCGCGGCCGTGCGCGCAACGACACGCGTCGGAGGGGAGGCGGCGTGATGGCAGGCGGAGGACGGCGCGGTAGTCGGTCGGCTGGTGAAGAAGGTAGCGGCACCGCGGCTCGCCGCTGGTCGGCGGATAGGAGTTGCGGGTGGCGGGCGGCGCCGCTGGCGTCGGGTGGTGCTGCTGGCATCGGGTGGCGGCTGGCGGAGGTCTGGCGGCGGAGGCGCGGCGAGGGGCCGCCGGCTGGCGGCATATGCTGGTGGTGGCGACGGAAAAGGGAGGGGGCGGCGACAGTAGCCGCTGCTCCTTCCGTGATTTTTTTTATTTTTTTCTTTTTCTGTTGTGATGATTTTTTTGTTGTTTTAGATTTTCATTTTTTTTGTTTAAGCAGGGAATATGATGAAAACTAATAAGATGGGTTGGTGATGGTGATGATGATAAACTAAATAAATGGGGATGTAATGGTGGTGATATGATAAAAAATTGCAATCAAAATAACAATGATGACAAAATGAGAAGAAAAATACCTACGGTGGAAACGATCGCCTATGGTGTGCTCAAGAGAGCACGGTCTTCGCTCGAATCGCCGGCGAATGATGAGCTCGAGCAACACACGGATGTGGCTGCGATGTTGGCAAAAAAACCAACGGATCTCACCGGAGAGAGGGCTGGCGTCGCTCGACCGCGGTTGTATCGCTGTCACCGATTCAACTCTGGGAACTAAGCTCTCCTCACATAAAGATGGATCAAAGGCAAAAATGAGGAGAATGAGATGTATATAAAGATGATACATGAGAAGTTATTAAGGTGATGGAGTTGAATGGGAAGTTGGATTATTAATGGAGTTGAATGGGAAGTTGGAAAAAATGATGGAATAATGGAGTTGAATTGGTGGTTATTGTAGAGAATGGAAATTAAATAAATAAATAAAGTGAAATAAAGTAGGCTACTTTAAATACAACAAAAAATAAAGAAGGAAAAAAATAGTGGTGAATTTACAAGTGAATACATACAACATGTACACATTTTTTTATTTTTCTAATATGTAATTTTTTTATCTTTTTAATAAGAGATATTTACAATGAAAAAATACAATAAAATACTACAATTACAATACAACACAAGTATGATTTTTTTTTATTTTTAATAATTAGGAAAGATAAAATAAAAATTAAAGAAAGAATGAATATATACATGGTATACAAGGTACATCTAGGTCCCAAAACCCAGCTTTTGCAAACGAGCTCCAATTTTAATGAAACCACTTCTGTTGGATAGATAATTTTCTAACTTGAACTTTAAAAGTGAGTTTGGTGAATTTGGAGTTCATACGGAGCGGGAATTTAGCTTGGAAGTTGGACTTTACGGCTTTTTCTCTTTGGGATCTAGGAGCATTTATTTGAGTTAAAATTTGTTTTATATTTTTGTATTTTTATATACATTTTTATAAACAAGTTAGAAAAAGAATTATGTAAAAAGGAGTTGAAATGAAATTATTAAAAATAAATGAAGTTTTGACCTATTTACAAGTATAAAACTCCTTTATTTTTGTGGCTTTTTATGGGTAATGTATTGTGTACAATCTAATATACAGTAATTAGTGCGTTTTATTTGCAAGAGTTATTTTGTTAGTTTTTTGATTTTATGGACATTTTTCTGGGATTTTACTCGGGGATTTTGCTAAGATCAAGATATTGCGATGATGAATCGCGGATTCATCACCGACATCATATGGTTTCATCATATACTATTTCTTGCGGACCTTTGTGTTCTCGTAACCATTTCTTTGTTGAGCATCCTTGGATAGGTTCTCGCACCGTCGTCATCTGCTTGCTCCCCACCAATGTTTGGTGTTTCACCGGCCACATGTGTTCCATCATCAATGGTACCATCACCGACTTCAGCAGCCTCAACTTTAGGAGCCTCAACTTCAACTGCCGTAGGTGTTTCTGCCTTGGGTGTATCAGCATCTTGCTCTTGCACATTTATGCATAATGTCTCCTTCATTGGCAATATATACAAAAGTGCTTGCTCTCACCTTCATATCTTTATATTGCATTGTTAAAACACTCGAACTGTCCCAAGGAATAATCTTTGATAGAGACCCAACCATGTTGAACTAGGAAATGAAGTCCAGATCCATTCCAAGCACATCCTCCACATAGTTCACATATTTCCCTCCTCGACCTCCCTTTACATCCTTAAAAAACCCACTGTCTCTCATGCGGACTATGAGCACACCTTGTTCTCAATTGTACCAACCCATCCTACATTCAAGTACAAGAATGAGGTGTTACAAGAGCCAAATACTCTTAAACCCATAAAATCAAAATCACCGGATTGAAACCCTCCATAGAAACCATCAACCTCAAAAACCCTAAAATCGATCAATGTATGTCAACCCTGAATTCAAGAAGAATCGTAGGGAAGACATCCCATAAAGTAGGGAAACCCTAGAAGCCTCCAAAAACCTCCATTAAAGTCATAAAAATGGAAATAGAAACCCTAATAACATGGAGAATGAAATCACATACGTTGTATACGTCAAGAGTGGAAAGGGTTGATGCAATGCGAGGTTTCATGCAATGTGCGGAGTTCTGTGCCATGCTATGATAGATATGAGAGAGACGATGGTGGGAAAGGAATGGAAACGATGATGAGGTTTCTTAGGAGGGAGAAGATGGCTGTCGGGAATTTTGGAGGGGAACGATGCTGCCTAACACTTGTTCTCCCATCACTTCGACATGTCAAGTCAGACGGATAGCTTCATCTCCCCCATCCACATGATTACCTCAAGATGTTACCACGCTTGAATCACATCTAACCATTGTTAGCCCATTCCTGATGACTTTGATTCATGAGCCTCGTTATCTTCTCAAGATTTAATAAGTTCCTTTACTTCATTTTTATCTTGATTCTCAAGAACGTCATCCTTTAAGAATCATATCCTTAGAGATGAAATCTAAGAATCTCAAGGTCATAAAGTAGGTATCCAATACCATCCTTTATTTTTCTAATGAAATAGCACTCTCTGGTGCTAGATTCCAACTTAATTGCATCCATGACAAAGTTATGGACCAAGCAACCCTAAATCCTCAAGTATAAGGCTAGGTTCCAAACCATCGCTTATGATGGTTTTCGGATTTAGATTTACATGTAATATTATTAATGATATATATTATAGTCTCTACTACTTATATACTCAGAAACTAAGAGATAATTATGATAATATTCATCATTGATAAAATCATGTCACAGATACTTCAATTGTATCTCCCTACAACTCTATTGAGTTTAGGTGTATTAGGAGGAGTGAGATATGAATGATATCCCTTCCTCCATAAGGCATTCCTTGAATTTTATCTGATAGGTACTTTCTACCTTGGTTAGATCAAATTCACTTCATCTTCTTCAAACTTTGATTCTAAACCAAAATCGTGAAATCTTTGAACACTTCAAAGATTTCTATGGTGAAGGGAATAAATCTCATATCACAAAAATCATCAATTGATAACACATATCATCAATGTTTATTATGATACAGATAATCCATATACATCAATATGTATGAGATCTTCAATACCTTGGCATCTTACACCATTCTAGAGAAGGGTGCATTGTACGTTTTTACTATCAATACAATATTCACAAGTATGTAAGATTTGAAATTTCATCCAGTCTAAAGTTTCATCTCTTACTAATCTATTGATCTCATCAATAGACATATGTCCAAGGCTTGATGCCAGATCACTGTCAAATGATCTTCATCCTCCTATTTATTTTTTAAGTTTTAATTTTTCAGTATTTAGAAATATTAATGAATCATTCACTAATTTTCTAATTTAGTAGAGTTCTTTAGATGTTAGATTACTATCTAAAATATATCCATCATATCTCTTTATAATAGGTCCATTCCAGAATGCATGTTTATTTCCAACATTTAGAAATAAACAATGAATGCATTCTAATATCTAGGTCATAGAGACATTATCTAAGACTAAGGGCTCTCCCACTGAAATATGTAGTCTATCCATCCAATGGACATTATTACAACAATTGCATCAACATCCATATGGATGATTATTAAATCTAAAGATTAAATTTTCTAGTCTTCCAAAACATATGCACCTAATTGCAAGTGTTATTATAAGAATGAGATACGATTATTAGACTTTGATCTTATCTAATAAGCAAGTCAATTTCAACGATTATATGTAGATGTATAATATGCTGATGCACTATCTAAGTCCTTCTCTAAGGATCCTAGATAGTCTAGATAGTCATACTATCAGTGCATCAACTTGTTGCAGTATTAGCATTCTTCCAACTCTTTGGATGTCATATATATGGAAGTCACAGAAGTACAATCAACTCTTTGACTTTCCTTCTTACATGGGTAAGGCCCATGCTTCCACTGTGCTTCCTTCATCTATAAACAACCATTGATTAAGACAAATGACCTCTTATATTGAACTCAAAAGATTTCAATATAAGAGCATTTCAACATTTATATATGTTTCATTCAATTCAACAGTATGAATATCATGAAGCCTAATGAAAGATCAGAGTATAGATAGTAGAATGATGACACTCATCATATCTACATCCATCTTAACTCCGACACATGGGCCCACCACCCCTAAGGTGATGTTGACCCATCGTTAATTGAACTAACCGTCAACGAGAATAACATTCGCTATGCGCCATCCAATATCGCTCAATAATATGAGGACTCGATAGGGGTCACTACGCATATGACCTTACTTTTTTGAGAAGTAAAGATCCTGATGCATGTACGCTTGTATGCAGGAGCTGTCACTTCGGATATGCATCTCCTACATACAATCCATGGTGGTGGAACCCTTCACCTTGACGGGAGATCATGGATGTCACTTATGTGATCCTCCATATCATATTCAAATTTTAATTAATTATTATGAATCATATTCACATAATTAATTCTTCCAAGGAAAATACAACTCTATACATAATAGAGTGTTTATTTGGGTCTAATTAATTTAATCATATTAAATCAATTATCAATCCAATTCAATCAACCAACAAACAGTCTTGATTGTTACTTGAAGGATGGTATAATCTCAAAGTACATATTATTCAAATTTTAATGATTAGAAAAATACATCATGATCATTTCATGCATTGTCCTTTCCTGATCATGCATTGTCCTTTCCTTGCCCAATGTCTTGGACATTACACACAGGATGTGGGATAGACCTCTCACAGAGCAACTTGCTACCCCAACGATCCCCCACTAAACACCATATCTGCCTTAGGTTAGCATAATGTGATTTCATCATTTTATACTTGAGATGATATTCAACCTTTGAACCGATGTTATATGATATAACATTTACCAAAACTATTTTGATTAATATTATGAGAATATTTTCTAAACAAACCCCCAATCCTATTCAAGTAACAATGTTTTGCATGTAGAGTTTGTCCTACAACTATTGTAGGATAAACTAGGATTTTCATGAAACATACATTCAATGGCCTATGATGATTAATCAATTATTTTTATAATTATTAGGAATCATAATTAATCAAAGAAAATTCATAATTTCCATGTTTTCCATTGGATTATAAACATATTAAGTAAAAAGATTTGATGATCTAATCATCTTCCAACCCACCTCTGTTAAATATGGAATATCTAGAACAAATATAGTCAGAAACGTGCAAAATAAATTCTAGCAATTCGTTGGTTTGATTATCTACTTAATTCAAATGTTCATTTCATGTTTTATTATGGAAAAAGATCAAGCAAAAATAATTTTCTTACAGATATGTAAATACATGTAAAAATAATTTTCATGGCGGGAACTCTTGGAATCATATTCATGCACTTTCGGTACCAATATTGGGATACTATTTTTGGAACATATTTAGACATTCTAAATACAATTAATAACAAAAAATACATCCAAATAGGTTTTATTTAAGTGAAAAATTAATTCGAATCTTGCATCCAATGCAAAAACAAAGGGTTCATGAGCATCTGATTACAAAACCTTGTTCACCTAGGGTTTCGGATCATATCCAAGACCTGATCAAGGCTATGATGCCTCTTGAAGGTTATTGAGAAAAAAACCTTAAGTGCATCATGGAAGTGTGGAGATCACATCATATGCGATCAGAGCGACTAGTCGCACTGGTTGCTTGCGACAATGGAATTTTAAAAAAATTAAAGCGATGAAACCACATGAACCAAGAACACTTCTCAGATCATTTCATCTAAAACACATACAAGATATAGGAATACTTCTTGAAGCATGGTTGCGATCGTTTCTCTAAAGAGACCTCCTATCTCAATTCTGATCCAACGGAGGAGACACTTGCGAGCGTGTTGATGAAATGTATGCTCCTTGCAATCCAAGTTGATGATCCAAGCAATGAATCTCTTGATCTCGTCTCACGAGATCTGACGTCTTCTTCACACATGAGGTGCACCGAAGAAGAAGGATATCCACGAGCGGTCGCAGCGATGACACAACGGTGCAGCGATGACAACGATCCTCTCCAGGGTTTAGAGTGGAAGGCCACTCTAAGGAGAGAGATAGAGGGGACGTGTGTAGATACTGAGAGAGAGAGAGAGATAGTTTGCTATTATGTTGTAAAAAATGAAGAGCTAGGGTTGCCTCTTTTTTTTAATATTTTGGGAGTTCGTGGATCATAATCCATGGACAACACGAATCCAATGGTGGAGATTGATTTGTGTTTTTCAGTGGTTATGATTTTGTTGTAAAAATACAACAACCATTAATTTGATTTATTTTATATTGAATAATCATCAATATAAATTAGTTTCAATTAAATCAATACACCATGAAGGATTACGAAGGAGGCAAGCCTCCTTCCAATTAAGGGGGGGCGACCACCTTGACTCCTAAATCAAGAGTGGTTGTCCATCCTCCTCGTATGGAAGGGAGGCTCCATCTTACTTTTATATGAGATCTTATATATCATATAATACTTCATTATTTACAACAACTTTTATTGTAAATTATTTTATTAAAATAATTCCAAATTATTTTGTGAGATATCAATCATACCATTGGAAATTTGGGAATCATATTCACAACCCAAAATAAAATGTAAATTATATTTTCAATTAATTGTCCAATGTGAATCCGATTCACATCAATATTTAAATTATAAATGGTATTTACAAATAGCTCTCTTATATATATTACAAATCACATTTATAGTATATGTGATTAATGTGGATAGTGCTATCTACATTTTTCATATTTATGATAATTGTATCACGTTTAATTATCTTGAATCATCATTCTCATGCTTCAAAATAACATGAAACAAATTGACATTATTCATGATAATTAAATCACATCTAATTATCTACTTCTCAATGCTTGGATACATATTTATCAACGGAATTATTCTTGAACTCTTTCAAGAATAATGCGCTTTCTCCGCGGATACTTGGAGATAAGGACATGGCAATTGTACGTTCCGTGTATAGTGACTTGAATATTAAGATCGTATCTCAAATCAAGATCTTGGGGACCTCTTATAGATGCTTGATTAAAGCAATACCGTAGATCTAATCTTCTCATTTCATCTGAATCACATTCAAATCATTGTCCAGCATTTAGATCAAGATTAAATTACTTCTCTACGGAGAGGAGTCACTAAAATCCAGATCTGTTTCATCACTCCCTCAAAATGGAAGCATCATGGTTGTACACTCGTTTATGATCACATCACCCTCAGGTATTCCTAATACATGTACATCCTGCATACTGGAAGACTAGAATAGACCCGAAGTTTTATATTAATTTAGATTGTCTTCTTCAAGGTTTTATCATTAAGTTTCTCATTCAATTATTGAGAGTTGGTATTGATCATATACTTTCCAAAAGTATATATCATACACAGGCATTGATCATATACTTTTCGAAAGCATATATTAAAACCAACAAATTCAGTCAAGCTTCCAAAGCGAGACGACCGTGCACAGAATTTGATCCCAATGTCTCATGAGTGATCTCATGTTTTCCTGTTCAGTAATGAACCTGTATGATCCCTTTGAGAGATCGTCTTACTCATATACCTGCACACCATCTCTCTGGTATATCGACCTTGATTAGATCATCAACCTATCGTTCTACCAAATGTACATACTCAAACATATAGTAATACATATGTTTCCGTTCAGAGGATGCATGCCTATATCATGATAGTATACAACATAGGTCTTGGTTATCTCGATCTCGTTAAGTCAACTCTTTGACCTAACTTATCTAACACATCTGAATCTCTATTCCTATGTAGAGGACCTGCATCAAGAGGCCGATCAAATATCAACCAAAAGAGAAAGGATTGCCATCTCCTACTCTGGTTGGAGACCATCTCTTAATAATCATTTGATAGTGCTTGATGAGTCCTCAATCTAATTCTTTAGATATTCATTCAAGCACTAGCCTCTATGACAGTCTAAGGTCGGAGATCTCTACACTTCCATGATACGCTTAAGGTTTTTACTCCATAACCTTCAAGTGGTATCAGATCCTTGGTCAACTCTTGGATTTGATCTAAAACCCTAGGAGATCAAGGTTCATGCTTTGGATGCACGCGAATCATTGTTTTTGCATTGGATGCAAGATTCGAATCACTTTTTTGCTAAAATAAAACCTATCGTTTGTGAACTATTTGGATGTATTTTTTTGGTTATTAAAATGTATTTAGAATGTCTAAATATGTCTCAAAATAGTAGCCTACTATTGGTATCAAAAGTGCATAAATATGATTCGAATATATCCCGTCGTGATATATATTTTATATGTATTCGGGGATCTATAAGAAAATAATCTTTGCTTACTATTTTCTCATGAAACATCAAATAAAAACTTTAATTAAATATAGAATCAAACCAGCAAACTACTCAAATTTATTTCGCCCGATTCTGACTCCGTTTGTCCTAGATATTTCATATGTAGTGGAGATGTGACACAAGATGATTAGATCACCAAATCTCTTTACTTAATGTGTTTATAATTCAATGGAAATAATGAAAATTATGAATTTGTCTTGATTAATTATGATGCCTAATAATATAAAATAATTGACTAATCATCATAGGAAATTGAATGAATGTTTCATGAAAAGCCTAGTTTATCCTACAATAGTTGTAGGACAATCTTTACATGCAAAATATTTTTACTTGAATAGGATTGGGGAATTGTTTAGCAAATATCCTTATAGCATTAATCAAATAGATTTTGATAAATATTATATGGTACAACTTCAGTTTTAATATCGAATATCATCTCAAATATAAACTGATCAGACCACATTATCCTGACTTGAGGCATATATAGTGTCTAGTCGGGGATCGTTGGGGTAGGAGGTTGCTCCGTGAGCAGTCTGTCCCACATCCTATACATGCTGACCATGACAATGATAAGGAAAGGATAATGCTTGAAATGATCATGATGTATTTTTCTAATTATAAAAATTTAAATAATATGTATTTTGAGATTATACAATCCTTTAAGTAACAATCAAGATTGCTTGTTGGTTGATTATTTGGATTGATAATTGATTTAATATGATTAAATTAATTAGATCCAATTAAAATAAACACTCTATTATAAATAGAGATGTTATTCCCTTGGAAGAATTAATCATGTCAATATGATTTATAACAATTAATTAAAATTTGAACATGATATGGAGGATCACATATGTGACATCCGTGGTCTCCCGTCAAGGCGAATGGTTCCATCATCATGGATTGTATGTAGGAGATGCATGTACAAAGTGACAGCTTCTGCATACAAACATACATGGATTGAGCTCTTTGCTTCTCGAAAGAGTAAGGTTGTATGCGTAGTGACCCCACTATTGAGTTCTCATATTCTTGGGATGATATTGGATTGTGCATAGCGAGTGGTATTCCTGTTGATGATTGGTTCAATTAATGACATGCCAACATCGCCTTAGGGGTGGTGGGCTCGGGTGTTAAAGATCAAATTGGAAAATGCAAGTTGGACTTGCAAGGAGGAATGAGTTCCTGCATCTTTTTATCTGAGTTACATGTTCTCATATTACTGGGATGTAACAAAGATAAGAAGAGAGATCCCAGATCTTGCTTGAAATATAATGGTAAGTATGTCTCTTACTTTGAAAGTGAATAAGGGAATGAGCTTTCAGAGTTGACAAGTTAAGACAACTTTGATATAAAAATCCTAAATCAAAGTAAAATATGTATTTATGTAATTTTTTTATTTCAAATAACATACACTAAACCCACTCAAAACTTTACTCAGTAAAACCAGAAAATTATCATGGATTGGATATATGATCAAGATATTATACTTGCAATTGGACACATAATGCATGTGATGTAATGTGCAAGTTTCCTCATAATAATGAGAAACGATAATTAAATAGATAATAGGACAACAACCTTGCATTTGTATGTCTCTATAGCCTTGATCTCTCATCGAATGTGCTTTGAAAGTATCATGTCGATGATGATTGTAATTATAAAAAATCCTTATAAAACCTAAGAAGATATTTTGGCAGACATATATGCTATTAATATTTAATCATGAATTACATGGTTCACTGTATTATGCAGAATGGTGACTCGATAAGAGATGATGTACTCAAAATATTTGAGTACCTATCTGAACCAAAGTCTTTAAGAGTTAAGATGCATGTAGATATGATGAGTGTCATTATTCTACTGTCTATACTCAAGTCGTTCACGGATCTTCATAACATTAATATTGTATGAATTGAATGAAGTATGTATAAATGTTAAAATACTCTTATATTGAAATCTTTTGAATTTAATATAAGAGATCCTTTGTCTTAAGCAATGGTTGTTTATAGATGAAGGGAGCATAGTGGAAGCATGTGTATGACCCAAGATAGAAGGAAATTCAAAGAGTTGACTTGACTTCTATGATTTCCATACATATGCCATCCAATGAGTTGGATGAATGCCAACACTGCAACAAGCTCATGTACTGATAGTATGACTATCTAGACTATCTGAAATCCCTAGAGAAGGACTCAGATAGTGCATTGGAATATTATATATCTACATATCATCATTGAAATTTGACTTACTTATTATATAAGATCAAAGTCTAATAATTGCATCCCACTCTTCTAATAACACTCGCAAATGGTTGCATATGTTTCAGAAGTCTAGAAAAATTGATCTTAGGGATTAATAGTTATCCACATGGATGTTAATGCAATTGTTGCAACAATCTTCATTGGATAGATAAACTACATATTTTTAGTGGGAGAACCCTTAGTCTTAGAGAATGTCTCTATGACCTAGATATTAGAATACATTTATTGTTTATTTCTAAATGTTGGAAATGAACTTTCATTCTGGAATAGACCTATCATAAAGAGTTATGAGAGATATATTTCAGATGGTAATCTAAGATCTAAAGGACTCTACTAAATTAGAAAATTAGTGAATGATTCATTTACATTTCTAATACTGGAAATTAACCTTAAAGGATCAATAGGAGAATAAAGATCATTTTGACAATGATCTGGCATCAAGCCTTAGACATATGTCTATTGATGAGATCAATAGACTAGTAAGAGATGAAACTTTAGACTGTCTGAAGTTTCAAATCTTACATACTTGTGAATATTGTATTCAAAGTAAAAATTTCCAATGCACCCTTCTCTGGAAATGGTGTTAGATGCCAAGGTATTCAAGATCCCATACATATTGATGTATGTGGATCATCTATATCATAATAAACATTAATGATATGTGATATCTATTGATGATTATTTGTGGTATGAGATTTCTTCCCTTTACCTTAGAAACCTTTGAAATGTTCAAAGATTTCACTTTTTGGCTTAGAATCGAAGTTTGAAAAAAGATGAAATGAATTTGATCTAAGCAAGGTAGCAAGTACCTATTAGATGAATTCAAGGAATACCTTGTGGAGGAAGGAATATCATTCCTACCTCACTCCTCTTAATACACCTAAACTCAATAGAGTTGTAGAGAGATAAAATTGGATCATGTGTGACATTGATCAGTGATGAATATTATCACACTAATTTCTAGGTGTATATATAGTAGAGACTACAATATATATCCTTAATAAGATTCCATGCAAGTCTAAACCCAAAAACCCTTATAAGCTATGGTTTGGAACCTAGCATGGTCTTGAACACTCGAGTATTTAGGGTTACTTGGTCCATGACCATATCATGGATGCAAGCAAGCTGGAATCTAGCACTAAAGAAGCGGTACTTCATTAGGATTATAAAGGATGGTATTGGATACCCACTTTATGACCTTGAGATTCTTAAAAGATTTCATCTTTAAGAATATGATTCGAAGCGGATGACCTTTTTTTGAAAATCAAGATGTAAATGAAGTAAATGAACTCATTGATTCTTGAGAAGATAATGATGCTCCTGAAGTCAGAAACTAAAAGGACAATTAAAGATAAAACACTCATATCTCTTCAAATGAGTTTGAGGATGGATTCCATATGTTAGTTAAGTCTAGCAATGATCTTACTTCATATCATGAAGCTTCTAAGGATCATGACATGGAAAGATGGATGTTAGGAATTAAGTCTAAAGTAGACTTCATATACAAGTGATGTGTATGAACCCTCGAGGATCTGCCCATAAGGGTAAAACCTGTTAGGAGTAAACAAATCTTCAAGAAAAATAGGGAACCTGATGAGAAGGTAGAGACCTTCAAAGCACAACTCGTATCCACAAGATATACACGAAGAGAAGACATCGCTTGCAATGAGACTTGCTCTTTAGTGACCTTGCTTAAACCCATCAGAATATTGCTAACTGTAGTTACACAACTTGACTGTGACATCTACAACATGGAAGTCAAGATTGCATTCCTTTATGAATTCCTCACCGAGGATATTCATATGAAGTAGCCCCGTAGCTTCATAGTTGAGGAAGGCAAAGTGTGTAAGAAAACTCCATCGATGGACCCAAATAAGCTTCTAGTAGTCAAAAAATCAGATTTAATGAAATTACAAAGGCTATGATTTCATACAAAATCTTGATGAACCATGTGAAGCTTTGTGGCATAACCATTGTGTTCGTCATGCTAAATGTAGGTAATATCCTAATCATTTGTAATGATATAAGGATGATAATAAGTGTTTTTATAATATGATTGTTCCATAACTTGAGATGAAAGATCTCAAGGATACCTCTTAGATCTTAGTTCTGAAGATGTTCATTATCAAGGAGAAGAGGGTGTCAGGACCGTCACATTAGTAGTACACCTTGGACATGTTCCATTTTTTTTAGAAAAATCCCAATAAAGCTTCCTTCCCTTAAGATATGGTACTAACCTATCTGAAGGGATAGCACCTCAAGGAGTTGAGGAAGTGAATGCTAAAACTTCTTGCCCTTCTGCATCAGTTACTAGAAGCCTATTGTGTGCTAGATGTGTATCAAAAGTCAGATGCATGCCATTCAGTGGGTGTAGTAAGCTGTTACTTGTCCTACTGTGGAGATAAAACACTTGATTGGAGTAATAAGAACACCTTAAAAGATGATAATATTTTTGAGATAATGATCTCAAAGTCTTATCTTTAAGAGCTTAAGACTTTATAGATAGTGATCTAAAAGGTCTTAAATGCAGATGCCTTAGGAGAGAGATCTCTAGGAATAAGGGAATTCTGATAAGGATAATAGAAATTACAAACAGGTTATAACAATTATTGAGTTGTAGTGTCAAAGGCACTATAACTACTTTAACAAGATTGAGTATTGGTTGTATAAGATGTAACATTCGCATTTGATGCGAGCACTATTACTAGGAGATATGCAAGTATCGTAAAATGAATTGGCGTAGTCTCTTGGGAACAAAATGACTAATCAACTTACCAAGCTATTTTTCTAAATAGCTAATGATTAGCACATGAGTGTAGGTTTAAGGATTAGCCCATTAATGACTCTTTGGGATAGTGGGAGATTGTTGGACATGCGAGCCCACGACGAGCCATTATGCAATAAATTTTATTGCAATCCATTCAATGATCTGAAATGAAGAATAATTAATTTGCATAATAGATCCTTTGGTATAATTAGGGTTATGTACCGTGGCCATCTTAATGATCATGCATCTATTGATTCAATTGCTGAATCATAGAGGCTGGTGCTTGGATGAATATCTAAAGAGTTAGATTGAGGACTCATCAAGCATCGTCAAATGATTATTAAGAGATGATCTCCATCCTGAGTAGGAGATGGAAATACTTTCTCTTTTGGCGGATATCTGACCGACCTATTGATGCAAGTCCTCTATATATGAATAGATATTTGGAGGTGTTAGATAAGTTAGGTCAAAGAGTTGACTTAACGAGATTGGGATAACCAAGACCTATGCAGTATACTGTCACGATATAGGCACACATCATATGACCGGAGACATATATGTTACTATATATTTAAGTATGTACATTTGGTAGACCGATAGATTGATGATCTAATCAAGGTCTATACACCGACGAGCTGGTGTGCATACAAGGGTATATAAGTAATTCGATCTCTCAAAGGGATCATACAAGTTCATTACTGAACCAGAAGACATGAGCTCACTCATGAGATACATGGACCAAATTCCGTGCACAATCATCTCGCTTTGGAAGCTTGACTGAATTTTTAGGTTTTATATATATTTTGGAAAGTATATGATCAATGCCTAGGTATGATATATGCTTTTGGAAAGTATATGATCGATACCAACTCCCAATAATCGAATGAGAAACTTAATGATAAAACCTTGAAGAATACAGTCTAAATTGATCTAAAACTTTGGGTCTATTCTAGGTCTTCCAGTATGCAGGATGAACACGTATTAGGAATACCTAAGGGTGATGTTGGGTGATGTGATATAAATGATTGTATAACCATGATGCTTCCATTTCAAGGAAGTGATGAAACATGTCTGAATTTTAGTGACTCCTCTCAATAGAGAAATAATCTAATCTTGGTCCAAATGTTGGACAATGATCTGAACGTGATTCAGACGAAATGAGAAGATTAGATCTATGATCTTGATTTAATCAAGCATCTATTAGAGGTCCCCTAGATCTAGATTTGAGATGCGATCTCAATATCCAAGTCACTATACGTGGAACATACAATCACCCTATCCTTATCTCCAAGTATCCGCGGAGAAAGCGTGTTATTCTTGAAAGAGTTCATAAATAATTCCATTGATAAATGTGTATCCAAGCAATGAGAAATGGATAAATATGATTAAATTATCATAAATAATGTGAATTTGATTCATATATATTTTGATGCATGAGAATGATGATTCGAGATAATTAGATGTGATTTAGTTATCATGGATATGAATAATGTGGATAGCACTATCCACAATAATCACACATATTATAAATGCGATTTATAATATATGAGAGAGCTATTTGTAAATAACATTTCCAAATTAAAGATCGATGCGGATTGGATTTACATTGGACAATTAATTGAAAATGTAATTTACATTTTATTTTGGATTGTGAATATGATTCACAAATTTCCAATAGCATGATTGGTATTTCACAAAATAAATTGGAATTATTTTTGTGAAATAATTTACAATAAAAGTTGTTGTAAATAATGAAGGATTATATGAGATATGATGTCTCATATAAAAGGAAGATGGAGCCTCTCTTCCATATGAGGGTGGACAACCACTCTTTATTTATGAGTCAAGGTGGCCGTCCCCCTTAATTGGAAGGAGGCTTGCCTCCTTCCTAATCCTTTACAGTGTATTGATTTGATTTGATTTAATTTATATTTATGATTATTCAATGCATATTAAGTTAAATTAAATTAATGGTTGTTGTATTTTTACAACAAAATCATGACCATTAAAAGAAACACAAATCAATCTCCACCATTGGATTTGTGGCGTCTATGTATTATGATCCTTGGACTGCCAAAGTATTATAAAAGAAGAGGCAACCCTAGCTCTTCATTTTTAGACAACATAATAGAATGCTCTCTCTCTCTCTCTCACATTCTCTACACATGTCCCCTCTCTCTACTTAGAGTTACTACCCACTCTAAACCCTAGAGAGGATCGCAGTCGTCGCCACACCATTGTGCTGCCGCTTCAACCGCTCGTGGATCTCCATCTCCTTCGATGCACCTTGCTCGTGAAGAAGATGTCGGATCTCATGAGATGAGATCAGGAGATTCACTGCTTGGATCATCAACCTGGATTCCGAGGAGCACACATTTCATTAATGCGCTCGCAAGCGTCTCCTCCATTGGATCGGACTTAAGATATGAGGTCTCTTACTTTTGAGAGACGATCGCAACCACGCTTCAAGAGGTATTCCTATATCTTGTATGTGGTTTAGATAACATGGTACGAGAAGTGTTCTTGGATCATGTGGTTTCTTTGCTTTGATTTTTTTAAATTCCGCTACCGCGAGCAACTAGTGCGACTAGTCGCTCACGATCGCATATGATGTGATCTCCACGCTTCAATGATGTGCTTAAGGTTTTTCCTCCATAACCTTGTGCAGTAACCTTAATTAGCCTTTTATTTCTTTTAATTTTGTTCCTTATTACGTAAAATCACAGAAATGAAGTTCGCTAGGGCTAGTGCTCCGACCACTATTTCCCGTCGCCTCTGCCTTCATCTTGACTCGTCGATCACTTCATCACCTTGTCCTCATCATATTCTTTTTCCCCAGCTCATCTCCACCTCAGACCACACACAGATCTGAGAGACCCCTACTCCTCCTCCTCCTCTCACCGAAGCACCTCCGCCATGCTTCATCCCCCCTCATTTTTGGACCAAATCAAGCCCATGACTTGTTTTTCATGCACGCCACTAACCTTGCAAGGTGTGCGCTTGAAGACACCCCTTGGGTCTAATTTTGCTTGATCGAAGGCATTTCTGGAGCTCCAGCTTCCCAAGCTTCCCAGGACCCGATCGATGGGTCTCGAAACCTTTTCAGCTTCCTACCTGATGCAGAGGACCATCAGCTTTGTTATATGACACCTGAGAGCTGCCCCAGTGGTCGGAGTCGATCAAGAGCACGAATCAAAGCTCGCTCAGCCAGGAGTTCTTCCCTGTTCTTCTAGAAGTGCCCCCAATCATCCGATCAAGATCCATCTCCAGGTTCTACAGCTGCCGTTGGATTAAGGTGCGCATCACTGTCAGATCCATCGGTTGGATCTAATCTCACCCATCCATCTCCAAATTGTCATCGTGTATCGAGGAAGCAACGTGTGGTAAGTGAAGAGTCCTTAGCCATTGATCAATGTGTGAGGGGTAATTTTGCATCTCATACCCCTATTTTATATTTTAGTTTTAGTCTTAAAACTTTCATCTGCAGTTCAAAAATTCTGTGATATTTACATTTGGAATCATGCCTTTATTTTATTTGCATTTAGGTCTAGTCTATGTCACCTCACATGCGCATACATGTGAGCTGGCGGTACATTTTGCACCTAAACCCCTCTGAGTTTGTGTTATTATTTGGTCCACGTATAATATTTTTTATGCAAATTGCTCCTGTAACTTTTTGGATACTGTAAATATACCCCTGTCAGAATGTTTATTATTCAATATTCAAGGATTTTTACTTGTATTCCCCTGGACTCTTATAGGGTATTCTGGATTACGTAAATACTTTCTATAAATTACAATATAGTCCCTGACATCAATGCATTTTCTTTTTGTTATTTTTATTTTTATTAAATGTCTCTAATGCTCTAAAAAAATCTTAGAAAAATTAAGGTAAATGCCTTGAATATCGTTCTATCACATATCTTTTTACTAAGGAATTTTATTTATTTTTCTATTTATTAAAATACCAAAACATAGCATTTGTCACATGTTTGCTTTTAAAAATATAAAAAATTCTAAAATCACTTTTAAACCCCCCCAAAAAATCAAGGTATCTTTATTATTGTATTTTGCAACCCTGACCAAAAATCACTAACAATTTAAAAAGAAAACTCTAAAAATTAAAAAATCCCAAAGCCTTGTAAAAATCATTAAAAATCATTTAAAAACCTAAAATATTAGTTTAAATTTGTCTATATTATATATTATATATTAAAAATAGTATTGAAAATTTTTGAGATATTTATCTATTTTAAGTTCTAAAACAATTTAGCCTATTATTATAGTCCTTGATTTGACATTTTTAATCAATTAAAAATACAAAAATTTGAAAAATTATGAGAAATATATACAAAAAAGAGGAAAGTATTAAAAACAAAAAATATTTTATTTTAGAATTTTTCTACTATATATAGTTGTATTTATAAATATAAAACCTTATTTATAGCTTACATATATTATTACTATATATGACTTATATTTATTATTAAATTTATAATTACTATAAATATTTTTAAAGCCTTTAAAAAATAAAATACATCATTCTTATTTGTATTTTCTTAATATATATATATATTTATTATATATATAACATATATATTACTTATATTATATCCCTTATTATGTATATTACATATTAAAAAGAAAAAGTAATAAAAAATAGGAAAATATAAATAAAGAATAAAAATTATAAAATAAAAAAATTATAAATTAAAAGTGCAAAATAGTGAAAACCCATAAACATTAGAAAAGCCATATAAAACGTACAAAAACATTTATTGATGTTAATTGTTAGAAAAGCCAATTTTTGTGGCTACCCGGTTGCTCCTTTGTGGTTCGACCCCTACACTTGCGTACTATACATACTTATTTGTAGGGTATAATATATTTTAACTCACCTTATTTATTGCTTGATCATTACTGTGTGTTAATTGTTGATTCACTTGATTGTTAATATTCGAGAGCCAAGAGAGTTGTCGACACAACGATGTTGGACCCAGCTTATCGGGCACCGTAGACCCTCCAAGGCTGAATGTTAGTATCCCTCACTTATTCAATGATTATCAGATACGCTCTTCGGTGAGAGTCATAAACTTAGTATAACGTCCAACATTCCCACAGTCGACGAACCATTGAAGTTCAAAGCAAGCTTTTGGATCCCGATCTCAGATTAAGCAACAAATAACAACAACAAAGCCTTTTCCCACATTAAGTAGGGTCAGCTACATGGATTCTTTGCCTCCATTCAGATCTATCTTGGGTCTCCTCAAACTTAGATGCAAAAAACTAAGATCCTGTATAGTCTCATTCCAATACTTCTTGGGCCTTCCTCACATTCTCTTAATTGGCTCAACATCCCAAAACTCACATTTCCAAATTGGGATGCATTAATAGACTCCTTTGAAAATGGCCAACCTCCTTGAGCGATTTTCTTGCATCTTATCCTCGATCAGTGTTACACTAACTTTCCTTCTGATTGCATCATTCCGAATCCGATCTTTACATGCGTGTGTGTCCACACATCCATCTTAGCATTTTCATTTCTGCTACTATCATTCTTTACACATGTCTATGGTTCGTAGGCCAACATTCAAATCCATAGATCATAGAAGGTCTGACGTTTGCTTTGTAAAAATTTTCTTTGATTTTCAAAAGAATTTGCTTATCACATAGAATAGTAGAGGCTCATCTCCACTTTATACAACCTACATTTATTCTATTAGTAACATCTCCATCAATTTCCCCATCATGTTTCAAAATAGATCTCAAGTATCTAAAATAATCTCTCTTCTGAATGTTATCGTTACCAATCTTTACCTTGATTCCTTCACAAGTGCTTCTAACAAAAGTACACTCCATATATTTAGTCTTAGACCTACGTATACAAAATCCTTTAGTCTCCAATGCATGTCTCCAAACCTCAAGCTTCTCATTTACTCCATCTCTAGTCTCATCAATCAAGACAATATCACTAACAGATAACATACACCAAGGTATCTGCTCATGAATGTGACTTGTCAACTCGTCCATAATCAAAGGTAAAAGGAATGGACTCAAAGCTGAACCTTGATGCAATGTTGATGTCAAAATAACCAGTCTTCCCAGAATGGATTCTTACACAAGATGTAGCCCTATCATACATATCCTTTATGAGGTTAATGTATAGAACATGTACTTGTCTATTCTCCAAAATTCTCCACACATGGGAAGGAATCATAAGCCTTCTCCAAATCAGTAAAAAATCATGTGGAGGTTCTTCCGTTTAGATCTATAAATATACATCATTCTACTCAGCAAGTGGATGGCTTCAATAGTTGAGCGATCTGACATGAATTTGAATTAACTGTCTTTTACTTTGGAAACTTGCCTCAACCTTCTTTTGATCACACGTTCCCAAATTTTCTCAGTGTGACTCATCAACTTGATACCTTCGTAATTTAAACGAATTTAAATATCTCCTTTGTTTTTATAAAAAGGCACTACGATGCTTCTCCTCCAATCTTCAGGCATTTTCTTTCTTTGCCAAATAACATTGATTAAATTTGTAAGCCAATTCAAACCATGCTCACCTAAAACTCTCCATACTTCTATAGGAATGTCATCATGTCCTACTGATGAATTTACGATTTATTACTCTAAAAGATGAAAATAGAGATTTGTTCCCAAGTCATTAGTTGCATTTAACCATTAAAAGTGCATTATTAACATTCATGCACATGTAAATAATATTCATATTTTAGCATTCATAACTGCATTAATAGGAAGCCATTAATTCTGTGTAAATAAGCATATGTATATTCTCATAACTTCTCCTATTTGAAATTATTTTTCACTAACTCCAAATAAAGTAAAACCAACTTTGTTATGTACATATTACTGACATTAATAAAGAAAAATTACTAAAAATACTACCTTGTATAATTGCTCAATAAACCCAAACCCTAGTTCTGAGATAAAAGCCATAAAGTCCAATATCTCTCACATACATTCTCCTATGAACCCCTACTCACTTTTGAACTAATATAAATTCAATTATACAAAACAAAACCAAATTCAAACGAATCAGACTCCATATGTAATACTTGGGTTTTGTGACCTCATTGTAAATTGTATATTTTATTTAATTTGACACTAATATTTTATGTACACAAATAAATCTTTTAAATTTATTTATTTTTTCATTTATTTTCTTTTATCTATGTTTTAATAAAGTGTGTAAAAATCCAAATAAAAAAAGATGTATGACTACTCTTCCACTTCATCTCATCTTGTACAGAGACCTGTGATGCCAGTCAGTTTTCTGGAGTACACACTTGTATTTTCTCCATAGGTCACAATCATCCCAATTTTTTGTTCGTCTTCTATGCTTAGGATACCAGACCTTAAGTATAGGGGGGACCGATTGTCCGCTGATTCTCGTTTTCGATTTTTGTTCTTTTTACTTTTCTTTTGTATATCCTTTCTTTTACTCTTATCACCGGTCCCTAATTTTTGTCCACACTCTTTTCTATACTTCGGATGCCTTATCCTAAGTATAGGGGGGACCGAGTGATTTTGATGATTTCATTTTTCTTCTCCTTTTGTTCTTTCAGTTGTATATTCTTTTCCCTCAGTCACCTCATTTTTGTTCCACTATACTTACGATGACCTGATCGTAAGTATAGGGGGTCGACTGACTTCACATCATTCACTCTTTTTCACTCACTTTTACTTAGCACGAGTTATGTCCTCCTTTTTCTCTTTTGACGCTATGAGGACATATCACAAGCTAAGTATAGGGGGTGCGTATAGGGTGGAGCATTGGGCTTGACCCGGCCCAACCCGGGAAAGCCCGGCTTGAGCCCATCAATTTTCCGTGGGCCTTGGGCCGGGTCGAGGCCCGCTTTTTTCAGCAAACTGAGGACCCGAGCCCGGCCCAAGGCCCGCGTGTTCGGGCTCGGGTTCGGGCTCGGGCCGGGCTCAACCCGCACTTATTTTGATTCCATGAAGTTGCACTTTGATTCCAATTTATTGTTATGGATATAATTCGTCCATAACACATGGATATTGGATGTATTGTTACAATATAATATTACTATTGATGTATGAAGGAAATATTGGATGTATTATGACTATAAATCGGCATCCCCTTATTTAGTTCTAATATGATATTTTGAAATATGAGGGCCCGGGCCCGGCCCACTTGTACTTCGGGTTCGGGCCCGGCCTGGCCCAAGTATAATATTTTTGAAAAATGAAGACCCGGGCCCGGCCCATTTGTATGTCGGGTTCGGGCCGGGCCTGGGCTTTTGCGGGTCGGGTCAGGGCCGGCCCGGCCCAATGCTCCACCCTAGGTGCGTATATATTTTATATATACTATTGTCCATAATTCGTACTTTTATGTATTTTCTATATTTATAAAATCCATAAAAAGTGGGTGAGGGTAATTTAAAATCCATCTATTTATTTAAAATATTTATAAAATCCTTGTAATAAAGTAAAATATGTTTAAAATCCTTATTTCAAATCCTTAATTTAAAATGTGTATTTAAAATGTGTATAACACATATTAAAATTCTATATATTAAAATATGTGTAAAATTCATGTAATCTTGTAAAATACATTGTATATAAAATTTGTAAAATCCATGAGTTATTTAATCCAAATAAAATCTGGGTAATTTATTTTGTAAAGTTTTTGTACATAAACTTGGTTAAATTCACAAAATCCATAAAAAATGTCAGCTCTAAAATCCATAAAAAATACAAAGTCCTTAAAATCCATAAAATGATTAAAATTCAGAAAATATACTTCACAAAAACATGGTTGCATTAGCATTAGCATTTTTCAGAATAAGTTTGATTTCTAGAACTAAAGATTGGGAAAAGTCTGAAGGATGGAGCTTGATTACGGCTTTTATCTTTCATTGTAAGGAGCCTAGTTAGGAACTGGAATTTGGACTCTTCAGGTCTTTGAATTAAATCTTTGGGTTCCATGAGACCATATTTGGGAAGTCAACTTGAAAAGTACTAAGTAGAACACTTGGTGTCATCCGTATAACTCTTCATCAGTGAACCTTTGTACACATGCACTTTGCACTTAGCTCGACTTGCAGGAGGGTGCAAAAGGCAATCCATCTTGGTAGTGTGTTTCTATCCTTGTCTTATGGCATTGACATCTAAGGACAGGAGAGATTGGGGTTGCGATAGTTGCTTCAGATAAGGGAAGGATCTGCTGACATAATTTTTCCAAGACCTCAAAAAATGGATGGAATGAAAAGATGCTATATCCACCGAGGCACAAAGAGATGAATGCAGTGCAAGCAATACTACAAAGCCAATTCAAAGAAGAAGCCACCAAATACAAATACTACCACAATGGTCCGAGCTTCCACCAAAAAGCCTGCACATCTTAATAGAGACTTAGCTACACCGGCTAGGCTTCACAAGGAGATGCGTCTACACTGGTTGCACTCCAGTTCTTTTCTCATTCTTCTACTTTCTCTCTATATTCGATTGTGGACATAGCACGAACTGACCTCAGAAGGGAGTACCTCCCTCCCCGAGGAAAGAGTAGCTGTATGAGGAACCAATAGGAATGTATGGCTGGGATGGGCGGTTTCTTCGCTTCTTTAAGCAGGAAAGCTAAAACAATTCACACACAGTACATAATGATTTCAAAGTTGATAGAGTTTATGATATGAATGAGTGGATCTGAACTGGTTGTTGAGGTGAACTTAAACAAGGATTTGTAGAACTTGAGCATTGTTGAGGTTAAAATCCTAATCCTAGTTAAGGCTCCGACAAAATGCTTGTTTTAGGCCCGATCGAGCTCTGTCCTTTGATTGTTCTTATAAATTGGTTTAGGAAAACAAATTCATTCTAACTTTCTTTCTTTTTTCTTATTTTTCAAATAAGTGTTTGCTAAGGGACTAGCAAAGTTTAAGTATAGAGGGTTGATGAATCCACGATTCATTAACATTTTGTCTGTATTTTATCTTAAAACCCTTAACAAATACATGTAAATATCCATTAAATTTTACATTTTAACAAAACCTTAGTCATGAATAAAAATGTACTTTTATGCATTATAATCATGTAAATAAATAAAAGAATAAAAATAAAGGAAATAAAAACAAAGGTAAATTATAGATATGTATATATATATATACAATATGACTTGTAAAAATAAATATAACTGAAAGGTATATTTATAGTCTAATCCCCGAGACCAAGTCAGCATGGATTGGTCGACATATAAATAAGTAAGGGGAGATAAGGATGAAAATAAATAAAAATAATTAATTTCCACACTCCGCGCATTCTCTATTGATTATTTAATACCAAAACTTCAAAGATTTTTAATTAATTTATAATAATATATTTTTCACCAAACTCTTCTCCTAATTATTTCTAAAATTTTATAGAAAAGTATAAAAATAAGTTAAAAATATTACCTTGTATTTATGCCAAGAAATCCAACTTGTAAATTCTCAAAATCCAAATTTCTGAACATCTTGACTTTGTTATATGAACTCCAATTTCACTCTACTCATTTTTAAAGTTCATAAAATAATATTTTCTAATAAATGAAGTGATTTCACTGAAATCGGAGTCCGTTTGCAAAAAGTCGATTTTGGGACCTAACCACAACTCGGTTTCTGCGTTATCTATTTTATTTAAGACACATTATTTATTGTTTTAATGATTTTGTAATTTATAATTATTTTCTTATTCTTGTATTTTAACTGTAATTTATTTCATAATTTTTGGAATTTATTTATTATTTTAAATAAACCAAAAACCCTAATTTATAGGTATAAATGTATTATATAACTTATATACCTATTGATTAATATATCTAAATTAATTTATTAAAACCTACAAAAATTCGTACATATTCTTTTTATTAACCTAATAATTTAGAAAATATAAAACTAATCTATTCTTTATTATTTTATTTAGTTAAAAATACAAAACATATTTATTAATTATTATTTATACTTATTTATTAATATAATATTTATATTTTGTAAAATAATTATTATTTATTAAAACTAATTATACCATAATTTAGATAATTTAATTATTTATAACTTTCAATTTTATACTCATTTAAAATACCTTTATTTACTATTTATTTCTTAATTATTAATTAATTTAACTTAACCTGGCTAACCAGGTGTTGACACGTGTCAGCACTTGGGACCTTCTTCTTCAAGAAGGTTGGCCGATTTCTGTTCCAACCACCCAACTTCCTCCTTTTCTACACACCATCTCTAAGACCCTAACTCCGATCTAACCTGTTAGATTTCTTCCTCTAACCACCTTCTCTCACGTGCACCATTGATTTCCTAACTAACCTTCTCCCATCGTCTATAAAATCAACTCAAAATCCACCATTTTCAACTAATCATTCCTGAGATAAAGGCTACCAGACCCCCTGGCCGTCGACCCTACTTCTCCGCCACTTTCCGGCCGCCCTCAGTTGTGACAGAGCTCAAGTGCAGTCCCGCGTGGAAGTCCTATCAATGAAGGAAGGTTCCAAGGCATTCGCCTCCTTGCATCGCGTCGCACCACTGCGTTGAGCTCCGGCTATCACCACCAGTCGAGAAGCAATCGAGGTTCATACAACCTCAGTCCCAAGTGAGTTCCTTCATCATTTTCCATTTTAATTCCTCGATTCGTGTGTCGTGGTTAGGGTAGTTAATGACGTAGTTAGGCTCCCTAATCATCGTAATTAGACGCACATCCATTTCCATCCTTCAAATCACCTCAACTCGATTCCAAATCGAACTTCCATTCTCGCATTTCACTCGTTTTACATTTTCTGGAACGACTATAGTTGAACTGCAAAACCCTAAAAATTGTGGTCGATTCTTGAGAATCGATCAGAAAATTGTTCGTTTGCAGGTCAATCTTTCATATGGAGTTTATTAATCTCATCTGGAGCTTTCAAAGTTCGAAGAAAGATCAAATCACAAAGCCGCTGCAACCATGTCCGGGTCTGCTCGAACTGCCTTCTTCACCGGCTAATAACCGTCGATTCCAACCACATCCAGAGATCTTCACTCGCAGGCGAGCGCGAAGGGAGAAGATGTCTCCCTCCTGGCCCTGCCGGAGGTCCAAGCCAAGCTCCGACAACCGGGAAGAAGTTGGAGAAGAGCCTATCATCGCCAGCCGCACGAAGGATATGAAGAACACCAAGAACTCAAGGACGCATAGGTTGTTGTCATGTGGACATCACCAACGGCCCAGATCGCATTCCCACATCTAATCTTAACCGTTCAAGTCGAACTGGTGGAACAATTACGCAATAAACCCAAGCGAATATCCAGATTTTCCTTCAGCTTTAGAAGATTTCCAGAATTGCATTTAGGTCCCCGTGTAGGGACCTAAATGCAATATTTTTAGTTTTCTTTGCAAATAAGTCCCTTTCGAGGACCAATTGTAACAAAACATATAACTTTTCATTGCAGTTGTGCCCCTGGCTTGTAGGGTATTTTAGACCCTATTTTTATTGTATTTTTTTCCCGAATTTTTAGGGTAGTTTCATAACTACCCAAGATACATTGCTAGGCAATTTTCATAGTTTTTCATTGCTTCATTTCTTTAATTTGATTTTCGTAGAGTCGAGTTAGTTTTGAGTCTTTTCTTGACTTTTGTTGTAAAGCTAAGAGTAAAGTGAAGTTTTAAAGATTTACTTCTTGCATCAAAAATTGAAGTTGAAGTATTCTACCTCCTCTAGTTCGACCCAGGCACACTTACCTAGATAAATAACATAGTGTAGACGAAATGGGAGAGAGAAAAAATCACTTTCTCTCCCTCTCTCCTATTTCGTTGATTTTTGTTTGATTAACTCGAATCTCTCTTCACGGTCTTCTACATCGACATCCTCATCAATTAACCACGGTCAGATTCAAGTTATCACCCTCAGGTATTCCTAATACCTATACATCCTTCATACTAGAAGACTATGATAAACTTTAAGATAAAGATCGATTTAACACTGTTATCTTCAAGGTTTCATCAGTAAGTTTCTCAATCTTTGTCATTGGGAGTCGGTATCGGTCATATGCTTTCACAAAGTATATATCACACCTACAAATTCTTGTCATGCTTCCAAAGCACGATGAACATGCATGGAATTTGATCGGTCCCAATACCTCATGAGGGAACTCATGTCTTCCGAATCACAAGTAAACCTGAATGATTCCTTTGAGAGATCATATTACTCGTATGCCCTTATATGCAAACCAGCTCGCTGGTGTGTAGACCTTGGTTAGGTCATCGACATATTGGTCTGCCAAATGTACATACTTAGATATATAGTAACACATATGTCTCCAGTCAGAGGATGTGTGCCCATATCGTGACAGTATACGATATAGGACTTTGGCTATCTCAATCTCGTTAAGTCATCTCTTTGACCTAATTAATACAACACCTCCGAAACTCTTTTCCCGTGTAGAAGATCTGCATCAAGAGGTCGGTCAGATATCATCCTAATGAGAAAGTATTTCCATCTCCTACTCAGGCTGGAGATCATCTCTTAGCAATCATTTGATGGTGCTTGATGAGTTCTCTATCTAACTCCTTAGATATTCATCTAAGCACCAGCCTCTATGATTCAATTATTGAATCAGCAGCTGTATGATCATTAAGATGGCCATGGTACATAACCCTAATTGTACAGAGGGATCTTATAGTGCATTCGTTCATTTAATCTCAGAAAGGGAGTGAAAAGAAGCAATAACTTCTATTGATAAATCAAATATTATAATAACATTTATTGTAGGAATGGTTCGCCTCGGGCTCACATGGCTAACAATCTCCCACTAGCCATCGGAACCATTCAGGTACAATCCTCAAACCCATATTCATTACATGTTGGTCGAAAACCTTCTGTCTCAAAGGTTTGGTAAGAGGATCAACAACGTTGTCAACAGAGGCCAACTTAGTGATGACGATATCACCATGCTTTTGAATCTCCCGAATGATGTGGTATTTCCTTTCCACGTGCTTACTCTTTTGATGCCATCTGGGTTCCTTCGCTTGGGAAATGGATCCCGTGTTATCGCAGAGATAATGGAATGGGAGTATCAGAGGAAACTACGCCAAGTTCCAAGATGTACTTGCGCAACCACACTGCCTCCTTTGCAGCATCTAATACGGCAATGTATTCAGCTTCTGTTGTTGAATCCGTTGTAGTGTCCTGCTTCTTGCTTTTCCAGCTCACAACACCACCGTTCAACATAAACACAAACCCTGATGTCAACTTTCAATCATCTATATCCGATTGGAAATCTGAATCTGTATATCCGAAGACTTGGATATCACCATCTCCATAGACCAAGATGTAATCTTGCATCCGTCTTAGATACTTGAAAATGTTCTTCACTGAATTCCAGTGTTGTTCTCCATAGCAGGATTTGTAACAACTTACCACTCCCACTGCATGGCAGATATCTGACCTAGTACACATCATGGCGTCCATTAAGCTTCCCACAGCTGATGCATATGGGCATCCAGCCATGGCTTTCTTTTCCTCAATAGTTCGAGGAGCCATCCCTTTAGATAGGTGGATACCATGTCTTAAGGGGAGGAAACCCTTCTTGGAACTATCCATACAGAATCGTTCAAGAATATTCTTAATGTACCCATGTTGCGATAATCCCAATATCCTTTTTTCTCGATTTCTAAACAACTTCAGATCCAAGATGTAGAATGCTTCTCCAAGATCTTTCATCTCGAAGGTGTGGGACAACCAAATCTTAACACTGGTCATCATCCATGTATCATTCCCAATGATAAAGATGTCATCTACGTAAAGCACGATGAACACAATGGCGCTCCCACTAAGCTTCTTGTACACACATGGTTCATCAGGATTCTGCACAAAATCACAACTCTTTGATTAAATGATAATCACAAGGTTCTTGATTAGGAATGTAATTTCCAGCAGTGACACCCACTTACTAAAATTAGCATATCAATTTAAATCCAAATCATGCAAAATAAGTTTAAAAAGTTTGATAATTTGATTTACAACAAAACCCAAGTGATTAGCATGCATTTCTAGTTGTTTAAAAATAGTAACTAACCCTTTAATTACGTCAAGATTCGCCATCCCCGAAACAGTGGATACATGTTCATTAAAATGATAATAACTTGAGAAATCAGATTCCAATTCACGCAAACTCAAATCTCAAAGTTTCCTTATTTAATGGGGAACAAAATACAAGTGATTATTTTGTATTTAAAAATTTTAAATAGGGCCAAAATTATTCACTAAATAGATATGCGAAAATGAAATGTGATAAAACTTTCGCAAACCCTAACGAACCCAAGTCTTCCTAGGTTTATGGATCACATCCAAAACCTCCAACCTAAGGCTCTGATACCACTTAAAGGATATCGAATAATCTTTAAGCACATCATAGAAGCATGAGGATCGTATCATATACGATCAAGAATGGCTAGTCGCACTAGTTGTTCGATGCAACAGAATTTAAAAAAATTCATGCGATGAAACCACATGATCCAAGAACACTTCTTGGATCGTTTCATCTAAAACACATAATAGATAAAAGGAATACCTCTTGTAGCGTGGTTGCGATTAAGCCTCTAAGAGAAGAGACCTCCTGTCTCAAGTCCGATCTTTGGAGGAGACGCTTGCGAGCGCGGGGATGAACCGCGTGCTTCTCGCAATCCAAGATGTTGATCCAAGCAAAGAACTCCTGATATCGTCACACGAGATCATATGTCTTATTCATGAGCGAGGTGCACCAAATGAAGACGGAGAACCAAGAGCAGTCGTGGCGACAACACAACGACGATGCGACGACAACAGAGTCGTCCCTTTAGGATTTGAGTGGATGGCCACCCAAGGAGAGAGAGGGAGAGGGCATGAGAATGAAAGGAGAAAGAGAGAGAGCTTGTTATTATAACCAAGAGAGGAAGAGTTGCCTCTTCTTATATAGTGTTTTGGGAGTCCAGGATACAATCCATGGACTACACAAAAACAATGGATGAGATTGATTTGTGCTTCTTTCAATGGCCAAGATTTTGTTGTAAAATTACAACAATAATTGATTTAATTTAGATTAAATATATATTGATAAATGAAGTATAAATTAGTCCCCAAAATTAGATCAATCAAAACAAGGATATAATGGAATGGGAAATCATACTCTTCCATATAATAGAGTGGACGACCACCCCAATATTGGATTGGGTGGCCGTCCACTCTTCCAAAATGGAAGGGTGAGATTTCCGTGTAATCTCATGAGATTGCATTATTCCTTGGAAATCTTCAAGATTCACAACAACACTTGTTGTAAATTATTCAACAAATATAATTCATAATTATTTTGTGAATATTGCAATCTTGCCATTGGAAATTTGTGAATCACATTCACAACCCAAAATAAATTGTGATTTATATTTCAATTAATTATCCAATGTGAATCCAATTCACATCAATAAATAATCAACAAATGTAAATCATAATAACCTCTCTGTAATACATTATAAATTGCATTTATAATATATCATGAATAATTGAGATATTCCTATCCACATTATTCTTATCCATAATAATTAAATCACATTTAATTATATTGGATCATCTTTCTCATGCATCCAAATAATGTGAATCAAATTCACATTATCCATGATAATTAAATCACATTTAGTTATCCATTTCTCAATGCTTGGATATAATTCAACTATGGAATTATTCTTGAACCATTTCAAGAATAATGCGCTTTCTTCGCAAATACTTGGAGATAAGGACAAGGCGATTGTATGTTCCACGTATAGTGACTTGGATATTGAGATGATATCTCAAATATAAATCTGATGGACCTCTCATAGATGCTTGATTAACTCAAGACCATAAATCTAATCTTATCATTGCATCCGGATCTCATTCAGATCAATGTCCAACACTTGGACCAAGATCAATTACTTCTCTACTGAGAGGAGTCACTAAAATCCAAACCTGTTTCATCACTCCCTTGGAATGGAAGCGTCATGGTTATACAATCGTTATGATCACATCCCCCTCAGGTATTTCTAATACCTGTACATCCTGCATACTGGAAGACCTATGATAAGCCCGAAGATAAAGATCAATTTAACGTTGTAATCTTCAGGGTTTCATCATCAAGTTTCTCAATCTTGATCATTGGGAGTTAGTATCGATCATATGCTTTTACAAAGCATATATCATACCTACAAATTCTTATCATTCTTCCAAAGCACGATGGCCATGCATGGAATTTGATCGGTCCCAATACCTCACGAGTAAGCTCATATCTTCCGGTTCACAAGTGAACCTGTATGATCCCTTTGAGAGATCGTATTACTCATATGCCCTTATATGCACACCAGCTCGCCGGTGTGTAGATCTTGGTTAGGTCATCAACCTATTGGTCTGCCAAATGTACATACTTAGACATATAGTAACACATCTGTCTCCGGTCAGAGGATGTGTGCCCATATAGTGACAATATACGATATAGGACTTTGGTTATCTCGATCTCGTTAAGTCAACTCTTTGACCTAACTAATCTGACACCTCCGAACTCTTTTCCCATGCAGAGGACCTGCATCAAGAGGTCGGTCAGATATCATCCTAATGAGAAAGGATTGCCATCTCCTACTCAGGCTGGAGGTCATCTCTTAACAATCATTTGACGGTGCTTGATGAGTCCTCTATCTAAATCCTTAGATATTAATCCAAGCACCAGCCTCTATGATTCATTATTGAATCAACAATTGTATGATCATTAAGATGGCCATGGTACATAACCCTAATTGTACAGAAGGACCTTATAGTGCATTCATTCATTTAATCTCAGAAAGGGAGTGAAAAGAATCAATAACTTTTATTGGTAAATCAAATATTACAATAACATTTATTGTAGGAACGGTTTGCCTCGGGCTCACATGGCTAACATTCACCTCCCACCTCGACTCCACATCACTACTTTTCCATCTCGTGTGCCTTCACCGATGACCACCCCCACTCCGACCTGCATCTTCGCTACCTACACGGTCACTCCACCTCATCCTCACTATTCTCCCTCGATGCTTTCCATGTATCTTCCAGACCCTCCCTCCCCCAAACTCCAGCCTTGCATAGGTCGATGCTCAGCTTCGTCCCCAGCCTATGAAGGAGCTCCACTCCCTTGTCCCCTTTTTTGTCTGCTAACCTTGTAGGTAGAGCCGGACTCTAGAATATATCCGGAGCAATACGATCGGCTGCTCTGACGAGTCCATGTGTCATCCACTAGTGCATCGACCTCTATTTCTTCCCACCATAGCCAACTTCAGCCACTCGAAGCAACGTCACTGTCGAAGAAGAAGAGTGGTGCCCCAGGTCGACCCTACAGATACCACACGATGAAGAATAGGATCCATCATGTCCATCAAAGCGGGTTCAAAACTCAACCATTTGATCAATCTACAACAGAGCCTAGGATTAGCCAGAAGCCTCAGACACGAGCCTTGTGCTTCAGACGTCACCGAAGGAAGTAGGAATGTGACACGTGGATTCTCTAGGTTTTGTACCTCAGCCTCCGCCCCAAGCCTAGAGTAACATGTGCGTAGCATGTGCGTGCTAGGGAAAATTGTTCCCCGACCCCCCACGCTTCCAGATAATTTTACCAGCATCCCACCCAACCGACACGTGCCCACGTGCGCATGCACTAGACCCCTTGTGGGTTTTACATATTGCATATAAGTCCCTCTGGGACCATTTTGAAAGACTAACTCGATATTTTCTTACATTTTAGTCTCTGGAACTTTAATTTGTCATATCTTTCTCATCGTGTATTCAATTTCAGCGTACAATATGTCATCTTAATGCTTGTTATGTGCACTATCATTTTGCATATCTTATGAATAGATCAGAGCTTGATTTATATTGAATTAATATTTAAGGATTCATTTGATCTGCGCATGTTTTATTTGACAGAATCTTGTGTGTGAATTTTGAAAAAATTGATATCTTCTACAGGGGCTTCAATAAGAAGAATTAAAATTAATCTCCATGATAATTTCTGTGATTAAAGATCACTTATTTGAGAAATAAATTATAAGAAAGATTAGGGGCAAGAATATTTTGAGATATTTTTGCAGGATTATTCATTTATCTATTAATATTTCTGACGATCCCTAAAATACGATCTCTTAATTATGTGGAATTAACACGTTGTAGTCGGCTGAGTCGGATCCATAAAAACCGCTAATGAATCCGCCGATTAAAATACAAGCGATCGAATTTATTTTTCTTGGGCAAGCTCAAGGTCGAACTCAGGGACACGGGCCTTTTAAGCACATATTTAGACACTCATTACTCAGATTAAAAACTCATAGGTCAACATGCACATAAAGACATCATCCGGACACTTAAAGACTCTTTTTATTTGATTTTTATAATTCCATGAAATGCAAGTATAAATACAAATATGCCCTTCATAACTGAAATCAATGAGCAATTAATTTGCGAGCAATTTCAGAATCAATGTACGAAGGAATCTACATTGACAAGTTAATTAATGGCATAAATTCATTAAGCAAGTGACACGATGTAATTAAATGAATCATCAAACTCTAGAGTGTCAAATAGAAAACAATTTTGCAGTTAAAAAGATAACAAAACAAGCTTCGCAATGAGACTAAAATCAACTCGAACAAAGCTAGGATGCTCAAGATATGCACGAAAGATTCCAAGGGCATAAATACAAGAAAACATGAAAATAATTAAAGTAAATACTACAAACAGGTCCCTAGAAGGACTAAAATGCAAATATGAAAAGTCATGAAGCCTTCCCTGAAATTAACCCACACATGCGGGGGTAAAAATGCAATTATTTAAACCTAGAGGGGGTTAGTTGCAATTTACCCCAGGCGCACGTGGTATCCACGTGACAGCAGGACCTATCTGTAATTCGAAGAAATGTCAGGGCCTCTCAACAATTTACTTGGACCTCACGTGACCGGGCACGTGAGGCTAGGTTCGGGTGTCGATAGAGGCTCGACACGAGGCTCGGAGGTGGCTCGGGCCACACGTCAACTGGAGAAGCTCGGTAGAGGCTCGGATGCTCCACAACTGGAGGCTTCGTGCAAACGCTCGGAGCTGACACGTGGTCTCCTATGGACCACCCGATCATAAAGATTGGATGGTAGATGAATGAGGGCGGGGAGGCGACGTGGCTCACTGTGCGTTGTTGGATGAGCACTAGGGGGTGCCATCCAACGGCACCTGTGCATCTTGGTCCTCCTTCCTCCGTTGCGGGGGTGGTGATGCTCTTGGATCTCCGGTGACACTACAGGAACTCCGCTTCCATCTATCGAGCTTGACGAAGCTCCAAGAAAGATCTGGGAGGCGAGCCTATCATATTGGAAGCATGGGAGGTTGGATATGCTTGTACGCCGAAGATGCAGCTAAAGAAGAGTGCTCCGGTGAAGGTTCCGACCATTGACAAAGGTACCCGCATTGTTAGTACAATAGCCGAAGCATGCATATGCGGGGTGAATGGGGGTGAGCTGGAGTCTCATACCGGCGGAGAGATGGGAGACAGTAGCATTACTACGACAAGCTGGCAAGAAGATGGAGTGGAGGTGTACATGCTATGGAGAAGGGGAAGAAAGTTGTCGAAGGGGTGCACGAAGATGGCTGGTGCACGGTGAAGCGGATGCGATGGTCGAAGGAGGGTGATGCGAGTAGAGGTCTAATAAAACAGAAGAAATTTAAAGAAAAAGCAAAGAGGGATCAGAAGGTTACCTGGAATGATTGGCGGACGATGGCCTATGCTTGAGCTCCTAGGCGGAGCTCTGGTCATCGCTTGACTTGCGTGGCGACTGGGAGCAGCTCGCCGGCGAGAGAGCGTTGGAGATCTGGCATACCATGGCCAGGGATCGGCACCGGAGGCTAAGCGGTCTTGGCTTCGTCGATCCAACCTCCCCCTATCACGGGGAGACAGAGAGGTGTTGGGTGAAGCCTCTGTAAAGGTAGACAAGAAGATTAGGTGGAGCGAGGGCTAATTTGAAGGCGGAAAGTTGGAGGTTCTGATGATGGATGTCATGGGTTGACAGGGGTGTGTGGAGCGAAAGAGAGGGAGACGTGGGAACCTAAACGACCCGTGAGGATCATGGATGATGGGCCATGGATGGTGGGTGGTCAGCAAGAGGTGGAAGGAGATGAGGAGATGGAAATAATGGGAAGGGGGCGACGGTTGAGCTGAGTGGAGAACGTGGGGAAGAAGGGATATGGAGGTGGAAGACGGGGTCTTGGCTGTTGGATCTCGTGATCCAATGGCTGAGAAAAGGGTGCGAAGATACGACCCTGATCTAATCGATCAGGATGCATCCCATGGCTGAGGGAGGGACACGTGTTTCCAGGATCTGCAGGAGGAAACGAGCGATCTGGATATGATCTGGAGTCGATCGTAGGGTTGAGAAAGAAGCGGAGGCCAGCGGCTGAGATTGGAGTGTTGGGGAGGAGATCAAGCGGTGCTGGAGGGCGACACATGTCGTGAGGAGAGGTAGGCGGAAACGGACGGTTCAGATATCATCTGGAGATGGATCGGAGGGTTGGGAACTCAACGGGAACAAGTGGTGGAGATTTGAAGACCCGGAAGGTGATCTAACAGTGGAAATAGGTGGGCGTATGGAAGACGGGGAAGCGGGCCACGTGGCTCAACCAGAAAGAGCCATGTGGCCCAGTCAGGTTATTCCATAATAAAAACTCAAAAAAGTGGAGAAAATGCTCGATTTTGGAAAAAATCAAAATATAAAGTTGTAGATCTCGATAAGATCTACAAGTTTTGTGTTGACTAAAAACACAAACGAGGTCATACGAGGGGAGAAATATTTTTGTGAGCATTTTTAAGGGTGTAGAAACACTACGAATTCTGGTTTTATTATTTTTTTGTATATTTATTCCAAGACTCCGATATAGACAATGATTTATCTGGTTTTTATTGACACTAATTTACGCTAGGGGGTTAATATTAGAGAATTAAGATGTTGAAACTGAGTTTCATCACCCCCTCATATTAAACTATGCTCGTCCCGAAGCATCTTAACCATGAATGAGTTGGATTAACCCCCGATTATACATGTGAGTACAGGATCTGATCCATTCAGGAACTCCTAATTTTAGAGATCCAAAATCTCAAAGCTCAACCTAGCCTTAATTAAGAGGTATGCAATTTCTCTAATTTTCCAGACTCTCACTGTATACATATAAAATAAGGATATGACATTAATTGTTGACTACAGTCACGAGAGTAGAGTCAGAACTACACCCAAGGTCCTGGTCCAAGAAATTCTCCTAAGGACCCAATCCTCAACACTAGGGAATAAATCAAATATTGCAATCAATCCACCGTCTCTTTAGTTGCAAGACTTTAAAAAATGTCAATGGAAGGCCAGTTGATGGAGGATTTAGGATTGTGTCATTTCTTCTCTCCCTCTCATTGGAACAAGGATTCTCTCGAGTGCTTTATTAACTCAACGCATATTTTTGGAGTTGATCAGTGCATCCATCAAGAGAAGTTGGAGTTTTCCTGGGAGTACACCAGGGTGTGCCTTTTTTGAGTACCTATCGTACCTTCTACACCCAGTCTGGTAGCATTTACGATGCAGAGCCCTTTTTTGGTGCAAGCCCGACTCCTGGTCCTAATAGCAGTGGTCCAAGTGGACACTTTGAAATGGTTGGGAGCGCTCGCTTTTGGTGGAAGCTCTGTAATATTTGACTTGTAGGATGAGAGTTTTTCTTTCAACATTGATATTACTTTGATTTGTTTTTGGCTAGCTCCACCACTTTTACCAAAAGTTGGCACACACTGATCAACAATTTTTATTTTATCACACCCTGGCACTTAGGCAAATGTCAAGAGATTAGTACAAGAACCAAGTTCTCATACTGGCAAAAAATGCTGACACTCAGATTTCATGAAGCCTTCAATGATTTTATCCCATCCTCGAGCATCATAAAATCGAGTCCAGACTTGGATCCCTCATCCCAGTTCCTCAAGTGAAATCTCAACTCCTTTCATCATAATCGCAGTCGTGCATGTGAAATGCTGATCATATTCTTAGGGTTAGAGACTAAGCACGCAATATAGCACGTAAATATGGCAAACTAGGGAAATGTGGATAATTAAGTCGAAGGCCCTGATGGCTAAGGCTGGTTAACCTAAATCCTCAAGACCTCTTAAACCAAGTGTTCCTGAACATCACCGATCCTGTGTGAAAGGGAAAGTGTTAGGTGTTAAAACCAACTCCTTCATCCATTTTTTTCACATATTTTTTTTTCAAATTTTTATGAAGACTTTAAAAGGCCTATTGACTGCCTAAACTCAAATGAGTAGTTGCATCTACTTTCAGCCAGTACAGGTGTAAGTACAGGCCGTAGAACGGATCCCATGATTGAGGACGGAGCCTTACGCGATGTCCTCTAAACCACCTACTATGCTAAGGGAGGCCCTCACTGAAAGCAGCTACTTATTTCAGTTTAGTAGTCAGTTTGTCTTTTAAAGGATTTTAATTTTTCTCATTTTTATGGATTTTTTATTAAAGTTTGAACACAAGTTAAACTCATTTCTACTTATTGAAATCAAGTTTTGAAAACATTTTCCAAACGTTGTCACACATATATATATTGTTACGAACATTTTTCAAACAATTTTTCAAAACAAATAAAACCTATTTTTCAAACCATTTTCAAAATATTTTCCTCAAAAATAATGGAACATGGAAGAGAAAATTTTCCAAATTTTGAAAACATTTTTGTCCAATCTTAATTCATAAGAATATACTCTAGCCCAAAAAGTTTTAAATTTTTCAAAAATTCTCAAAAATAGAGCTATGGCTAAAGTACATATACACTGTATATTCGGTATACCCCAATGTACTTAAATTTTGCTATGACCTGATAGCACTAAGTGATACAAAGCCATAGTTAAATTTAAAGTATAGGATAAATATACAGGAACTGAGGAGGACACCCCCTATATTTAGGTTAGAAATAACCTAAGTATCAGGAAAAAGGTTAAATGAGTGAGAGATTTACGGGGACTCAATTCCCCCCTATACTTAGGCTGAGGATAGCCTAAGTAGAAAGATGGATAAATGATGTTGGGGAAACCTGAGGGGAACGAAGAGGTTGGGATGGATGTACAAGTGAGCGAATTGAATCTACGGAGATGAATGGAGCACCTAAGGTCTAGGGGAGGGTGTCGAATCAGACAAGGCTCAATCAACCAAGCAATACCCTTGATTCACCAACTCACACATGAAACCAACAAATATTGGTTATTTTTCTTGTCATTTTTATTGGTGAGAAAATCATTCTAGTTTACGCAAGGATTAATGAAATGTCAAATCAAAACATCCTACGTAAGCAAGGGTATTGCTCTCCCAAAACATGATTTTTACTCCATTTTTTGGTCAACTTGCATTATCAATCCCAATTTTAAGCTTTAAGGTTATCATTGTTTTAATGTGATCATAAATCAATCAATCAACGTCTACCGCTCATTCCCAATTTCCATTAATCCTAGGTGATCAAGCCAGGAAGGGAGTTTGAGAGAAAGCCAATGCAATCGATAAAATCATGGATCTATGCTAAGAAAGAAAACTCGTGGTGACTTGAGATAAATTCATGAAAAATAAGACCGAAGTAAAACTGAAAATCGAATGTATGCAAGTCGATGGAAACCGCACCTAACATGCTTCTATTAGAGGGGAAGAACAGATTTAATTTTTGGCTAAGTGAGGCGATGTATTTGTGCATCTAAAATTATTGTGTGTCCTACCTACGATCAAACATATAGAATAAAAATGTGAAAGTCGCTCAGAGAGCCACATGCGTTATCCTAGGTCAACACTCAAGTGGGGTGATACCCACACAACCACATAAACCATCGTTCATTTACACTCGCGAGTCTTCAAACGAAGACCGCTGTAAAGACGATTATTACATGGAATGCATGAAATAAAATGCAAGAAACATGAATTCTCTTCAATTACTCCAACAGTGCTTTTGCGTCTCCTCGCAGCAGAAGCTGCTGCTCCTCGCCTCCTTGATCGCCAAGGGACCCTACCGCAAAAAGCACATATTAGATAGATATAAGAGAATTATCAAAAAATGCACAGAAAATAAGACAAGACTAAGTTAGAAAATCACACTTAATCAAGTAAGAAAAATACAAATAAAATGAAAGATGCGTTGTGTCCTCGACAATGGCACCATTTGACAATCCCTAAAATATGGCCTCTTAGTTATGTGGAATTAACGCATTGTAGTCGGCTGAATCAGATCCATCAAAAACCGCTAATGAATCTGTCGATTAGAATGCAAGCGGTCGAATTTATTTTACTTGGGCAAGACCAAGGTCAAACTCAGGAACACGAGCCTCTTAAGTACATATTTAGACTCTCATTACTCAGATTAAGAGTTGGATTAAAAACTCATAAGTCGACTTGCAACAAAGACACCATGCGGACACTTAGAGACTCTTTTTATTTGATTTTAACAATTCCATAAAATGCGAGTAAAAATAAATACAAATATGCCCTTCATAGCTAAAATCAATGAGCAATTAATTTGCAAGCAATTTCAGAATCAATTTACGAAGCAATCTACATTGACAAGTTAATTAATGGCATAAATTCATTAAGCAACTGACACGATGTAATTAAAATGAATCATCAAACTCTAGAGTGTCAAATCAGAAAACGATTTATGCCATTAAAAAGACAACAGAACAAGCTTTCGAACGAGAACAAAATCAACTCGAACGGATCTAGGATTATCAAGATATGCATGAAAGAGTCCAAGGGCATAAATGCAAGAAAACATGAAAATAATTAAAGAAAAATACTATAAACATGTCCCTAGAAGGACTGAAATGCAAATATGAAAAGTCATGAGGCCTTCCCTGAAATTTACCTACATACGTAGGGGCAAAGATGCAATTATTTAACCCGGAGGGAGTTAGTTGCAATTTACCCCAGGCGCACGTGGTATACAATTGACGGGAAGATCTATCTGTAATTCGAAGAAATGTCGGGGCCTCCCTAAAATTTACCCATACCTCACGTGACCGGGCACGTGAGGCAAGGTTCGGGTGTTGATAGAGGCTCGGAGGTGGCTCGGGCCACGCGTCACTTGGAGAAGCTCAGATGAGGCTCGGATGCCCCACACCTGGAGGCTTCGTGCTGACGCTCGGAGCTGACACGTTATCTCCTGTGGACCACCCGATCAGAAAAATCAGATGGTAGCTGAACGAGGGAGGGGAGGTGACGTGGCTCACTGTGCGTCGTTGGATGAGCACCAGGGGTTGCCATCCAACGACACCTATGCGTCCTGGTCCTCCTTCCTCCGCCACGGGGGGTGGCGGTGCTCTTGGATCCCCGACGACACTACAGGAACTCCGCTTCCGTCTATCGAGCTCGGCGAAGCTCCAGGAAAGATCTGGGATGCGAGGATGTCCTCTTGGAAGCACATGCGAGGCGTTGGACTCCTGGAGGAGGTTGGAGATGCTTGTACATTGGAGACGCAACTGAAGGAGAGTGCTCCGGTGAAGGCTTTGTCCATTAATGAAGGTACCTGCGTTGTTAGTACAATAGCCGAAGCATGCATATGCGGGGTGAATGGGAGTGAGATGGAGTCTCATACGTGCGGAGAGATGGGAGACCGTAGCTTCTCTCCGACGAGCCGACGAGAAGATGGAGTGGAGGTGGACATGCTATAGAGAAGGGGAAGAAGGCTAATGGAGGGGTGCACAGAAGTGGCAGATGCACAGTGGAGTGGATGTGATGGTCGAAGGATGGTGATGATGCAAGTAGAGGTCTAATAAAATAGAAGAAATTTAAAGAAAAAGCAAAGAGGGATCAGAAGGTTACCTGGAAGGATTGGCGGACGACGGCCTGTGCTTGAGATCCTAGGCGGAGCTCTGGTCGTCGCTGAACTCCCGCGGCGACTGGGAGCAGCTCGGCGACGAGCAAGCATCATAGACCTGGCCTACCATGGCCAGGGGTCGACACCGGAGGCTAGGCGGTCTTGGCTCCGTCGATCTGACCTCCCCCTATCACGTGGAAGTGGAGAGGAGCTGGGTGAAGCCCCTCGTAAAGGTGGACAAGAAGATTAGACAGCGACGAGGGATAATTTGAAGATGAGAAGTTGGAGGTTCTGATGATGGACGTCGTGGGTTGATAGGGGCATGTGGAGCGAAAGAGAGGGAGACGTGGGAACCTAAACAACATGCTAGGATCACGGAGGATGGGCCTTGGATGGTGGATGGTCAGCAAGAGGTAGAAGGCGATGAAGAGATGGGAATAATGGGAAAGGGCAGCGACTGAGCTGAGTGGAGAACGTGGGGAAGAAGGGATCTAGAGGAGGAAGACGAGGTCTTGGCCGTTGGATCTCACGATCCAATGACTGAGAAGAGGGTGCAAAAATATGGCCCTGATCTAATCGATCAGGGTGCATCCTATGGCTGAGGGAGGGACCCGGATCGCCAGGATCTGCGGGCAGAAACGAGCGATCTGGATATGATCTGGAGTCGATCGTAGGGCTGAGAAAGAAGCAGAGGCCAATGTTTGAGATTGAAGTGTTGGGGAGGAGATCAAGCGGCACTAGAGGGCGACACGTGTCGTGAGGAGAGGTGGGCGGAAGAGGATGATTCAGATATCATCTGGAGATGGATCGGAGGGCTAGGAACGCAACAGGAACAAGCGGTGGAGGTTTGAAGATCCAGAAGGTGATCTAATAGTGGAAATAGGTGGATGCATGGTAGACGGGGAAGCGGGACACGCGGCTAAACCAAAAAGAGCCATATGGCCCAATAAGGTTATTCTTGAAGAAAAACTTGAAAAAGGTAAAGAAAATGGCTGATTTGGAAAAAACTCAAAACATGAAAGTTGTAGATCTTGATAAGATCTACAAGTTTTATGTTGATTAAAAATACAAACGAGGTCAAATGAGGGAGAAATATTTTTGTGAGCGTTTTTAAGGTTATAAAACACTACAAATTTTGGTTTTATTTTTTTTTGTATTTTTAATTTATTCCAAGACTCAGATATATACAATGATTTATCTTGTGTTTATTGACACTAATTTAAGTTAGGGGGTTAATATTAGCAAATTAAGATGATGAAATTGAGTTTCATCACCCCCTATACTTAAATTATGCTTGTCCCCAAGCATCTTGACCATGAGTGAGTTGGATTAACCCCATATTGTGCATGTGCATAGAGGATTTGATCCATTCAGGAATCCCAAATTTAGAGATCCAAAATCTCAAAGCTCAACCTAGCCTTAATCAAGAGGTATCCAGTTTCTCTAATTTTCCACTCTCACTGTATACATATAAAATACAGATATGACATTAAGTGTTGACTACGATCACGAGAGTAGAGTCACAACTTCACTCAAGGTCCTGGTCTAAGAAATTCTCCTAAGGACCCAATACTCAACACGAGGGAATAAATCAAATATTGCAATCAATCCACCATCTCTTTAGTTGTCAGACTTTTCACAATGTCGATGGAAGGCCGGTTGATGGAGGGTTTAGGATTGTGTCATTTCTTCTCTTCCTCTCATTGGAACAAGGATACTCTCGAGTGCCTTATTAACTCAACGCATATTTTTGGTGTTGATCAGTGCGTCCGTCAGGAGAAGTTGGAGTCGTATGTACTTGTTTTCCTGGGAGTACACTGGGTGTCCTTTTTTGAGTACCTATCGTACCTTATGCACCCAGATTGGTAGCATTTATGATGCAGAGCCCTTTTTTGGTGCAAGCCCGACTCCTAGTCCTAATAACGGTTGTCCAAGTGGACACTTTGAAATGGTTGGGAGCGCTCGCGCCTTTGGTGGAAGCTCTATAATATTTGACTTGTAGGATGAGAGCTTTTCTTTCAACATTGATATTTCTTTGCTTTGTTTTTTGGCTAGCTCCACTGCTTTTACCAAAAGTTGGCTCACACTGATCAACAATTTTTATTTTATCACACCCTGGCACTTAGGAAAATGTCAAGAGATTAGTTTAAGAACCAAGTTCTCATACTGGCAAAAAATGCTGACACTCAGATTTCATGAAGCCTTCAATGATTTTATCCCATCCTAGAGCATCATTAAATCGAGTCCAGACTTGAATCCCTCATCCCATTTCCTCAAGTGAAATCTCAACTCTTTTCATCATAACCGCAGTAGTGCATGTGGAATTCTGATCATATTCTTCGGTTAGAGACTAAGCACGCAACATAGCACGCAAATATGACAAACTAGGAAAATGTGGATAATTAAATCGAAGACCTTGATGGCTATGGCTGGTTAACCTAAAATCTCAAGACCTCTTAAACCAAGTGTTCCTGAACATCACCGATCTTGTGTGAAAGTGGAAGTGTCATGGATTAAAACCAACTCCTTCATCCATTTTTTAATATATATTTTTTTTCAAATTTTTATGAAGACTTTAAAAGGTCTATTGACTGCCTAAACTCAAATGAGTAGTTGCATCTACTTTTAGCTAGTATAGGTGTAAGTACATGTCGTAGAACGGTTCTCATTGCTTGAGGACGGAGCCTTACGTGATGTCCTTTAAACCACCTACTCTGCTATGGGAGACCCTCACTGAAAGCAGCTACTTATTTCAGTTTAGTAGCCAGTTTGTCTTTTTAAGGATTTTAATTTTTCTCATTTTTATGGATTTTTTGTATTAAAGTTAGAACACAAGTTAAATTTATTTCTCCTTATTGAAATCAAGTTTTGAAAACATTTTCCAAACCATGTCAGATATATATATATATATATATATATTTACAATCATTTTTCAAATGATTTTTCAAAACAAGTAAAACCTATTTTTCAAACCATTTTCAAAATATTTTCCTCAAAAAAATGTAACATAGTAAAGAAAATTTTTGCAAATTTTGACATTTTTGTCCAATCTTAGTTCATAAGAATATACTCTACCCAAAAAATTTTAAATTTTACAAAATATTCTCAAAAAAAGAGCTATGGCTAAAGTACATATATACTGTATATACGGTATACCCCCTATACTTAAAATCTGCTATGTCCTCATAGCACTAAGTGATACGAAGCCATAGTTAACTTTAAAGTATAGGATAAATATGCAGGAACTGAGGACACCCCCATACTTAGGTTAGAAATAATCTAAGTATAGGGAAAATTGATAAATGAGAGAGATTTATGGGGACTCAGGTCCCCCCTATACTTAGGCTGAGGATAGACTAAATAGAAAGATGGATAAATGATGTTGGGGAGACCTGAGGGGAACAAATAGGTTGGGGTAGATGTACAAGTAAGCGAATTGAATCTACGAAGATGAATGGAGCACCTAAGGTCTAGGGGAGGGTGTCGAATCAGACAAGGATCAATCAACCATGGAATACCCTTGATTCACCAACTCACACATGAAACCAACAAAGATTGGTTATTTATCTTGTCATTTTTATTGGTGAGAAAATCATTCTAATTTACGCAAGGATAAATAAAATGTCAAATCAAAACATCCTACGTAAGCAAGGATATTGCTTTCCCAAAACATGATTTTTACTCCATTTTTTGGTCAACTTGCATTATTAGTCCCAATATTAAGCTTTAAGATTATCACTGATTTAATGTAATCATAAATCAATCAATAAACGTCTACCGCTCATTCCCAATTTCCACTAATCATAGGTGATCAAGCCAGGAAGGGAGTTCGAGAAAAAAACCAATGCAGTCGATAAAATCATGATCTACGCTAAGAAAGAAAACTCGCAGTGCCTTGTGCTAAATTCATGAAAAATAATAATGAAGTAAAATCGGAAATTGAATGCATGCAAGTTGATGAAAACCACATCTAACATGCTTCTATTAGCGGGGAAGAACATATTTAATTTTTGTCTAAATGAAGCGATGTCTATGTGCGTCTAAAATTATTGTGTGTCCTACCTACGATCAAACACATAGAATAAAAATGTGAAAGTCGCTTAGAGAGCCGCGTGCCTGATCATAGGTCGACACTCAAGTAGGGAGATCCCCACACAACCACAGAAACCATCGTTCATTTACACTCGTGAGTCTTGAAACGAAGACCGTTGTAAATATGATTATTACATGGAATGCATGAAATAAAATGCAAGAAACATGAATTCTCTTCAATTTCTCCAACAGTGCTTTTGCGTCTCCTCGCAATGGAAGCTCCTGCTCCTCGCCTTCTTGATCGCCAAGGGACCCTACCGCAGAAAGCACATATTAGATAGATATAAGAGAATTATAAAAAATCCAAATAAAACGAAAGATGCGATGTGTCCCCGACAACGATGCCATTTGACGATCCCTAAAATCCGACCTCTTAATTATGTGGAATTAACGCGTTGTAGTCGATTGAATCGAATCCATCAAAAACTGCTAATGAATCTGTCGATTAAAATGCAAACAGTAGAATTTATTTTATTTGGGCAAGCCCATGGTCGAACTCAGGGACACGAGCCTCTTAAGCACATATTTAGACTCTCATTACTCAGATTATGTGTTGGATTAAAAACTCATAGGTCAACATGCACACAAAGACATCATGCGGGCACTTAAAGACTCTTTTTATTTGATTTTTATAATGCCATGGTATGCGAGTGCAAATAAATACAAATATGCCCTTCATAGCTGAAATCAATGAGCAATTAATTTGCGAGCAATTTCAGAATCAATTTACAAAGCAATCTACATTGATAAGTTACTTAATGGCATAAATTCTTTAAGCAAGTGACACGATGTAATTAAAAATAAACCATCAAATTCTAGAGTGTCAAATTAGATATAATTTATGCCATTAAAAAGACAACGAAACAAGCTTCACAAAGAGACCAAAATCAACTCGAATGGAGCTAGGATGCTCAACATATGCATGAAAGAGTTGTCGGGCATAAACACAAGAAAACATGAAAATAATTAAAGAAAATACTACAAACATGTCCCTAGAAGGATTGAAATTAGCGAAGGGCATGGGTCGGGCTAGGCTGGGCCTTGAAGGGCCCATGCCCAAGCCCATCAAAAAATTTCGGGTCTTGGGCCGGCCTAGGCCCGTAGTTTTTCTAATCCTTCAGCCCAAGCCCAGGCCCGACCCAATGTCCTTGGGCTTGGGCCTGCTCAGCTTGGTCCATCTGCAACTTGAGATTCATATAGCATATGGGCCGGCCCATCTCTATTCCTTCGGCCCAAGCCCAGGCCAAATTATTGCCATTATCCAGCATAAAATCTCTATTGTTAGCAATTGCAGCTCCACATCTTCAGTTTGCTTGTACTTTGTATTCTTCCGAATATAAAGAGATCAGCAATATGAAATGTTCTAAATGAGAGAACTTTGTTTCATTACTTAGCCAATACCTGGTAGTGCTTACATAAATTAAGATGTATGCATTTCTCAAATACTAAGCTACGTCTAAAACATTCATCAAATTGCAATTTGCTTTCAATACACTGAGAAGAAAATAGGTCCCAACATAATAACCTTCAGCAGATACCATTAAAAATTTTTAAAACTCCGATATAATAATCAACTTTCCCAGTAAATCCTTTGTGTGATTCTTTTCTGATACAGATAATTCCACCAATCGTAAGATTATATATAATGAATATTCTATAAAAGAAGACAATAACAATATAACACATATGCTCTAACTTTTGCAATTAAATTTGTAGCCTTACTATTCTTACAAACTCAATGTAGTGCTCTCTTGTTATACTGGCGATTCCATATTACACTAACAAGTAGGCCATTTCTGTGAACTTTGTAAGAATACAATGATGTCCAGGGCATAAATCTGACTGGAAAACTCATAATGGTTTACAAAAAAATCTCATCATTTTAATATCAAATATTAAATGTATCATTAGTAAGCCATCTATCAAAATTGTCACATAATTGTCTAGCCACTCTATGTGTACAACACAGAAAATCTATCACCTATACACTTTCTATCGGTCCTATATAGTTCATTGACGGCTTAGTGATTATGTTTGGTGGCTTCTTGCGTCTACAAAGAAGATGAAGTTTAAATCAGGCTAAGAAAAGAAGATATGCGATATAGTAATGTGCATTAGATTTGCTTATTTAAACTTACCAAGTAGCTTCTCATTCTCCTCCATCTCTTCTTCTTCATCTTCATCCTCAGAAATGATATCCTTCTGCTCTTCCTCACGAATCCAATCCCCAGCACAAACCAATGCCTCCACTGTTGTTGGATGGAGTCTACTTCTATACAAATCTACAACTCGACCCCTAGTGCTAAATGCGCTTTCAGATGCAACCGTGGAGAAAGGAATTGCCAGAATATCGCGTGCCATTATTGATAACACTCGATACTTACTAGAATTCACATCCCACAATTTTAAAATATCAAACATGTGATCCTCTTTATTGTTTGCAGAATTATCTTGCAAATACATTTCTATCTCAGTTTTCCACCTTCAGAGGAACCAGCTTCCTTCTTTTTCTTGAAGAATTTGCTTCGAGTATCTTCTTTTCGCTTTGAGGGACATATGTTTTCCTGATCAAGGCCACAAGATGAAGAAGTCTCTCCAGGAAATTCTGGTTTGTACCTGTTAGAGTATTCATCAAACATTTTGTATAATGTACTTTGAACACGTTCGATGTAATCTTTAACTTCAATCTCGGGATAAAGCTCAGAATAAGAAAATTTGAGGAAATTAAGCTTGTAACGAGGATCTAAAGTTGTTGCAATCGCTAATGGCATCATGTCATCTTTTTCTCTCCAGTACTTGTCAAACTTGGAAAACATTTTTACACCCATATCTCTGAGAGAGGGGTCCTCATGCCTCATGAGAGAATGCAAATCCTTCTCTATATCAAAAAGCAAACTAAAAAACAAGTTTGCAGTTGAATATTTTTGTCCTGAAAAAACTTTTGTGGCATCATAAAAGGCCTCTAAAATTCCACAAATCAGCTCAACTTTTTTCCACTCCCCTGCAGATAGTGAATCAGACAATTGGAAATCACATCCTTTCAAACGATTGAAGACTTTTTGATATAAGAGAGCAGATCGGAGCATCAAATAGGTGGAGTTCCACTGTGTACTTACATCTAGTCTCAATCCTTTGGTCACCTGAATGCGCTCTTGTTGAGCAATTTCAATAAAATCCTGAAATCTTCTAGTCGAGTACTTAACATATTTTACAAGATTTCGGATTTTGCAAGTTATGTCCTTAATTTCAGACAAGCCAACTTGGATAACAAGATTCAGTATGTGTGCCCAACAATGAACATGGACAAATTTGCCATCCAACAACAAAGCACCCTTTGATGCAAAATGATCAACGAGATTCCGTACAATGACATCATTCGTGGATGCATTATCAACTATAATAGTGCACAAGTTTTATATATTCCAGTCATTCAAACAATTGACAATCATATCGGCAATGTTCTCGCATGTATGATGCGAATGAAGAACACAAAAAGAAATAATCTTCTTGTTCAACTTCCACTTGCTATCAATAAAATGTGCAGTGATGGAAATGTAGCCCAAATTCTAATTTGATGTCCACGTGTCCATTGTGATAGACAATCTTCCAACAGGTTTCAGAAACTCCATTAGTCTCTCCTTCTCCACCTTGTATAATTTCAGACAATCCCTTTTTATGGTATACCTCGAAAGAACCTTATACTTAGGTTGCAAGTTTGAGATAAAGGTTTTAAATTTGGGATTCTCTACAATCTTAAAGGACAATTCGTTGGATACAATCCATCTTGTAAATTCATCCCTACTTCGCTCTTGTTCAAATTTCCATGTTGCAATCGTGCTTCCTTATCAAGATTAGAAATTTTCAAAAGGCTCTGAGACTGAGACCTTGCTTGTTTATTGTAATATGGACAAACTTTGTTTAAGTGACGATCAAGATGACTAGTCCCACCTTTTGTACCACATGTGAGTTGTATCTTACAATGATTGCATCTGCACATCTCTTTTCCATCAATCATCCCCACTCTTGTCATGTTCTCCCAAAACCATGATTTAAACTGTCGTTCTCTCTTCCTTGAAACAGGTGTATCCGTATCTAAATCTACTTCATTCGAAATAGGATTATTGTCGACAATAGGAGGTGGAAGTGTAGATTGCTCTGAATCTTGTTGTGCTCCTAACATCTAAACATATATGAATGAAAAAATTGATAAATTAAGGGAGAACATGCTAAACACAATCATATACATAAAACTTATTATGTTTATGCATACCAAAATAATAGAAAATAGACATATACGGATATACCTTAGGCTAGGTTCCTATAATCCTAGCAGCAGGGGCCGGCCAGAGGCGGGAGGCGGTGTGACGGCATGAGATGAGCCCTATATCAAAATTGAAGGTATGTAATACATGACAAGTGAAGCCCTATAACTACAATAGGAGGAAGGGTTTGATGACTAGAGAGCTCAAACCTTGAGAGAGGCTAGGTCGGCTTGGTCGACCTGAAGGAGGAGGCGGCAGGCCGGCTGGATCGGTGGAGGCGACGGAACGGTAGTTGATGAGAGGAGGTGGTCGTCGGGTCGACGGGCTAGGGCTGCTTAGATGCCTAAAGGAGGAGGCACGCTGCCGGGTCCACGAGCTAGGGCTGCTCGGAGGCCTGAAGGAGGAGGCGTGTTGTCAGGTCCAGGGGCTAGGGCTTCTTGAGGCCGATGGGGGGATTCACGTCGCGAGAACGCAAAGAAGAATGGGGTATCGGGGATAGAGGGGGGTCTGCATGAAAGAACATAAGCATCTGCTGGGGAAGGTTACTGTCTAAGGCCCGCATAAGTCCACGTGGGCCGGGTTCGGGCCTAGGTTCGGGCCTCTCATCGAGCCTATGTTCGAGCTGGGCTTCGGGCCGGGTATCGGGCCTTCCATGGGCCTGATATCATGCCAGGTCGGGCTAGGCCAAGCCAAGCCCAAGCCCGGCCCCAAAAAAATTTTGTCCTACTTTTTGGCCCCAGGCCCGACCCAATAACAATTTGGGCTCGGGCTAGGTCGGGCTTTTTGGGCCGGGTTTTGGGCTGAGCCAGGCCAGCGCGGCCCAATGCCCATCCCTAACTGAAATGCAAATATGAAAAGTCATGAGGCCTTCCCTAAAATTTACCCACACACACATGGGTAAAAATGCAATTATTTAAACTGAAGGGGGTTAGTTGCAATTTACCCCAAGCGCACGTGCAATACACGTGACAGACCTATATGTAATTCGAAAAAATGTTAGGGCCTCCCTACAATTTACCCAAACGTCATGTGACCGGGCACGTGAGGCTAGGTTGGGGTGTCGATAGAGGCTCGGTACGAGGTTCGGAGGTGACTCGGGCCACGTGTCAGCTGGAGGAGCTCAGTTGAGGCTCGGATGCTCCGCACCTAGAGGCTTCATGCTGAAGCTCAAAGCTGACACGTGGTCTCCTGTGGATCACCCGATCATAAAGATCGGATGGTAGCTGAACGGGGGCGGGGAGGTGATGTGGCTCACTATGCACCATTGGATGAGCACCAGGGGTTGCCATCCAACGACACCTGTGCGTCATGGTCCTCCTTCCTCCACCATGGGGGGGCGGCGGCGCTCTTGGATATCCAACGATACTACAGGAACTCTGCTTCCGTCTATCGAGCTCGACGAAGCTCCAGGAAATATCTGGGAGGCAAGGCTGTCATATTGGATGCACGGGCGAGGTGCTGGAGCTCCTGGAGGAGGTTGGAGATGCTTATACGCCAAAGACGAGGCTGAAGGAGAGTGCTCTAACGAAGGCTCCGACCATTGACGAAGGTACCTGCATTGTTAGTACAATAACCGAAGCATGCATATGCGGGGTGAATGGGAGTGAGATGGAGTCTCATACGAGCGGAGAGATGGAAGATTGTAGCTTCTCTTCGGCGACCCAACGAGAAGATGGAATGGAGGTGGACATGTTATAGAGAAGGGGAAGAAGGCTGTCGAAGGCGTTCGCGAAGGTGGCTGGTACACGATGAAGCGGTTGCGATGGTCGAAGGATGATGATGATGCAATTAGAGATCTAATAAAATAGAAGAAATTTAAAGAAAAAGCAAAGAGGGATCAGAAGGTTACCTTAAAGGATTGGCGGACGATGGCCTGTGCTTGAGCTCCTAGGCAGAGGTTTGGTCATCACTGAACTCCCGCGGTGACTGGGAGCAGCTCGCCGATGAGCGAGCGCTGGAGACCTGTCCTACCATGGCCAAGGATCGACACTAGAGGCTAGGCGGTCTTGGCTCCGTCGATCCGACCTCCCCCTATCATGGGGAGGTGGAGAGGTGCTGGGCGAAGCCCCTCGTAAAGGTGGACAAGAAGATTAGGCGACGACGAGGGCTAATTTGAAGGCATGAAGTTGGAGGTTCTGATAATGGACATAGTGGGTTGACAAGTGTGGAGCGAAAGAGAGGGAGATGTGGGAACCTAAACGAATCGTGAGGATCATGGAGGATGGGCCTTGGATGGTGGATGGTCAGCAAGAGGTGGAAGGCAATGAGGAGATGGAATAATGGGAAGGGGCGGCAGTTGAGCTGAGTGGAGAACGTGGGAAGAACATATCTGGAGGAGGAAGACGGGGTCTTGGTTATTGGATCTTGCGATCCAACGGCTGAGAACAGGGCATGAAGCTACGGCCCTGATCTAATCGATCAGGGTGCAACCTATGGTTGAGGGAGGGGCACGTGTCACCAGGATTTGCAGGTAGAAACGAGCAATCCGGATATGATCTAGAGTTGATCATAGGGTTGAGAAAGAAACGGAGGCCGGCGGCTGAGATTGAAGTGTTGGGGAGGAGATCAAGCGGTGTTGGAGGGCGACAAGTGTCGCGAGGAGAGGAGGGCGGAAGCGGACGTTTCATATATCATCTGGAGATAGATCGGAGGGCTGGGAATGCAGAGGGAATACGCGGTGGAGATTTGAAGATCTAGAAGGTGATCTAACTGAGGAAATAGGTGGGCGCGTGGCAGACGGGGAAGCACATCACGTGGCTCATCCAGAAAGAGCCACGTGGCCCAATCAAGTTATTCCATAAGAAAAACTCAAAAAAGGTGGAGAAAAAGGCCGATTTTGGAAAAACTCAAAACAAGAAAGTTGTAGATCTCGATAAGATATCCAAGTTTCATGTTGATCAAAAATGCAAACGAGGTTTAACGAGGGGAGAAATATTTTTGTGAGCGTTTTTAAGGGTATAAAAACACTATGAATTTTGATTTTTTTTATTTTTTGTATTTTTTAATTTATTCTAAGACTCGGATATATACAATGATTTATCTGGTTTTTATTGACACTAATTTAAGATAGAGGGTTAATATTAACAAATTAAGATGATGAAACTGAGTTTCATCACCCCCTGATGAATCCATGATTCATTAACTTTTCTGTCGTATTTTGTCTTAAAATCCTTAACAAATGCATGTAAATAGTCATTAATTTCCATCTTTTAACAAATCCTTTTTATGAATAAATATTCATTTTTAAGAATAAAACTCATGTAAATAAATAAAGAACAAAGAAAAAGAAAAGAAGGCAGATTGGATATATGTAAATATGTACAATATGACTTATAAATATAAATATAACTACAAAGTATATTTATAGCCTAACCCCCGAGACCAAGTCAGCATGGATTGGTTGACAAACTAAAAAGTAGGGGGAGATAAGGAAAGAAAACCCTAAAAATAAATTAAGACACACCTCATGTACCTCTCACTATTTATTAAATAAATATAAAACTTTAATGATTTTTAATTAATTCATAAATATATTTCACCAAACTCTTTTCCTAATTATTCCTAAAAATGTATATAAAAATATAAAAATAAATTAAAAATATTACCCTATATATACCAAGAAATCCTACTAATAAATTGTCAAAATCTCAACTTCCGAACATCATAACTTCTTCATACGAACTCCAATTTCACTCTACTCACCTTTAAAGTTCATAAAATAATATTCTCTAATTAATAAAGGTCGTTTCATCAAATTCGGAGTCCGTTTGTAAAAAGTCGGTTTTGGGACCAAATGACAACGGGGTTTCTAGGCTATTTATTTTATATAGAACACATTATTTATAATATTCTTAATTTTATAATTTCTAATTATTTTCATGATCTTGTAATTTAACCCTAATTTATTTCAGAATTTTTGGAGTTTATTTATTATTTTAATAAAATCAAAAACCCTAAATTATAGGTAAAAATGAACTGGCTAGATAATACCTGTATTTATTAATATATGTAAATTAATTTATTAAAATCCATAAAAATTCATACAATCCTTATTTATTATTCTAATAATTAATAATTCAAACATATTTACATATACATATTTATTAATATAATATTTATATTTCCAATAATATTTATTATTTATAAAAAGTAATTATTCTATAAATTAGATAATTAATTTATTTATATTTCTTGTATTTATACCTATTTAAAATAACATTAACTACTATTTAATACTGATTTGAGAAGCATTTTACAATATCTGGCCAACCAGGTGCTGACACTTGTCAGCACCTGGTTCATCTTCCTCAAGAAGTCTGTTAGCCAGACTGTTCTGAACGTACAACTTCAACCATTTTTCCAGAGCACATCTTAACTCCTTCTGATGATTTCAACCCTGATCTTCTTCACCTAACTACCAGGAATCTCTGCTACCATTCGATCAAGCTTGGGGAGCACGACACTTGTCTATATAAGTCCCCAAAGTTCCCATTTCGCAACTAACTCTCCTGTAACTAACTGAAGCCCCAGCTCCAGTGGCCGATCCCATACCTTCTCCACCTCGTTGCGCCGCGCTCCAGTGGTGACAGCACTCGAAGGCAACCCCGCATGGAAGAAGATTCATCGGAGGAGAAGTTCCAAGGCGATTGGCTGCCTTCCATCGCCATTGCGCGTACAGCTCCGACGAAGGTCGACCGTCAAGCAGCTACTAGAGGTAAATACACCTCTTCTTCATAGACCTATTCCTCCACCTTTCTCCAATTTTGTCTCGAACGTTGTAACACGTTTAGCGTGGCTAATCACATCATTAGATCGTTTAACCATTTAGCTTAGACGCTTCACCCAAATTCCACTCGCAAATCGTTTCAAAACCATTTAATTCGCATCTCATTTCATCGCCATTTCGCACGCTAGTTTCTTCAATATCTGGAAACGTTACTTTTCGATCTTGCAAAACCATAACCCATCGCCCGATTCTATGAATCGAGCACATACATATTCTATTTACAGGTTCTTCTTCGATTTGGTGCAACTTAAAGCCATCTGGAACCATCGGTCTTCTACGAAATCACCTTCAAAGGAGGTGCTCCAACCTCCTTCAACCTCCAAAGCAGTGCGAACCTCCAACTTCATCGAGCTGTAGCCACCGCCTCGAGCCTTTTCCGATCGCCATCTACTGCAGACGAGCTCGAGGGTTAGAGGAGCTAACCCTCTGGCCCCGCAGGAGGCCCCAGTTCGCCGCCGATCGCCGGGGAAAATTCGTTTAAGAAGCCTTCGTCGGCAGTCGCGCAACAAACCCAAGAACAACTGAAGAGCTCCAAGCGTACAGGCTCTTGACACGTGGAAGAAGCGGGCGACCAGGATAAACTTTCATCTTCTAAACTTCACCATCCAAGCCGAACCGGTGGAAAATTTGCATAATAAACCCCACCGACTTCCAAATATTCAAAAGTGCCCCAGAAGATTTCCAGATTTGCATTTAGGTCCCTCTGCAGGGACCTAAATGTGAAAAACTTTTATTTCTTTTTTAAAACAGTCCATGCTAAGGACCATTTTGCAATCAATTTTAATTACTTTTTCTTGCGCCTATACCCCTAGGCTGTAGGGAATTTTTGGACCTACTTTTGACCTCATTTTTTGTAGATTTTCTTGGGGTAGTTACACAACTACCCGCGAGTTTTCATTAATTTTTTCGTGTAATTTTCTCGTGTTTTTATCGAGTTTTGATTCGTCGAAAATCGTCTTCGTCTTGCTTTGATTTCGTGCGCTTGTTCGAGCCCATTGCTCGGCTTTTTACCTACTATATAGTATCATCTACCTATATTCCACCTATTATATAATAAATAAATCTTGTAAAAAATACCCCTTTGAAAAATAAATAAAAATTGGAAAAGATTAAAATCAAATAAAAAAATTAAAAATAAAAACTCAATAAAAATTGTAGCTTTTCTTTGATCGCTTTAAGAAGAGGAAAAATAAATTACAAAAATATTTTCTTAAAAAAATCAACATACCCTATTCTGCCTCCTTGAGTTCGACCCAGGCACACTTACCTGGTAAAATAAATAGTGTAAGTTTTTCTTATAAAACCGAATTTGTTTGATCGGAGCTAGGATCCTTTTTGCAGCTTTCTACATCGACAACTTTATCTTCTAAAAGCCGTAAACCGATTTTAGCCCTGTATCAAAATGGCACCGTTGCCGGGGAGGCGTTAGAGTATTTTAATTTTTTTTTCGTATTTTAGTGATTTTATTTTTTTCTCTTCTTTTTGTTTTGTTTTTCGTAGTTTCTCTTCGGTTTTTCGTACTGTTTTTCTCGACTTATTTCTCGATCGTTTTCTTTAGCCGCTAATCAAGTGTTGCAGGGCCTGCAGGATCAGCCGGTTTCTTAGGGAGCCAAATCAGTTGAAAGAGCAGAGGCCGGTTCCTTCTCTACGAATCGACTGCAGGGGGCAGTATTGATTAGTGTACTTTTGTAAAAGAGAGAGAAAGGGAGAGAAATTGTATTGAACTATAATAGAAGGGGTCCACTAAGGACATCCCGACGTGTATTCCCCCCCATTTTTTCGGGGCCTGATTCGCCGGATACCGTGTATTCTGGGGATCAGGGCACCCACCGCGGTTTTCTCGCCTTATCAGTTTTTCCGTGGCTTTTTCCGATAGATGCTTGTTTAGGTTTTTATTTCTATATAATTGTGCCTACATAGCTAGTTTCAGGACTCACAACCTAGGTGCATGATTTTAGGATTTTTATAAAAAGAAAAAAAATCGGTAGACGTTTGTTTGAAAAAATCCAAAAATTTTACAAAACCACAAAATAAAATCGGGACTGCTAAAAATAAATGACCTAAAAACCGTAACGATTCATTTGATTTCGGAGAGTAATCCCCACACATCATCTCAGAGTGCGCGAGCGAGAGTCGACCCATAAGGTTAGAGCCAAAATCCCGTATTTCCCGCGAAATACTACTTAGTCTATACACCTGATCACTGTTCCTCAGTGATAATCTCGGGTAGCTGGAAACGGTCCGGGTTTATTTAGTAGAGTGGGAGGTTTAGAGGACACTGCGTAAGGCTCCGTCCTCAAGTAACACGGGTAACCGGAAACGGTCCGTACTTACTCCCATACTGGCTGAGTGCGAGTGATTTTCTATAAGGACTTGGGACAGTGTTTCGGAGAAACTATCGGGTACCTATCAGCTCGCTCAGCCCGCAATAACCGATACTTGTTTGCTAATTAAAACCCTAAAACTGACAAGATAAAAGACCGAACCCTTACGGTCTTCACCGGGTTGTGTTGGTGAAAACGGGGTTTGCTTTGTGTTTGCTTGCGGGGCGTGAGTTACCGCGGCTTTTGCATTTTCCCTCTCCTTTGAATAGTAAATCGTGCTCTCCCGATTAATTCTCTTGACATCGAAGATGATGTCTCGACGGCTTTTCTGCTCAGACTCCGTGATCTTTCGACCATCCACCGTCGAGCGTACATCTTCACAAGCTCGGGATGACCCTCTTCCCGAGCTAGTCCCATCTGATCTCGAGGAGAGTCAGACCCAGACTCCCTCACCTCCTAGTAAGAATATTGAGGCAGATCCTTGCCTCAATACATCATCTAAATCTCCAGCCAATTTTTCGCTGAGTTCTTACGAGAGCTTTTCTTTCACAGACGATCAGATGGCTCGCGGCAAAGGACCAACAAAAGACAAGAGGCCACCAGCTGAGGAGCATCATGAAGGAAGACCAGACTCCGCAGATATCACGACAAGGATTCTCGACACGCTCCAACAGATGAATTTACAAATTCAAGAACAATTCAGAGTTCAGAATGAATTGCGGGATGAAATAGCCGCGCTGGGAGCAGGGGTCGGGAACCAGTTACCGCCTACAGTGATTCCCGCTACTTTACGGGATGAGTATGACCCGGGCACGAGAACGCTCCATCATTGGATTCAGCTACCGCCGAATCAAGGGCCATACGAGCTGAGACCATCCTTCATTTCACTGCTTCACAAGTTCTATGGGAATTCCTTAGAGGAGCCGTTTACCTTTTTACAACAATTCGAGATGATTTGTGGTACGGCTTGCTATCCAGGATTTATGCAGGAGGCTGTACGCCTCAAGGCCTTTCCCTTTGCCTTAGCCGATAAGGCACTTTACTGGCTGAGTCACCTGGGAAGGGAAATCTCTACATGGGTGACGAGTCGCTAGATACGATGTTTAATTTGGTCGCGTTGTAGCACGTGTACTTAGCGATTCGGTCAGAACCGAGAGAAGATCTCCGTGAAGAGTGTCTCGGCTTTAATTTATATCCCGGGCAAGTCCGGGGTCGAACTCAGGGAGGCAAAGGAACAACTTAGGTTTTAATTCAAGAAATTAGTTCTAGATTTCCAATGCGTATTTTTTTATGCAAAAAGAGAAGCAAATGCAAAATGCGGGTGAATCAAGACGCTAAGAAAGCATACAACAAGGCCAAATTAATTTTAATGATAAATTAGTCCAAATTAGCCAAATTATATTTTTCCTATAATCCTAATCCAGTGATGAACACAAAACACATTTTTTTAGGATTTTAGGGGTTAAAATGCAACAACTAAAAATGCACACTTTTTATGGGTAATTTCGCAATTTTTCACACAAACAGTAAGCAAAAATCATGAAAAAATTACTAAAATGAAAACATGATGCAAGGAAGCTACACTAATTTTTTTGGATTTTTTTGACAAGTTATGAATTTTTTATGGATTTTTTAGTGAAATCTGAGTGACAGTGAGTAAATAATTTCTAATAAATCCACGTTATCAAATTAATCAGAGTGCGAATTATCTCAATTAGGTATTTATGTAAGCAATCCATGAGAGTTGAAATTTCGCAAAAAGGATATACATGAATTTAATTAAAAATCAAATACTTAAAACACTCTACAATTTATTTCAGGCACAAGACATCTCCATTTTAGATGAAATTTGTACAGTAATTACATCACATATCAAGGCATCACATATAATTTTTGTGGAATTTTTAGAGCAACCGTGTGTGAGATATAATTTTAAGAGCACGGAATGGGTAAAATATGCAATATTTCAGTTGAACAATTTTAATTAATTACCCATTACTCAAAAAAATACAAATAAATATCCACAATGTAGAGAACTAGTTGCTCAACATCAAGATATTTTTCATTGAACAAATTGATGCAAAAATGATGTCCAAATTGATGCATAAACACAGGGATATCCTTGCAATTACAGAAAAACAATATTTACAATGCAAGTTATACACAAGGACTATTATGCAATTATAAAAAATTGAAAAGAAATTACTGTAATTTTTACGAAATAAAAAAAATGCACAAGAGACCTTCTTCTTCCTTCGTACGCTGGAGATGAACCCAACCCCAACATGGGGAATGGCGGCGGCTTGGACGGCGGAGAGCGCGGCGCGGCCGCCGCGGTTGGAGGAGATCGGCGGAGGTGCGCGGCGGCCAAGGCGGTTGACGGGGCGGCGGAGGGCGGCTGTGGCTGCCGCTTCGATGGACGGCGCGGGGGGGCAAGGCGGGTGCGACCTGATGACGCCGCGCGGCGGCGTTGGAGGGCGGAAGAGCGCCGCTGGAGGCGGCGTGGCGGCGGCGGAGGCTCACGGCTGGGAGGAGGCGGCGCCGCCTCTTCTGTTGAAGGAGGAAGGGGGCAGCGGCAGTGGCGGTGGGTGCTCCCCCACCGCTGCTGCGGATGGTTTTTTTTTGTTTTTTTTTATTTTTTTTTCTTTTTGATTTTTTTACTGTAATAAAAAAGGGATTTTTTTTGTTTTTAATTTTTTAACTTTTTTTTAATTTTCTTTAAACAGGAAATATGAACACATATATACGGAGAACAAAATTATATAATGATGATGGTGATGAAGTGGATGATATGGAACAAATGAAGGGTGTATGGGTGGTAATGTGATGTGATAAAAAAATTTGCCAATAAACAAATGATGACGAGAAAATGAAAATAAAATTACCTAAGATGGAAGGTCGCCTATGGTGTGCTCACGTGAGCACGGTCTTCGCTCAAATCGTCGGCGTGCGATGAGCTCGAGCAGCGCGCGGTTGCGGCTGCGATGTTGGCCAAAAAGCCAACGGATCACACCGGAGAGAGGGCCGTCGTCGCTCGACCGCGGTTGCGTCGCTGTCACCGATTCAACTCTGGGAACTTGGCTCTCCTCACATAAAGATGGATCAAAGGCAAAAATGAGGAGAATGACATGTATATAAAGAGAATGGGATGAGAGGTTATTAAAGTGGTGGGGTTGAATGGGAGGTTGATTTATTAATGGAGTTGAATGGGAAGTTGGGAAAAAATGGTGGAATAATGGAGTTGAATTGGTGGTTATTGTAGAGAATGGAAATTAAATAATAAATAAATAAATAAATAAAGTTGTCTACTTTAAATACAATAAAATAAAAAGAGAAGATAAATAGTGGAGAATTTACAAAAGAAGACAAAACACCATTTACAATTTTTGTTTACTTTTCTAATATGTAATTTTTTTTCTTTTTAATAAGAGATATTTACAACAGAAAAATACAATAAAATAGTACAACTAAAATACAACACAAGTATGATTTTTTTGTATTTTTAATAATTAAGAGAGATACAATAAAAAAAGAAGAAAGTATGAATATATACATACTGTACAATGTACATCTAGGTCCCAAAACCCAACTTTTGCAAACGAGCTCCGATTTTAATGAAACCACTTCCGTTGGATAGATAATTTTCTAACTTGAACTTTAAAAGTGAGTTTGGTGAATTTGGAGTTCATACGGAGCGGGAATTTAGCTTGGAAGTTGGTCTTTACGGCTTTTTCCTATTGGGATCTAGGAGCAGTTATTTGAGATGAAATTTATTTTGTATTTTTGTATTTTTATATACATTTTTATAAACAAGTTAGAGAAAGAATTAGGTAAAAAGGAGTTGAAATGAAATTATTAAAAATATATGAAGTTTTGGGCTATTTACAGGTATAAAACTCCTTTGATTTTGCGGCTTTTTATGTGTAATTTATTTCATACAATCTAATATACAATAATTAGTGTATTTTATTTACAAGAGTCATTTTGTTAATTTATTGATTTTATGGACATTTATTTGGGATTTTACTCGGGGATTTTGCTAAGATCAAGATATTGAGATGATGAATTGTGGATTCATCAATGGGACAATCTGAAGTCCACTTTCCTGCGTAAATACTTTCCTCTGGGGAGGACGAACATGATGAGGAGTCAGATCTCCAATTTCATGCAGCATCCGCATGAATCTTTCCATGAGGCATGGGATCGATTCAAGGACCTTATGGAGAGATGCCCGCATCATGAAATACCGATGAAGGTGCTAGTGCAGAATTATTTTGGAGGACTCCAGCCGGACATCCAGGGGCTCATGAGTGCCGCATGTGGCGGCAGCTATTTGAACAAGGAAGCCGAGTCAGTCTGGGCCATCTTCGAAGGGATGGCTGAGAACTTGAGAGTCGTTGACTCTACTCGGGCATTTCAGAAAGCCCCGCAGCCACCACATCACTGAGAGCATCAGAAGGTGGCTAACATCTCATACTCTGAATCCAACACCAACATGGGATACATTAGCGAAAAGTTAACGTTGATGGATGTGATTCAGAAGCAAGTCCAAGACTTACAGCTGCTGCGAGAGTTGGAGAAACTCTCATCTCTACCTCAGCAGCTGAGTGATCTTTCGAAGAAGGTTTGTGAGCTCCAGCTTCAGTACCAGCAGATCCAGTCTTCTTCGACCGCACAACCAGCACGGAGGATCTTACCCGCTCCACCCACCCATCATGTTCATTACGTACATAGCGAGTCAGAGGCCCCACAGATTGATTGGCATGAGGATCAGTCTCATGCCAATCCCGGCCAGATCACCAGCGCTGCAGAGATGGAGGTTGAGCCGCAAGCCACTCTCAAGATTAATGGGATATGGTATACTCCGATTCAGCAACCGAGTATACCGCATCATCAGCAGCAGCTGTACGGTCACCCGCAGCATGGACGTCTACACTTCCAGCACCGCCAGAATTTCATGCAGCAGCAGTCTCACTCGAATGTTTATCATCAGAGACCACAATCATATTAGTATCCTACTCAGCATTCACAGACTTATCCTTATCAGCAACCGCAACAGTCTTCCTCCACACCTCAGAGATACTCTCAGCCTTCCACCTCTCAGCAATACACGCCAAGGCAGGAGAGAGGAGCAAGCCAGGGCCACCACACCGAACCAGAGATGTCTTCATAGGCCCAAGCACTCAATCAGATCATGGATATGCTGAGTACACTCTAGATTGCGCATAAAATCGAGATGGAGTAGGTTAACCGTCGTCTGGACGAGTTAACCACACCGAAGACCACTCTTCCAGCCCAGCCTCAGATGAACCCGAACAACAAGAGGAGGCATCCAGATCAGGTAGATACTACAGGTAAGATCTCGTTTCCTAAATTTTTATCTAACTTCATTCGTCTCAGGAGCAGTAGATCACCACAAGCACCTGCTGGAGTAGAGGAGAGGGCACTAGAGGAGCAAGAGCAAATCCATGAGCCATAAGATTCTGATGCCGAGGAGGAGAACCAGCATAATGATGAGGACCACTTCACAGATCCAAGAGAAGGGAGCGATGCCGATACCGTTGACATTGACACTGGCGAATCAGACGATGACATCATGCCAGCCCATGCAGATACTCTCGAGAAAAATATTTCTTCCCCGTTTTAGAGAGTTTTATACATAATTCTCAAACTCTCGATGTACAAGCTGATTCAAATATGAATAAAAATTCTGATTTTCTGACTCCTGACTTTGTTCCTTTTCAAGATGCTCTGTTTGGAAAAGGAAAGAAAAATAACAAAAAGAAAGTTGTGACTCCAGAGACCGAATGTTTACTTAAAAATCATATCTTTTTGAAGATCCCGCTTCATGATGCCTTAGATCATTTTCCTACGCTTAAGAGTCAATTGAAAAACCGATGCACCACGTGTAGGATAAAGAGATCCCGTACAGAGAAACATGTTTTGACTAAGGCTACATCTTGTGCTATTCAGAATAAGTTACCGAAGAAGAAGAAAGACTCAGGTGCACATTATGTCAGATGCGAGATTGCAAAAGCCGAATTCGACCGCACTCTATTAGATAACGGTTCCTCGATCAATCTGATACCCTCTTCCTTACTCGATAAGCTCGAGTTAGGTTCTCTTTACAAATCTCGTGCGATCCTTCAGTTTGCTGATAGATCCGTAAAGAGACCTAGGGGTATATTAAGGAACGTTATCGTAACCGTGCAGGGTCTGCAATTCCCAGTGGACTTTACGGTCCTGGACATGGATTGCCCTACATAGTTACACCTTACCCCAGTCATTCTTGGGAGCCTTTCTTAGAGACCGCAAAGGCTCTCTTCGATTATGATACAGGGAAGGTATCTTTTTGCGCTGAGGGCGAGAAGGTACATATAGAGATGGTGAGAGATTCGAACACATCTAGTGATGCATCTTCTGATTTTCTGAGTTCTTTAGCCACCCGCGATTACATGGATGAGGTCCGTCTTGACGACCTCGAAAGTTATCAAGTAGAGACCCAAGATTTCCTAGCAGAGGATGGGTCCGAGACTACGATTGGTGGTTCTTCAAACGGTACTTTATATTTTAGTCTGGATGACGAGAAGCAAAGGGATTAGACTTCTGAGGAGTTTAATGCAGACATTTCAGATTCAGAGACTGTACAAAATTCCTCCACTTCAGATGATCCAGAGACATAATTTTATTTAGCTGAGCTATTTTCCTCTGATCATTTTGAGGAGCCGGATGATGTTTTGAACATCTTCTGTAGTCTGACTTTAGAGCACATCGACATGGTGGATAATCAGAATGCCGACAAATCCACTACTGATACAGATCCCATTACTCATACGGAGGATGTTTCAGTAGAGCCAAAATCTACCTTACCTGAGTTAAAGACTTTGCCACCAAATATGAAATATGCTTTCCTTGCGGGTCCACATCAATGGTTTCCGGTCATTATCAGTTCATCTTTGATCGACGATCAAGAATCTTGTCTAATGGAGATTCTATAAAGAAACCGCAAGGCTATTGTGTGGACTGTATCCGATCTCCACATGATTAATCCTGCTTTGTGTTCTCATCATATATATCTCGATCATGATAGCAAACCCTCCAGAGAGTTTCAGCGTAGGCTGAATGCGGTTTTAGGAGAAGTTGTCAAGAAAGAGATTACGAAATGGTGCAACACAGGCTTTATTTATCCCATCTCCAACTTTGAATGGGTTAGCCCATTGCACGTTGTCCCGAAGAAGTCGGGAATTCAGGCACTAAAAGACAATAAAATAGACAGTAGGTAATTTTTTTTTGGAATTTTTTAAGGTGTTTTAATATTTTTTAGGATTTTCTAAGATAGACAGTAGCTAAAATGCAAGTTTTTTATTTTTAATAAATATGAAAATGCAATAAAAATAGAATGCAAAAATATGGCGTTAAAATACTATGCAACAGGGGCCTAAGTTGATTTTTGTGGAATTTTTAGGGTTTTAATGATGCAAGAAATAAATAAGACAAGCAAGCAAAAATCTGTGGCCTAGCATGGTTATATCTGTAAATAGGAAAAGTTTCCAGGGCACGCATGCAATTTTCCAACAAAATATATAACTGAAATACAAATTTTCTGGACCAGATGTCAATCACAAAAACCGCAGGGATATGCTTGCAAAAAGGCCAAGTTCACGTGCCAGAGCACGCGCCCCAGTCAGGGGTATAACTGTAATATGCAAAAAGTCAGAGTGCAGAAAAGCAAAATGTCCACAAAATTAATACTGATATATAAAACTTCTGGACTAAGCGCCAATAGCAAAAGCAACAAGGGCCTTGTCCACAAAATAGCCACGCGCACGTGCGCGGCAAGAGCTGGAATATTAATGCAAGAAATTACAGGGGGTTTTTTAGCAAATATTACAAATACGAAAACATGGCAGATGAAAGTTTATGCGTCAATTGATAATTACAAAAATTCTGGGGTGTAATGGCAATATACCCAAGGTAGGGGGCGATCCGACGGCGGCCCTTCCTCACTTATACACGTGTCAGCGCATGGGCCTGCGATGCCCCTTCGTCTGCACGGCCCAGATTAGATCTGCAATACTGCATCGACGGCTCTGAGCAGCGCCAAACGGACGGATGTGAAGGCCTCTGGAAGAACAGGCAAAATCTGACGGCTCTCGAAGGGGCTGGAGGAACTGGAGATGAACTCGCCTGGGCGAGTTTAGATCTGGTGGTGCGTGCCCCTCTGGCCTCCTTCAATCCCGCCGATGGTCCCTCCTGGCTCCTGGAAGGCTCCCCGACCCGGCAGCGGGGCCAAAATGGCTCGTGGAGCCCCGGTGCGCCGCGGCGAGGTCGGAGGGGCGATGGGGGTCTAGGTACCTCAAGCTTCCAAAAATCGACCCCAGCAGGGGGTCCCTTGCTCCTGAGAACCTGCAAAAGAAGTGCACAACGACAGAGGGTGGGGCAAGCACAAGTGAAATAGAGGGTCGATGGCACGTATGGGAGTTTGCCGGAGCAAGCTCCGGCGAATGGGTAGCGGTGGTGAATCGATGGGTGCTGGGCGAAACAGAGTGTGGGAAATCAGTCCTACAGCTACAGGGAATAAAAATAAAGCAAGGAAGAACAAATAAAAAGGACCTCAAGGGCATGCACCCGAGGTTGAACCTCACGGCGGCGCAGCCGCCGGAGATGGGTGGAACTCGCCTGAGAGCGACGCCGTACCTCAACGAGGAGCTGGGAATGCTCCCATGTCAACGGAGCTCACCAGCATCAACTCGGAGGTCTAAACGTGCCCCCAAATGCGGTTCAAAAGTCGAATGAAGGTTTGGGGCCGATTTTGAAAAGATGGTGATGGCGGGATATTCAAGAAAGGATCACGGGTGAGTCTTCGATTCAATCGCCAAAGCAATGCATGGGCGTGTATCCTTGGTAGTAGGGCAACAAAAGTCGTGAAGACATCGACCTCAAACGGTGAAAGACGAGGCCTGGAAAAATCCAAGAAGATGAGACAAAACCTCAGTCTGACATGAACAAGAGCTGGCTCAGACAGTTGACCTTGGGTCAACTGTCAGAGCCTCATGGTTCGTCCACGTGGACCAACCAGGAAAACCCTGCAAAAAAGGTTTTATTAATTCAATAAAAAATAGAAAATGGTCGAATTAAATTATGATTATTAAATAAAAAATATTTATTATTTTATGTAGTATTTTATTCTTATTTTTAATTTTTTTATGAGATATATTTTTACAAGTTTACTTTTATACCCTTTATAGGTATAATATCTATATATTTTATTCTTTTATTTTTATTTTGTGATTTTGATTTATTTATTTTTATTTAGTATTTTATAAAATCATAAAATACTTTTATGCACACAAATATATTTTTATTTTATTTTTCTGATCTATTTTTTATATTAAATAAAATAAAAGTATTGAATGTATAGGTATGTGTATAGTTCTTATACCTATGTATTTATATACATGTATTTTATTTTGAGTTTTATTTATGTTTTTATTCTAGTTTTAATGTTCATATATATTATAAGTAATATTTACAAAATTATAAAAAATATGAAATTACAAAAATATTGAATAAATAATAAATTGAATATTTTAATCTGTACAAGTATACTACAAGGGTCCAAAACTCAACTTTCAAACCGTAACTCCAAAAAATACGAAACCACCTCCATTAAATAGATTACTTTATGATATATACAATTAAAGGTAAGTTTGGTGCATTTCAAGTTTTTATTTGCAAGATACGGGTCTGGGAAGTTGGAGTTTTGGAATCTTATTCAGACCATAACTTTTTATCTGTACATTATTTTTCAGTGAAATCAATTTTGTATTTTTCTTTATGAAATTATCTACAACTTTCATGTACAATATTTCTTTATTTGAGGTATAAAAAGTGGAACAAAAAATAGGTCCCAAAATAAGTAAAGAATGGAGGAATGTGTATTGTATTTGACCCTTATCTCCCCCTACTTTATTCCTTGTCGACCTATTCATCAAGATGCCTAGGTCTCGGGGTTTTGGGTCATAAAATATTTACAATATTTTATTCTTATTCTTTTCTTTTATTTATTCTATAATTTTGGCTTTAATTACAGTATTTTATACACTATTTACATGTACATGCATGCATGCTAATATGATGTAATTAAGGGTATTTATAGGCATTTGCTAGGGTTTTTGAGGCCAAAATGATAGAATAAAGATGATGAAATGTGGATTCATCAGGTACATAACCCTAATTGTACTAATGTACCTATTATGCAAATTAATTATTCTTAATTTTAGATCAGGGACTGATATTTGCAATAACATTTATTACATAATGGATCGTCGTGGGCTCGCATGTCTTACAATCTCCCACTAGCACAAAGAGCCGTTAATGTGCTAATATTTAAACTCACGCTCATGTGCTAATCATAAGCTATTTAGAAAAAAATGTCTAGGTAAGCTGACTAGTCACTATGTTCCCAAGAGACTACGCTAAATCTTTTTATGATACTTGCATATATCCTAGTAACAGTGTTCGCATCCAATGCGGATGTTGCATCTTATGCAACCAATACTTAATATTGTTAAAGTAGTTCTAGTGTCTTTGCACTACAATTCAGTAATTGTTATAACCGGTATGTAATTTCTAGTATCCTTATCAGAATACCCTTATTCCCAGAGATCTCTATCTCCTCATATTAAGACCTACTCTCACGTCTTATAAGGCATATACAATGAAGACATTTTATATCACTATCTATAAAGTCTTAAGTTCTTGAGTATAAGACTTTAAGATCACTATCTTTAAGTCTTGTTCTCTTTGAAGATATTGTTATTACTGCAATTAAGTTTTTTTATCTCCATAGTAGGATTAGTAACAATTTACTACTCCCACTGCATGGTAGACATCTAACTTTTTTACACATCTAGCATACACCAGGCTTCTAGTAACTGATGCACAAGGGCAAGCAGTTTTAGCATTCACTTCCTCAACTCCTTGAGGTGCTATCCCTTCATATAGATTAGTACCATATCGTAAGGGAAGGAAGCCTTCCTTTGGATTTTCCCGAAAAAATGGAACATGTCCAAGGTGTACTACAAATGTGACGATCCCAATTCCCTCTTTACTTTACTTATGAATATCTTAAAAACTAAGATCTAGAGGTATCCTTGAGATCATATTTTAAGGTATGGAATAGCTAGATTATAAAATACTTATTATCATCATTATATCATTCCAAATGTTTAGGATATTATCTACATTTAGCACGATGAACACAGTGGCACTCCCACTACGATTCACATGGTCCAACAAGATTCTATCTGAAATCATAACATTTATAATTTCATCAAATCTAGTGTTCCAACTACAAGAAGGTTATTTGAGTCCGTAGTTGGAGTTCCTTAGCTTGCACACCTTTCTTTCCTCAACTATGAAGCCATGGGGTTACTTCATATGAATGTCCTCGGAGAGGTATTCATAAAGGGATGCGATCTCAAGTTCCATCTTGCAGATGTCGTAGTTAAGTTGTGTAGATTTTAATTAATAATGTTCTGATGATTCTAACAAGGTCATTGAAGAGCAAGTCTCATTGCAAGTGATGTCGTCTCTTCATGTGTATCTTGTAGATACGAGTCGTGCTTTGAAAGTCTCTACCTTCTCATCAGGTTCCCTCTTTCTCCTGAAGACCCATTTACACCCAACGGGTCTTACCCATATAGGTGGATCCTCGAGGGTCCACAAACAACACTTGTATATGAATTCTACTTTAGACTGTATTGCTAACATCCATCTCTCAATGTCATGATCCTCAGAAGATTCATCATATGAAGTCAGATTATTGTTAGATATCTCTAACACATGGAATCCATACATTCTAGGTGGTCTTACCACACTCAAACTTGTTTGAAGAGATATGGGTGTTTCATCTTTAATTGTTCTTTTAGTTTCCGATTTCAGATGCCTCATTATCTTCTCAAGATTTAATGAGTTCTTTTACATCTTGATTCTAAAAAAAGTCATCCTCTTATAATCATATTTTTAGAGATGAAAATTTTTAAGAATCTCAAGGTCATAAAGTAGATATCCAATACCATCCTTTATTTTCCTAATGAAGTAGCATTCTTTGGTGCTAGATTCTAGCTTACTTGCATCCATGACATGATTATGAAGCAACCCTAAATCCTCAAGTATCAAACACTAGGCTAGGTTCCAAACCATAGCTTATGAGGGTTTTCGGGTTTAGATTTGCATGTAATCTTATTAAGGATATATATTGTAGTCTCTAATATATATATACCTAGAAACTAAGGGGTAATTATCTAAGATTCATCATTGATCAAATCATGTTACACATAATTCAGTTGTATCTCCCTACAACTCTATTGAGTTCAGGTGTATTAGTACGAGTGGGATAGGATTGATATTCTTTTCTCCATAAGGTATTCATTGTATTCATCTAATAGGTACGTGCTACCTAGATTAGATCAAATTCATTTTCATCTTCCTTCAAACTTTGATCCTAAACCAAAATTGTGAAATCATTGAATATTTCAATGGTTTCTAAGGTGAAGGTAAGAAATCACATATCATAAATAATCATCAATTGATATCACATATCATTAATGTTTATTTTGATATAGATGATCCACATACATCAATATGTATGAGATCTTGAATACCTTGGCATCTTACACCATTTCCGGATAAGGGTACATTGGACATTTTTACTTCGAATCTATATTCATAAATATATAAGCTTTGAATCTTCAGACAATCTAAATTTCATCTCTTACTAGTCTATTGATCTCATAAATACACATATATCCAAGGTTTGATGCCAGATCATTGTCAAATGATCTTCATCCTCCTATTTATCTTTTGAGGTTTAATTTTTCAGTATTTAGAAATGTTAATGAAACATTCATTAATTTTCTAATTTAGTAGAGTCCTCTAGAGGTTAAATTACTATCTGAAATATGCCCATCATAACTCTTTATGATAGATCTATTCCAGAATACATGTTTATTTCTAATGTTCAGAAATAAGTAATGAATGTATTCTAATATCTAGGTCGTAAAGACATTTTCTATGACTAAGGGCTCTCCCACTGAAAATACATAGTCTATATATCCAATGGAGATTATTGCAACAATTGCATCAACATCCATGTGGATGACTATTAATCCTTAAAATCAAAATTTTCAATCTTCTAAAACATATGCAACCAATTGCAAGTATTATTAGAAAAATGAGATACAATTATTAGACTTTGATCTTATCAAAAAAGTAAGTTGATTTCAGTGAATAAATAGATATGTAGATTATTCTGATGCACTATTCGAGTCTTTCTCTAAGGGTCCTATATAGTCTAGATAGTTATACTATCAGTACATCGACTTATTGCGGGATTGGTATTCTTCCAACTCTCTGGATGTCATATGGAAGTCACAGAAGTACAATCAACCTTTTGACTTTCCTTCTTACCTGGGTCAGAACCATGTTTCCACAACACTCCTCTCATCTATAAACAACCATTGCTTAAGACAAAGGGCTCTTATGTTGAACTCAAAAGATTTCAATATAAGGGTATTTCAACATTTATACATGCTTCATTTAATTCATACGATATGAATATTATGAAGCTTCATGAGTGACTTGAGTATAGACAATAGAATGATGACACTCATCGTATCTACATCCATCTTAACACTTAAAGACTTTTGGTTTATGTAGGTACTCAAATATTTTGACTACATCATCTCTTATTGAGCCATCATTCTGCATAATGCAGTGAACCATGTCATTCATGATTAAATGTAGAGAGCACATATGTATGCTAAAACATCTTCTTAGATTTATAAGGATTTTCGATAATTATGATCAACATCGACATGATACTTCCAAATCACATTCGATGAGAGATCGAGACTATAGAGACATGCAAACCCTAGGTTGTTTTCTTATTATCTATTTAATTGTTATTCCTCATCATTATGAAGAAACTTACACATTTCAACCACATACATTATGTGTCCAATTGCAATTACAATATCTTAATCATGAATCCAATTCATGATAATTTACTGATTATTATTGAGTATACTTTTGAGTGGGTTTAACATAGGTTATCTAAAATAAGAAATATTTGCATAAATACATATTTTACTTTGATTTAGGATTTTTATATCAAAGTTGTCTTAACTTTTCAACACTGAAAGTTCATTCCCTTATTCACTTTCAATATAAGAGATATACTTACCATTATATCTCAAGCAAGATCTGTGATCTCCTTTCTTATTTTTATTACATCCCAATAATATGAGAACCTGTAACTTGGATTAAAAGAAGTGGGAACTCATTCAGTCTTGCAAGTCCAACTTGCATTTCCCAATTTGGTCTTTAGCACCCAGGCCTACCGCCCCTAAGATGATGTTGACCCATTGTTAATTGAACCAATCGCCAACAAGAATAACACTCGCTATACGCAATCCAATATCGCTCCAATAATATGAGGACTTGATATTAGGGTCATTACACGTATGAACTTACTCTTTCAAAAAGCAAAGAACCCGATCCATATGCGCTTGTATGCAGGAGCTATCACTTTGGACAAGAGTCTTGTACATATAATCCATTGTGACAGAACCCTTCATCTTGACGGGAGACCATGGTTGTCACTTATGTGATCCTCCATATCATGTTCAAATTTTAATTAATTATTATGGATCATATTCACATAATTAATTCTTCCAAGGAAATACTACTCTATTCATAATAGAGTGTTTAGTTGGATATAATTCATTTAATCATATTAAATTAATTATCAATCCAATTCAAACAACCAATAAACAATCCAGATTGTTACTTGAAGAAGGGTATAATCTCAAAATACATATTATTTAAATTTTAATAATTAGAAAGATACCATATGATCATTTCAAGCATTATCCTTTCCTTATTCGTTGTCATGACCAATACCACAAGATGTGGGACAAGCCTCTCATGGAGCAACCTGCTACCCCAACAATCCCCGACTAAATACCATATCTATCGTAGGTTAGGATAATGTGATAATTATATTATATTTGAGATGATATTCGGTCTTTCAACCAAACCTATACCATATAATATTTATCTAAATCATTTTGATTAATATTATAAGGAGATTTACTAAATAAATCCCAATCCTATTCAAGTATCAATGTTTGTTGGATAGTTCGTTATAACCAAATAGACCAAGATCATTTATCTTATCGTGTTGATTATGGTCATTCAAAAAATAATTATCTTTATTAAATATTTTACAAATATTTAAAAAGTAATTATTCAATGAGATTGACCATTAATTTTCATGAATTAATTGAATAACAATCACAAGATTCTTGTTCAAATTCGTTAAGTTTCCATCAGTGACACATGTTTACTAAAACTAACAAATCTTGAGCAAATAAATTCCAAATCAAGAAACTAAATTTTCTTGGTTTGTTAGTTTGATTTGCAACAGAATTCAAGTGATAGACACGTATTTCTAGATATTTTAAAATCATGGCTATCTCTTGCTTACATTCTAAAATACCACCTAAAACGAGCATAACTTGAGCAAATGGATTCCAAATCATGGAAACTCAAGTCCTATGGATTGCTAATAAGATGGGGGAAAATAAGACAAGTGATAAACTCACGTTTTAAGTCAATTAAATAGGGAGAAAAAATTGCAGAAAATAAGGTTGCAGGAATAAAATGCGATGAAAATTCGCACAACTAAAAATGCCCTTGTCATCTTAGGTTTATGGATTGTATCCAAAACCTCTGATCTATGGATCTGATACCACTTTAAGGTTATGTAAAGAACCTTAAGTGCATCACTGAAGCATGGAGATCACATCATATGCAATCGAGAGCGACTACTCATACTATTTGCTCGGGATAACAAAATTTTTTAAAAAAATAAATGCGGTGAAACAACATGATCCAAGAACACTTCTCAGATCATTTCATCTAAATCACAAAGGGGTATTAGGGTTACCTCTTGAAGTGTGATTGCGATCAAAGTCTTTAAATGAAGAAACCTCCTGTCTCAAGTCCGACCCGACGGAGGAGACACTTGCGAGCACAATGATGAGACATGCACTTCTCATAATCCAAGATGATTATCCAACAAGCAAATCTCCTGATCTCACAACAAAAGATCCGATGTCTTCTTCATGAGAGATTCGGAACGAAGGAGACGGAGATCCACGAACGGTCGAAGCGACAACACGACGATGTGACAATGCCGGTGATTCTCTCGAAGGCACAAAGTTGATGGCTACTTAGAGAGAGAGAGATGGGGTGTGTAGTATGAGAATGAGAGAGAGAAGTCATTCAATTATTGTGTGTCAAAAAGAAGAGCTAGGGTTGCCTCTTCCTTTATAGTATTTTGGGAGTTCATGGATCACAATCCATGTAAAACACAAAATCAATTATTGACATTGATTTGTGTTTCTATTCAATGACCATGATTTTTGTTGTAATGAATACAACAATAATTAATTTAGATTAAATTAAATATATTTAATAATCAACATAATTTAATTTGAACTAAATTAATTATCATAGAAGGATTAGGAAGGAGGCCACCACCTCCCTAAAATAGGGGGGACGACCACCCTTGAGAACAAGTCAAAGGGTGGTCGTACACTATCCATTAAATGAATGGTGTTGGCCCATGTAATATAATCCTTCACACACACACACACATATATTTACAACAACTTTTATTGTAATTTAATTCACAAAAATAATTCCAAATTAAATTTGTGAATATTTCTCATGCCATTAAATAATTGTAAACCATATTCACAACCCAAAATAAAATGTAAATTGTATTTCCAATTAATTTCCTATGTGAATACAATTCGCATCAATAATTAATTTGAAGATACTATTTACAATAAGATCTCTCTAATATATTATACATCACATTTATAATATATTTCATTAATGTGGATAGTGCTATCCACATTATTCATATCTTTGATAATTAAATCACATTTAATTATATTGGATCATCATTCTCATGCATCTAAATAATATGAATCACATTCACATTATTCATGATAATTAAATCATATTTAACTATCAATTTCTATATGCTTAGATACATGCCTCATCAATAGAATAATTCTTGAATTCTTTCAAGAACAATACGCTATCTCCATGTATACTAGGAGATAAGGACAGGATGATTGTGTGTTCCATGTATAGAGACTTGGATATTGAGATCATATCTTAAATCCTGATCTCGGGGACCTCCCATAGATATTTGATTAAATCAAAGCCGTAAATCTAATCTTCTCGTTGCATATGAATCACATTCAGATTACTGTCCAACATTTGGACCAAGATTAGATTACTTCTCTATTGAGAGGAGTCGCTAAAATATAACATGTTTCATCTCTCCCTTGGAATGGAAGTGTCATGGTTATACAATCATTCTTGATCACATCACCCTCGAGTATTCCTAATACTCATACATCATACATACTAGAAGACCTAGGATAAAAAAACTTCAGTTTTATATCTTATTTAGAATGTCTTCTTCAAGATTTTATCATTAAGTTTCTCATTTGATCAATGGGAGTCAGTATTGATCATATACTTTCCAAAAGCATATATCATACCTAGATATTGATCACACACTTTACAAAGCATATATCAAACCTACAAATTCAGTCAAGCTTCTAAAGCGAGACGACTATGCACGGAATTTGAATCCCAATATCTCATGAGTGAGCTCATGTCTTCCAGTTCAGTAATTAACCTGTGTGATCCCTTTGAGAGATTGTATTACTCATATGCCCTTGTATTCACTCCAACGTGTCGATGTATAGACCTTGATTAGATCATCATCCTATCGGTCTGCCAAATGTACATACTCAGACATACAGTAACACATCTGTCTCCAGTTAGAGGATGTGTGTCTATATCGTGACAGCATATGACATAGGACTTAGTTATCTTGATCTCGTTAAGGCAACTCTTTGACCTAAATTATCTAACACCTCCGAATATTAATTCCTATGCAGAGAGCGTGCATCAAGAGGTCGGTCAGATATTAGCCAAAAGAGAAAGGATTGCTATCTCCTACTCAGGCTAGAGATCCTCTCTTAATGATCATTTAACGGTGCTCGATGAGTCCTCAATATAACTCTCTAGATATTCATCGAAGCACCAGACTCTATGATTCAACATTTGAATCAACAGTTGCATGGTCATTAAGATGGACATGGTACACAACCCTAATTGTACTAAGGGATCTATTAATTATTCTCTATTTCAAATCATGGAATGATATTTGCAATAACATTTATTCCATAATGGCTCGTCGTGGGCTCGCATGTCCAACACTCTTGACACAGGTCCTCTACATAGGAATAGAGATTCAGAGGTGTTAGATAAGTTAGGTTAAAGAGTTTACTAAACAAGTTTGAGATAACCAAGACCTATGTCGTATGCTGTCACGATAGAGGCATGCATCCTCTTGTCGGAGACAGATGCATTACTATATGTCTAAGTATGTACATTAGGTATACCATCAGGTTGATGACCTAATCATGGTCTATACACTGACGAGCTGTGTGCATACAAGAGTATATGAGTAATGCAATCTCTCAAAGGGATCATACATGTTCATTACTGAATAGGAAGACATGAGATCACTTATGAGGTATTAGGACCGATCAAATTCCATGCATGGTCCTCTTGCTTTGGAAGCATGATAAATATTTGTAGGTATGATATATGGTTTTTGAAAGCATGTGATCGATACCAACTCCCAATGAGCGAATGATAAAATTAATGATAAAACCCTGAAGAAGACAAACTAAATATGATCTAAAACTCCGGGTTTATTCTCGGTCTTCCACTATGCAAGATGTACATGTATTGGGAATAACTTGAGAGTGATGTGTTTGTAAACGATTGTATAACCATGACACTTCCATTCTGAGGGAGTAATGAAACATGTTTGGACGTTATTGACTCCTCATAGTAGATTACTAATCTGATTTATTTCAAATATTGGACATTGATCTGAATGTGATTCGAATGGAATGACAAGATTAGATTTGTAATTTGATTTAATCAAACATCTTTGAGAGGTCCCTGAGATCTGGTTTTGAGATATGATCTCAATATCCAAGTCACTATACACGAAATGTACAATCGCCCTATCCTTATCTCCAAGTATCCGTAGAGGAAGCACATTAGTCTTGAAAGAGTTCAAGAATAATTCTGTTGTTGATAAAGTATCGGAGCATTGGAATTGAAAATTAAATGTGATTTAATCATCATGAATAATATGAATATTATTCATATTATTTAAACACATGAGAATAGTCGTCTAAGTTAATTAAATATGATTTAATTATCAAAGATATGAGTAATATGGACATCACTATCCATAATAATCATAAATATTATAAATACAATTTATAATATATTTGAACGATTTAGTTGTAAATAATATTTACGAATTAAATGTTGATGTGAATTGGATTCATGTTAAACAACTAATTGTAAATACAATTTACATTTTATATTGGATGTATGAATATGATTTGTAATTGTTAATAACATGATTGAAATTATCACAAAATAATTTGGAATTATTTTGGTGAATAATTTTGCAACAAAAGTTATTGCACATGTGGAATATATGATGAGATATGAGATCTCAACATAAGTAGAATGAGAGAGCCTCCTTACCATACTTAGAGTGGGCATCCACCTCGAGTCCTAAATCTTGGTGGCCATCCACCTTATGTATGGAAGGAGACTTGTTCTCCTTCCAAGTAATTCCATATTTGTTGATTTAATGTAAATTGAATCATATTGATGGATCTTCAATATATTTAATTTATGTTTAAATTAATTATTTATTGTTGCAAATTTATGCAATAAAATTATGGTCATTGATTGAAAGCACAATTTTATGTGCACATGGATCGAGATCCATGGACATCCAATTTAGTATAAAAGGAAGGTAGCCCTAGCCTTTTCTACTACAACAGTTTCAAGAGCAACAACTCTCTCTTTCTATTATCACACACATCCTTTCTCTCTCTCTCTCAATATTGTGAATGTCCCATCATATTGACCTAGAGAGCCTTGCAGTCGTCACGTCGTTGTTGTTCTCTCAGATCAACTGCTCGTGGATCTCCACCTTCTTTGGTGCTTCTTGCTCATGAGGAAGGCTATCGATTTCGTAGGACAAATTAGAAGACTTTGTGCTCAGATTTTTGATGAATGCGGATTTTCACCTTAATTATAATGATGAGTTTTAGTATAGGAGATGAAAAGCGATCTATCAAAAATCATAACTCTTGAATATTGTAGAGGATTCTTTTACTCGATAAGTGCACCAAGGCAAACAAAGGAAATGAATAATTTCTAGTTGTGTGGTTCTAAATTAATTTAGATAATTAATTAATTGCTAAGTTAATTTCTGTATCAGGAAATAACGTGATAATAAATAAAGTGCGATGATGAAAATGATATGCAATGTGAATAAATAGGGAGGAAAATGAAGCATAGTATCTTTGGTTAAATGATTTCAATCCTCAATTAAAATAATTAATTGATCCTCAAAATTAATTACAGGTCAAAAGAGATTAAATTCAAGAAATATGTATTAAACAATATCTCAGGTGTAGGTCGATAAGATAAATATACTAAAGATTTAACCTTGAAAACAAAGAGATCAATTGTTATTATCAAAGAAATCTAATCTCCAAATTTCCTAAGATATATTCCTCAAGGAATGATAAATGAATTATTTCGAATAATTTATCCTTGAATGAGCCTCTACAACAGATCGAATTCCTCAAAGAATAATCGATAATGATCACGAGAGGATTAGTCAAAATAAAATCTCCTCAAATAAAATATCAACAAAATACATTAATTCCTCCTTGATCATTCCCCCTGCAGAGATTAATTTCTTAAATTCAGGTTTAAATTCCACAATCGAGTCCCTACAGATAAAATCAAATCTTTCTCAAGACAAATAGGACAAAAAATCGTCAAAAATCAAGTCTGTGCATATCAGATTACTCCTTAAATAAGATTTGATATAAATCCAAGTCTGATCTGCTCACAAGTTATGTAAAATGATAGAGCATGGAATAAGATTTAAAATGAAATATTATGTGTCAAAATGGAGTTCATATGGAAGAGATATGATAAAATGAAGTGTCGGGGACTAAAATGCAATAAAATAAGAGTTTTTCTTCTCAATTTGGTCCTTGGAGGACTTATCTGCAATTAGGAAAAAAATAGTTGGGATTTCTTGCAATTTACCTAGGCAGGCACATGCATAGCACATGACCTGGGCGATTGAGGGCATTTTTGCAATTCTCAAAAATGGTAGGGACACGGTGCAATTTTCACCCAACACGCATACTATACACGTGTTACAGATGGCTTGGGGGTAGGGTGGCAGGCTTGAGAATCGAGCTTCCATGTGGCGGCTAGGCGAGGATCGGTAGCCCCAAGCCTCAAGGCGTGGAGGGAGGCTCGAGTGGGGACGATGTGGTGACATCGTGGCCATTGGATTAGGGCTTGACATCAATCCAACGATGGTGAGTTGATGAAGGTGGCTGGCGGAGGTATGGGTACCGTAGGGGCAGAGGCGTACGACGCACCAAGCGAAGATGACGGAGTAGGCGGAGCTAGGTCTACGGAGGAGCAGGAGCTCCGATCGGAGGATCTCGGTAGTGAGGAAGAGTGTGGTTGAGGGGTTGAGCAACGATGGCGAAAACCCCTTCGGCAGAGGAACTCGATCGGGTGGCACACACATAGGAGTTCTAGCGGTCAACGAAGGTACGACGATGCGGAGCGAGGCGGTGGTCGGTGGCTGGAGTGGTAATGAAGTTGGGGCTTTGAGGAAGCTTCGATCAGTGGCATAGGCGGAGTAAGGTCAGTTGCTATCGACACAGAGGATGAACGATGGAAGGTCACTAGGAATGTGGAGGAGCAGAGGCTCTCTCTGATCTTCGCCTCAGAGCTCACACGAAAGTGCCTCGAAGCTCGATTGTTCTTGGGAAGAGGGAGCAACAGTACATGGATTTGGCACCTGTGTATCACACCTAAGAAGAGAATCGTCGACGAATGCTTGTTGTCACCAAGCCAGTCCTCGGCTCTTTATCTTTCTCGCTATTATCGGAGATCGGTCAATGGCTTGATTGGAGGCGAGGGTAGCAAGTTTATAGGAGAAGAGGGTGCTCGGGGGTGGTTACGCAGATGAGATGGATGTAATGGTGACGTGGGATTGGGTCGTAACGATCGCAGCGACAACGAACAACGAAGGTGGTGGTTACGGGGGAGGTGGGTCGGTTGGGGAGGAGAGGGGGAAGGTCACGTGTCGCGCACATGCCTTGGAGGAGGGAGGGATATGGCACGTGCTGAGCACGTTCCAGGAGAGAGAGAGAGAGAGGTGAGAGGGAGGAGAGGTCATGTGTAGAGCACGTGACCTGGTGAGGTAAAATGAAAAGAGAGAGAGAGAGAGAGAGAGAGTGAGAAGAGAATGAAAGAGAGAGGGGGTGAGGGGGGGAAAGAAAAGGAAATAAAAGGAAAATAAAAAACAATTAAATGGAAGTGAAAATTAAATATAAAATAAATTAAATAATAAAAATAAAAGCAAAAAATAAAGTATAAAAATTAAATAAAGATAAAAATAAAAATAACTAAAAAGAAAAATCGAAAGTAAATAGTAAATGAAGTCAAATCAAATAGTGGCCAACACAAAAGTTGCTCGTCTCGATGAAATCTACGACTTTTGTGAAGTATATAAAATTAAACGAGATCATCTGTACAAAATATGTTTTTAGAGGTACTCTATATATAATAAAATACTACATTTTTACAATTTGTGATTTTTTGTATTTTTAATTCGATTTTAATTAGTGAATTAATTAATATACATGACATACAAATTGATTTTATTTTTATATATTTTTTATAGGTTAGAAAAAGGTAAAATAAAAAACACAAAGATAAAGTATGCATAAAAAATTAATGTCAGAATTTTGTGTTTTCTCTTGATTTTCCGATTTTTATGGGTTTTGATTCTTTATGCCAAGTTAGCTAATTAGTAAAGTAAAATAATACAAAAATAATTATGTTTAAATATTCAATTTTTATGCATAAAATAGTTAGCTAAATCAAGGTAAAAATACAGATTATTTAATTACAGATTTTACCCTAATTTTAGCACAATCAGTTAATGTTAACTAATTGATCTTAAAGAATTTAATAAGTGAATTGTTAAGGAAATTTTGTTAAAACAACCATATAGAGTATGAATCATGGATTCATCACACCCCTATACTTAGGTATTTGCTTGTCCCCCAAGAAAATTTTAGTAAGTTAGAAGGTTGAATCCATGAATGTACATGTGTGAATTTCAAGACTTGTTTCATTAAGAATCCTTGACTTTAGTGATCCTAAAATTTTAAGCTCAATCAAGCTCTAGTCAAAAGGAATCCAACTCTTCTTATTATCATATTCATTGTTCATATATATAATATAAGAAATATGATAATTAATTTGTACTGCAATCATGAGAGTCGAGTCAAAATGTCACTCAAAGTCCTGCTCCAAAAGACTCCTCAAGACCCAATCCTTAATACTACAGATTAAATAAATTCTTGCATTCAATCTACCATCTCAGTAGTTTGTCAGACTTGAAAATATAGAGGAAAAGTCCGTTAATGGGGGGATTAGGTTTGTGTATTTTCTTCTCTCCCTCACATTGAAACAAGGATCCTCTTGAGTGCCTTATTACTCAACACATGTATTTTTGGTTCTTAATCAATACGTTCGTTAAAAGTTGTGGAGTCATATGTACTTGTTTTCCTGGGAGTACACCGAGGCGTGTCTTCATTAATTATCTAATATACACATACTCAGACTTGTATCGCTTACGATGTAGAGCTCTTTGGAGGTACTATCCTGACTCATTTGTCCTAATTACTTTGGTCTAGTTGGACACTTTGAAATGGTTGTGAGCACACGCCTTTGATTGAAGCTATATAAAATTGACTTGTAATAGAGAGCTCTTTTTCATTCATATTTTTATAGTTATAGGCAAGCTCCACTGCTTTTACCAAATTGGCGCACACTGATCAACACTTATTCAATTTCATCATACCCTGACACATAGGTGAATATCAAATGATAACATAAAAACTTGTTCTCATACTAGCTAGGGTTTGCTGACACTCAGGTTTCATGAATACTTCATTCATTTTATCCCATCCTCGAGTATCATTAAATCATGTCTAAACTCAAATCCCAAGTCCCGGTCCCTCAAGTGAAATCTCAACTCATGTCATCATTCTTGTAGTTATGCAAGTGATGTGCTGATCATATTCTTAAAAGGTAGAGATTAAGAGTGCAATATAGCGCTCAAATCTTTCAAACTTAAGGAAGTGTGGATTATTAAGTCTCAAACCTTAATAACTAAGGTCGGCTAACTCCGAATCAAAGGATCTTAAAAACTCGAGTTTAGGTCATTTCTCAAGTCTTAAGTGATAGTAAAAATATCAGGGATAAAATCCTAAGTTAGTTTTATTTTTATTTTGTTGTTTTTTATACCCCTAATTTTATTACAAAAAAGTTCGAAAACATGTATTATTTACACAAAGAATTTTAGTAAATTATACAAAATATACACAACTTATACCCATACTCGATTTTTGATGAAAATAATTAAATTACGAGCTATGGATAAAGTATATAGAATATATACACATCCCTTGTACTTAGCTTGTGTTATATCCTCATGGCACAAAGTGAAATGAAGACATAGCATGCACCAAGCATAGTTGAGTGACGAGAAAAAGAAGTCAGCTCGCTCCATATACGTATACTTTTGAGGACCTAAGCATTTCACAAGAGCAAGAAATGGGGCAAGGGTGAGAAGGAAAGAATAGCAACGATGTATACACAATGATATCGGTCTCCCTATACTTAGGCTCATGTCAGCTTAAGTATGATCGAGTAATTACAAGTGAGGGATCGAGGAGATTTACGGATGCACAAGGTCATAGAGATTTGTGACAAACCTTCTTGTAGGAGTGTAGTTGGAGATAGTATGGAGATGTCGAGGGTGGTGAAGACAGGCAGGATGAAGAGGTCCACCCATCATTAGAGTCGTCCTCAGAAGAATAATAATCATACACAGAGGATTTCCAACTAATGTCAACAAGAGGTAAGTGTCCTTTGATAACTGCAGTAATGATTGCATTCACCTGATGAACCACATCAGAACCAGATGAGGATTCTTCAGAAATCACATGGTTTCTAAGGTCAAAGGTGAATTTCTTGGTTAGTTTATTTATATGCGAAGCATCGGAAGAAGGATGGTCATAGTTCTTCTCCCTATTATGAGTAACTAATGTGGCATTTATGAGTTCCTGATGAATCCACATTTCATAATCTGTATTCTATCATTTTGGCCGCAAAAACCCTAGTAAATGCGTGTAAATAGCATTAAATACAACATCTTAGCATTCATACATGTGCATGTAATTAGTATATAAAATACTGTAATTACAGCTAAAATTATAGAATAAATAAAAGAAAAGAAAAAGAATAAAATATTGTAAATATTTTATGACCCAAAACCCTGAGACCTAGGCATCTTGATGAATAGGTCGACAAGGAATAAAGTAGGGGGAGATAAGGGTCAAAATACCTATTCTTTTTATCCATTCTTTATTCATTTTAGGACCTATTTTTGGTTCCACTTTTTATACCTCAAATGAAGAAACTTTGTACATGAAAGTTGTAGATAATTAAATAAAGAAAAATACAAAATTGATTTTACTCAAAAATATTGTACAAATAAAAAGTTATGGTCTGAATAAAAATTTAGAATCCCAACTTCCCAGACCTGTATCTCACAAATAAAAACTCCAAATGCAGCAAACTCACCTTTAATTGTATATAATTTAAAATAAGCTATTTAATGGAGTGGTTTCACATTTGGCGGAGCTACAGTTTGAAAGTTGAGTTTTGGACCCTTGTTGTATACTTGTACAGATTAAAATATTCATTTTATTATTTATTCATTATTTTTATAATTTTATATTTTTATAATTTTGTAAATATTATTTATAATATATATGTACATTAAAATCAGATTTAAAATACAAAAGCAATTTAAAATAAAAATACTTGTATACAGTACACATAGGTAAAATACCTATATACATACCTGTATAATACATACTTATATTTTATTAACTATACAAAATACTCCAGAAAAAATAAAATAAAAATATATTTAAGTGTATAAAAGTATTTTATAAATTTATAAAATAATAAATTAAAATAAATAAATTAAAAACACAAAATAAAAATAAAAGAATAATATATATATATTATACCTATAAAGGGCATAAAAGTGAACTTGTAAAAATATACCTCATAAAAATAATTAAAATCACCATAAAATAGTTTATAAAATTACAAACATTTTTTATTTAATAACTAAAATTAATAAAATCATATGCTATTTTTAAATGAATTTTTAATTATTTTTCGCAGGGTTTTTCCTGGTTGGTCCACGTGGACCAACCTGGAGGCAGTCAGCGTTGACCCCGGTCAACTGAGTGTCCCACCCCGCCTGTCCACCTGACAAACCTCGGTTTGTCGTCGTTTTGTCAATTTTTACAGCCTCCATCTTGCACTTTTTGAGATCGATTCCTTCATGACTTTTGTCCCTCGATTCTTGGTCTATCACGCCCTTGCGTTTTTTGGGGGAAAGAGCCATCGATTCGCCAGATATTACTCGATCTTTGGAGCGCCCCAGTCATGGAGTCAAACCCAATAAAATGGACACCCGACTTCGATTTGAAAATTGAACCCCTCACTCCATAGGTTTAGCTCCCCTTTCGATCCTTGAACCTCCATGAAGGTGACAGCTTCTTGTTGAGGACTTCAGGAGGGTCGAGCGTCGCCTGAGGTGGCTCCACGACCTCCGCCTTCGCCGGCGTTGAGGCACCCTCTTCCCTCCGATCTTCACCGTTGAGGTAGCCACGTTTCCCTTTTATTTTTGTTGCATTTTACTTGCCATATCCTTAGGATCAAAAGCCCTCTCGAAATTTCATGTTTCACCTACTCAATCGCCCAATCCGATCTCCTCGCCGGAGCGCTCCTCCGGCCGAGCTCCGCCACTCGTCGTTACGCCACCGCATCCACTCCGCGGGACCCATGCATTTTGCCCTGGGTCCTCTCACCTTGTTTTGGAGGTGCTTGGACCTTATCGCACGCCTGGGGGTCATTTTGACCCTCGCCGGAGACGTAAGAAGCCTCCCAGCTCCGCCGACGTCCCCAGCGAGCCTCGGCCACCGTCGAGGTGTTTTGGATCTCCCCGTGCATAGAGGAAGCTTCCTGTAGCCGCAGGTCCATTTTGAGCCCTTCAGTTTGCCAGAGCAGAGAGATCAAACGCGGGGAAGTTCGTCTCGCCAGTGTTCTTCCCCGTTCTTCCTCCGCATCTCCCAGCCGTCGGATCGAATCGCCGCTCTAGGTTGCACAGCCACCGTCCGATCTCCTCGCGCCTCGACCGTCAGATCATTCGAGGAGGATCTAATCTTAGCCGCACATCGCGAAGGGGTATGGGCCGTTGGATCTCCGCCACGTGGATTAGTGAAGACGTGCCCACCGTCGGATCGCGCCAGGCTTGGGAATTTTGCAAGTATACCCTGCGCCATTTTGTATTTTTTTATTTAGTCCTAAATCTTTCATTTGCCGTTTAAAATATTTTGTAATATTTATAAAAAGACCCCCGAACTTTTTCTATTTGCATATTGGTCCTGGCCACATCACCTCACGTGACCAGTACACGTGAGGTGGAGGGCATTTTGCGTAGGGCCCCCTCTGGGTTTGCTTATTTCGTCTAGGTCCAATAACTTTTGTACTACATGTAAAGGTTTTGGAATATTTGCATTAAAGCCCTCAGGTTTTTGGAAATTACACCTAGGTCCTTCTCAGGCGCGTGAGAGTCACGCGCCTGGTTGGGTAATTTGCTGAGGTACCCTTGCGGGTTTGGATATTTGTGTTTGGTCCATTAAATATTTTATTTAGTTATAAATTTTGCGTGAAACTTGCAGCCTAGCCCCTGGTTGTTTGTCTATTTGCATATATACCCCTGCCAGGCCATATATTTTTGTGTGCTTTCTCTATTTATTTCACGCATCATTTTAACTCGAAAAATTCCCAAAAAAATGTCATAGGCTCCTGTTAACTTACTGATCCACGCCATATTTTTGCATTGCATTTTTATTGCATTTTAATATTTATTTAAAATAAAAAAAATGCATTTTAGCTACTGTTTGCATTAGAAAATACCAAAAAATATCAAAACACCTAGAAAAATTCCAAAAACATTACCTAAGGTCTATTTTATTGTATTCTAGTGTCTATCCAAAAATCACTAAAAAAATTAAAACAAAGACCTTAAAAATTATAAAACACCTAAAAACTTCAAAAAAATCTAAAAAATCATAGAGAAACCATAAAAATACAAACTCAGGTTCTGTAGTTGCTATATTTTATTATCTTTATTTTAAAATTAGTTTGGGAAAATTTTGATACTGTTTGATATTTTTCATTCCCATTTTAATTTCGACAAGCATTGATATTCACTGTTTTCTTGTATTTTGACTTTTAAAAATAACAAAAATATTCTGAAAAATCCCCAAAAATCACAAAAACAGTATAAAAACATAAAAAGACCAAAAATATTTTATTTCCTAATTTTTAAGCATTTTCACTTATTTTTATACATATTATTTCTCCTCTTTTCTCATATAGTATATATATTCCAATATTGAAAAAAAATATATAAAATATAAAAAGAAAAAATAAAATCAGAAAATTAAAAATCAAAATACAAAATTTAAAAATTAAATAAAAATTTTAAAATTAAAAACCCATAAAAAAATTTGCATTGCATAGTGTAGACAATACATCACATTCACACACACACACACTCTTGCTTGATATATCCTGCCTTACTCCCTGTGTTCGAACTCTCTACATACTTGCACCTATACATCTTTTATGTAGAGTTAAAAATAAATTTGACTCCACATTTGTCTGTCATTGCTTGATATTTACATTGTGGGTTCATTGTTGATTAATTAGGGATTTAGAGCGGTCCAGACATCGACTGCGGTTTCGCCTTGTGAAACCATACGACCCTCGATCTCCCTGATTATCGAAATGGCGCTGTTTCCGGGGAGCAACAACGTATAGGTTGCATTTTTGTGTGATTGCTTGTTTACATCATTGCTTGCTTTACCTCTCTTGATTTTGATATATATTTGTGAGTTATCTGACTAGTCTCTTTTCTTGTCTTCTTGCAAGGGATCGTGGAGCGAGGAGGATCACCTAGGTGATTCGGTGCAGCCTTGGTAAGCGGAGTCGGCTTTTCTAGCCCAAGCCGACAGGAGAGAGCAGGAGGAGTGAGAGAGAGTGGTAGTCAGTAGTTTTTTATTTTTGTGTGTGAGAGAGAGATTCAATTAAATTGTAATAATACAGGAACTCAGACACTCAGGACTTTCGGGCCTAATTTCCAGGTGTCTGTTCACCTGGGGGCTCACCGCGGATTTTGTCGTGTTTTACCGCAGTCATTTTCCGGTTTTGTATTCCTTTTTCTCTTCTTTTGAGGATTGAGCCCTTATATTTTAGGCATTGCTTGATCGATTAGATTAGGTCCAAACACCTTAATAACCATTGCATGTACCTATAGTGCGTATTTGGACTTAGTTTAATTAAATAGTTAATCGTCATCTTTGATCCGTCGCGTCGCGAGCTCATCCCGCCAAGCGCTTCTCCTGGACTCGATGTGTCGAGAGGAGGAGGGGTGAGCCTAGACCGGACTCTAGGATTGGAGATTGGTGATTGACTTGTGGTTCTTCATGTTAGCAATTGCCTGCTTAGGACGATTTCCGTGTGCATATCGGCATTTAGATTAGGTTTAAAAATTTCTGCTTTGCATCCCGCATGGAGAGAGCTGGAGGCACTGTAAGTCTTTCTATCTTTGCATTCATCATATAGGCACAAAGGTGAGATTTCCATCTTGGTGCCGACTTGCATGGCTTTTCCGACTCTTTTCTCCCTCTGTTTTTGGATCAAGTAGGAATCAAGAAAACACAAAAATTGTTAGGCGCTTGTTTAAATTGACTCAAAAGAAGCGATAACACCAAAAAAATTAAAAAAGGGGCTGCTAAGAAAATTTGACCTAAATAAAATTGGTAATTGGATTCATTGCTTGGGGAGAGTAACACCCTCACTTGTATTCAGGTTGCATGGGAAGGTTTCCTTCCAAGTGAGCAGAGTGCTTCGTAAGGATTAGAGCCAAAACCCAGCTTGTGGCTGCCTTGTGTATCGCCTGGATTTCCGAAGTATTGGCGCTACTATCGTACGTAGGCGAGTAGGACTTGGTCAACATTGGTGACTCACTATTGTGTGAGCATCGACCTTGTCCGAAGTACCGAGCTTAGGCCATGCCTTCACGGGTGTGTCTGTCTCACCGTCTGCGTCCGAGTAGGATCTTGCACGCTCACAGGTGATTCCGTTGCGAGCGAGATCCAAAGTATCGGTTTCGTCTATCGGCTTCCTCCCTCTTTTCTTTGGCTGAGTAGGGATCTAGGAAGGGTTACAAGGACCTCAAAAAGCGCAAGCTACAGGTTACACAGGAGGAGGACAAGTACGGGAATACTTTTCTGGCAGTACTCTCTCTCCTATAGGCATAGTGCTCTAAGGACTCGTTAAAAGATAACTTCCTGAATTCAAGCTAAAACTTACAAAGAAAAAAGCGGAACCTTCACGGCTTCACGTGTTGAGTTGGTGAATCCCTTATATTGTGTTTGATTGCTAGTTGATTTTAGATCAAGACCAAAAACACATCACAATTGTACGCAATTTTGCCCCCCTCTTATTCATTTTGCAACTTGCTCTTCTCAATAATCACGATGATGGGAAGGAGGTCTCTTAGGCCTACTTTGTCGGCACCGCTATCTAGCACTCCTCCCCATTCATCTAGGACAACCTCGGAGAGTCCAGATCCACTCTCCGAGCCTGAGTTCACTTCCATCCTGTTCCCCCTCGACCACCCTTCTCATTCTCCTTCCTCAGTCCAAGAGTTTCAGAATTTAGTGCATCACAGAGCTCAGAGCATTTGACGGCACCTGAGATGGGTTCTTTTTCTTTTTCAGAGAATCCAGACATGGCTGACAGAGGAGAGCATCCAGATGAGCATGAGCACCCTCCATTCTTATATAATCAAGCCGCCATCAATAATTCACTTATAGCATCCCTGGAGACCATGCAGAGACAGATCCGGGACCAGGGAGTCTTCATGGGTGACCTCTTGAGAGAGATCGCGCAGATGCGAGAGAACAGACCTGGGGGCGGTGGCAGTGGAGGTGGAGGTGACATCCCAGTTGTAGCAGACGAGGGAGGAGAACCCAACCAGGAGAGGCCACCGCAAACCATCATGAGAGAATTGCACAATCCAGTAGCCTCCCTCACTCATCGGTGGATCCGACTCCCTCCCATCCATGGAGACTTCGAGATTTGGCCCCACACTATTCAGCTTCTGCCTAAATTCCATGGGCTGTCGACCGAAGAGCCACACCTCCACCTACAAGAATTCGAAATGATCTGCAGTACCATTCATGACAGGCTGATGACTGAGGACACCATTAAGATGATAACCTTCCCCTCCTCTTTGGTTGACAGAGCCGCATACTGGCTGAAACACCTGGGGAGGTTCATCGACACTTGGGCAGATCTCCGGACCGCATACTTGAAGAAGTATTACCATCTCGGCTGGACGAATGCAGCAAGAGCTATGATCAGTAACTTCACAATGATCCCTAATGAACAGTTTCATGAAGCTTGGGATCGTTTCCGAGAGCTCATTGACCGGTGTTTGCATCATGACATATCCAAGCCCAACTTAGTTTAGAGTTTCTTTTGTGGGCAGACACCGGAGCTGCAGGGGCTTGTAAATGCCTCTTGTGGTAGGTCATATTTTTCCAAGGGCGAAGACGATGTTTCGGCCATCTATGAAGGGATGGCAGAGAACTCGGCAGTCATGGCTCAAGCCCGCATCTACACACAGCAGAAACCCCACCAAGGAGCGGAATCATTTCAGAGGATCGCCCGCATCGATGCCGGTCCTCACACTCCGTCGGCAGCCGCAGCCCAAGCTGAATCAGCCGCAACCGACATGGGCATTATTAGTGAGAAGTTGGACCGCCTCGAGATCCTCGAGAAGAAGCAGATGCAAGGACTGGCCCAGATGGACCAGATTACCAAGACCATGAGTGACCTGAAGACGCAGATTCTATGCATTCAGGAGGCACAAACGTCTATTCAGCAGCCTCCCAGGTCACGAGCTGATCCCAGCAGTAGCAGCTCAACCCAGCCCTCTGCCTCGCACCGCCAAGTCAACCACATTCAGGCAGAGCCGGTCCAGCAACTACAGTATTACCCATCCCTGCCACCACCATCTCAGGACACTCAGATGGTGGTCTATCAGCCGGATCAGCCACTGGCAGTTCTACCTCCACCATCCTTCGAGCAGGAACCATTGATAGAAGTCAATGGGATTTGGTACGACCGGTACCCACAGCCCAGGATTCGACGCGATCACCCCTGATTCCGTTGGGGCAATGGTGGCACCTCATCTCAGCAGCAGCCTCCGGCTCAGGGACAGTAGAACATCCATCCACAACAGCAGCCCCAGTATGCCCACCAACAGCAATACCAGCACTGTCCTCGTCCCGCCTATCACAACCAGCAGTGGAGGCAGCGTCAGCCGCCTCAACAGTCATACTCCCATCTTCCCCAGCATTATCCTCACCAGCAGCCGCAGCAGCGTCACTTCCCGCAGGGGAATACATCCAGTTCTCAGGAACCTGCCTTCGAGAACCCAGCATTAGATGACCTCACCCGATTGCTCTCTGAACATCGAGAATCCTACCGGCGAGACATGGATGAGTTCCGGCAGGAGGTGGGAGATTTGATTAAAGGCAAAGCCGCCATACCAGCTCAAATCGAACCAAACCCGAACAATATGAAAAGGAAGTCTGAGCAGGTAGAGTTTACAGAGGATACCTCTCCTAGTGATTATTTGAGTGACATGTCTTCTTTTTTGTATGATGCTGATTTTGTGACTACTAGGAGCGGTAGGATGCCAGTCGGCGGTGCCTCATCTGAGTGACAGCCACAAGAAGAACCAGGAACGCCAAATGAGCAGAGTGCTAATGCCGCTAATGATGATGTTGAAGACGGTGGTGCTGATGCCACCAATGATGGAGTTCCAGACGACGGTACTGAGGCCGTCGTGATACCAGATGCAGACGGTGGTGCTGAAGCCACCATTTTGGATGCAGAGCCAGAGCGTGGTGCAGATGCCGCGAAGACAGGTGCCATTGGTGGTACTGAGGCCACCACATCTACTTTTGTTGAGCTTCCTTCTTTGATGTTACCACCTTTTGTGTCTATGGACTGTGGTAACAACAAAAAGAACAAAAACATGAATAAAGGAAAGGTTTCTGTTCAAATTTCAGATCCATATGTGTTGAATGATGATCATGGTATGGATTCTATTCCTTCACAGGCACAAGAACCTCATCCTAGCCCTCCATCTGTGGAGGCCCCACCATCCCCTTCCTTGAAGCACTCCGTCGGGGGAAGGGGAATAAAAAAGAAAATCCAAAAAACAAACCAGCAGGTAGAGTTCAACAACCAGATGATTGATAGATTCCACATTCAGCTGACTCTACGGGAAGCATTTGAGCATATCCCCCTCTTCAAAAAGAACTTGAAAGAGACAACTACAGTCCGCAGGAAGAAGAGGTACAGAGATCAAATCCATATGCTCACCCATGACACTTGTTGCACCATTCAGAACAAACTGCCAGCCAAGAGACTAGATGCAGGAGCTCCCTATGTCAGATGCGAGATTCAGGAGCAGCAGTTTGATCGTACTCTATTAGACAATGGCTCTTCAATTAACCTTCTTCCGGCAGCCTTACTCGACCGATTCGAGTTTGGTCCTCTTCTTAGGAGCAGGATAGTCCTTCATTTTGCTGATAGGTCGACTAAAAGGCCGAAGGGGTTGTTGAAAGACGTGGTCGTTACCAATCAGGGCCTGAAATTCCCGTGGACTTTGTTGTATTGGACATGGAGATCCCTGATTTGGTAACCGATGCCCCCATCATACTTGGACGACCATTCTTGGCCACAGCCAAGGCGGTGTCCGATCATGATAGCGGGAAGGTATGTTTTCGTGTAGAGGGCGAAACCATACGAATAGAGACGATCGAGGAAACCAGAGCAAGAGAATTAGAATGCTCAGAGCAGTCCAGTGATATTGAGCAGATGATAGAGGAAGAGCTAGGCATCCACCAGGAGTGTAATTTTGTGATGACAGATGATGAATCTATCTGGACAGATCCCGTAGCACAGACCCTTGCCCTGCCTACAGATTCATTATATCTAAAGCTTATGGCAGATGAGAGCCTGGAGAGCACACCCTGGGTGAGGATACATTCGAGGCTGACAGTGTTGGGACGAGTGGTGCTGATGATTTTCAATCTTGTTCATCTAGTTCATATCCCTCAGATTCAGACATGGATTGGGATGATTTTGATGACTATTTGCCTTGTCTGATTCCGTCTGAGCCAACAGCCATGACAGAGTGCGAGCCAGTTCAGTTTATTGATGATTCAGCAGGGCTCCCTTCGTCAGGTATTCATGCAGAGCGAGAGTTCTCACATGCAGACCTGGTCGCCTTCTGATAAATCTGTGATTCATGACTCTAAAAGTTGAAAATAGAGCTTTGTTCCCGAGTAATTAGCTGCATATTTCTACTTATATTGCATAATTAGCATTCATGCATGCATTGATAACATCTGCATTTTAGCATTCATATTGCAAAACTAAGAAGCCAAATTCATATGTAAATATTCACCTGTATATTAGCTAAAATACCCTATTTGTATATATTTTATACTAAATCTGAATCCAATAAAACCAACTCCATAGTGTATATATTACTAACACTCATCAAAGAAAAATATCAAAAAATACTAACTTGTAAAATTACCCAATAAAATCCCAAACCCAGTTGGAGACCTTAGACCTTAGAATGCACATATCTCTCTCATACAGCTTCCAAATTAAGTCTACTCACTTTTAAAGTAATATACATTCAAAGACCTTCGAAACAAGACCAATTTCATTAAAATCAGAGCTCGTATGCAAAACTTGGGTTTTGGGCCCCTTTTTGTACATTGTACATAATGACTGTTTTACCCCTGTATTTTATCTTTTTATTTTCTTAATTATTAAAAATAAAAAAAATTAGATTAAGTTGTAAATATTCTTCTCATATTTTCTCTATTTTTATTTTGATTTTTCTCTCTATTAAAAATGACAAAAAATTACAAAAGATAAAATGCGGTATTTTATATTTATAAGGTACCACCCAAAAATACATTTTGTACATATGATTTCATTTGATTTTCGACCCTTCACGAAAGTTGTAGATCTCGTCGAGACGAGCAACTTTCATGTTGACCATTTTTTGATTTAATCTCTTTTGTTATTTCTTTTTGATTTTCTTTACATTTAATTTTTGGAATTTTCTAGGAACGACATGTGGCTGCTCCTGGAGCTACCACATGTCACCCCTTTTTTTAATTATTTTCGGATTTATTTTATTATTTTCAGATTTATTATTATTATTATTTCATTATTATTATTTTAATTATTTTTAATAGCCTACTATATTATTTTATTTATTTATTTCTTTTAATCCCCTTTTACCTCTTCTCCTTTTTTCCCCCCACTCCAAGCCACATCTTCTCCACTTCCTCCACCACTTCCTCCACTCTCTCCATCTCTTCTCTAACTCCATCCGTCCCTCTTTATAATCTCCTCCACTCCTCCATTCACACTCATCCACCATTTTCAACATAAAAGAGAGAGAGCTACGGATATCTGTAGGTGACAGCTACCAAGAACCACCGTCGAACGACGACCTCTAATTACGGCGAGATCCGAAGGTTTCCAGCCTTCGTCCCTCCTCCTTCTTGGAAGAGCATAGCTTCTCGGCTTTTCGCCAAGCTGATCGAGGCCACGACGGAAGCCGCACTCCGTGGCTTCACTTTCGGTGAACCACACAGGTAAGTTATTTCCTATCATTCCCTTGTCATTTCATTTTTTATCTAACATTATTTTCTTTTTGTTAATCACCATTATTATCACCATATCATTTCAGTATCACCATCACAACCACAAACATCATTGCATTTAATTTCACCCTACATTCACAATCATCACATTACATCACCACCATCATTTATCATTTCATTTTATTTCATCATCACATCAAAACACATTTTTTTATTGCATTTTCCATATCATTGTTTACAAAGAAAATCATATAAAAAATGTGCAAAAGAAAAAAAAACAAAAAAAACAACACAGGAACTGCGTCAGGTGTGCGCCCAGCCCCTGGCCGGCCCACCTCCGCGCGGCCAGCCCCCATGCCGCCGAAACCTGACTGCCAGCCCCCTGACCGGCGTTGCACCGTCTTCTCCTTGTGCCACCGTTCAGGCCCGCCACCTCCATGTCTGGTTGCTGCCCCGCCCCTGGCGACTAGCCTCGCAGCCTACGTGGACCCCGCATGCGCGGACGTCTCCACATGCGGTACCCACTGCTGTGCGGGCGCTGCCGCACCTCGCAGCCGTGCGGGTCGCCCTTTGACCGTCGCGCCGCCCCTGGAGCCGAGCCTCCAGGCCCACCCATCACCCTCCAGCTCCGCCGCGCTCGAGCTCTTGGACCGTTGCCCTCCCTAGGCGCCGCCGCACTCTCCCCCGCGGCCAGGTACGCCACGCTCAAGCTCCTAGATCTCCTCGTGCGACCCATCCACGAGCCCTCCGCCATCGCCAGCGCGGCATGCACCCTTCCGCCCCGGCCTCCGCCGCTAGGCCACCAGCACCCCGCGCGCGCGGACGTCTCCACACGCCGACCTCGCCCAAGCGCGCCGCATGCCCGCCGCCCTCGTTGATCGTGCCGCCAAGCCACCATCAACTCCTCCAAGGCCGCGCCCATCCACGCGCCCGCCGCCCTCGTCGATCGTGCCGCCGAGCCGCCATCAACTCCTCCAAGGCCACTGCCCATCCACGCGTCAGCCCCCACCGTGCGGCGCGCCGCGTCCATCGCCGCCGCCCTCACGAAGCCCTAGCCATTCCACCTCCTGCGCGCCTTGCGGGTGAAGAAAAGAGGAGGTCCTTTTTTTATTTTATTTTTTTGTGAAATTTGCACTTTCACTTTTGTCAGTTTTCATATTTGCATAAGTGCTCTTGTGCACAGTTTGAATTTATTGTCTCAATTCTGTATTCATTTGATACCCCTAACTTTGCATGATTATTTGGACAGTCATTTTGCATTAATTTTTAATACAAAAATAGCATGATGTTGACAAAGTAATTCTGAACATTTTGGCTATTTATTTACATTTTTGTGAGTACTTGACAATTTATTAAAATTCAGAGATTAAAAATCAATGATATTTTGTCCATTTATGCTCTGAAATTCGCATATAGTCATTTATTGCTCCAAAAATTACGAAAAAATTGCAAATGATGCTTTTAAGTGTGCTTTAATTACTTTCCAAGTTTCATCCAATTATGATTTGTCTTGTGCATAAAATAATTTATAGAGTGATTTCTATAATTGATTTTTAATTAATTCCACGAATAAGATTTTTGAGAAATTTCAAAGCTTCTGAATTCTTTATTAAAATATCTATCTGAGATAAATTATTCTCTGGACAATTTAACTTCGTGAATTTATTAAGAATTAAATACCCGCAATAGCTCTATTTTTAGTAAAATATTCATAAAAAAATCAAAAAGTGTCAGAAAATTCCAAAAAAATTAGTGTAGCTTAATTTCATTGTTTTTACTTCCAATAAATTTTCATACTTTTTGCATAACATTTGCATAAAAAATTGCATAAAAACCCTAAAAAGGTTTGTATTTTTCATGTCTGCATTTTAAATCAAAAAATTCCAAAAAATCTATTTTGCACTCGTTGTTGGATTAGGTTTATAGGAAAAATACAATTTAGTCAATTTGGGATTAATTTCACATTCAAATTAATTTTGTCTAAGTCGCTTATTTTCTTGTTAACATAATTCATCCGCAATTTGTGCATTGGCATTTTATTGCATAAAAAATACCAAAAAAATGTCCCACTAGGAAAACCGCAATCTAATCACTCTAACTTGATCCCGAGTTATTCCTTTACCTCCTTGAGTCAACCTTGAGGCTTGCCCAAGCTAAATAAACATAAAGCCGCGCGTTAATTCATTCGACGAGTTAATCGAGCCGTGCGGTGATGAATCCATGATTCATTAACTTTTCTGTCGCATTTTGTCTTAAAACCCTTAACAAATACATGTAAAAACTCACTAATTCTCATACTTTAACAAAACCCCATTCATGTGTAAATATTCACTTTTAAACCACTAAATTCATGTAAATAAATAAAGAACCAGAAAAAGAAAGGTAAAGGCATATGGAATATATGTATATATATGTAATATGACTTAAACTATAAATATAACTGTAAGATATATTTATAGCCTAACCCCCGAGACCAAGTCAGTATGGATTGGTCGACACACCAATAAGTAGGGAGAGATAAGGAAAGAAAACCCAATAAAAATAATTTATCACATGAATACACACTCTTCACTATTTATAAAATAAATACAAAACTTCAAAGAATTTTAATTATTTCATCTTAAATTATTTTTCATCAAATCTTTATCCTAATTATTCATTAAAATGTAAATAAAAATATAAAAATAAGTTAAAAATATTACCCTGTAAATATGCCAAGAAACTCAGCTTACAAATTGTCAAAATCTCAACTTCCGAACATCATAACTTCCTCATACCAACTCCAATTTCACTCTACTCACCTTTAAAGTTCATAAAATAATATTATCTAATTAATAAAGGTGATTTCACTGAATTCGGAGTCCGTTTGCAAAAAGTCGGTTTTGGGACCAAAAGACAAAGGGGTTTCTGGGCTATTTATTTTATGTAATACACCTTATTTATTATTTTCTTAATTTTATAATTTTTAAATTATTTCATGATCCACTAGTTTCACCATAAATTATTTCATAATTTTTGGAGACCATTTATTATTTTTATAAAATCAAACAACCCAAAATATAGGTATAATTGACCTATATAGACACTTACTCTATTTATTAAAATATGTAAATTAATTCATAAAAATCTATAAAAATTCGTACAAGTCTTATTTAATACCCTAATAATTAATAAAATATAAAATCAATTTATACTTAATTATTTATTAAATTAAAAATTCAAAACCTATTTATAAATACATATTTATTAATAAAATATTTATATTTTAAATAATATTTATTATTTATTAAAAGTAATTATACCATAATTTAGAAAATAAAATTATTTAACTTTCTTGTATTTATACCTACTTTTAAATAATGTAATTATCTATTTTCTATTTAATTTATAAGTATTTAAAGGGTCTGGGCGAACCAGGTGCTGACACGTGTCAGCACCTGGAGCCTTCTTCTTCAAGAAGAGGTTGCGCCAACCGGCCAACTTCCCCTCTTTTTCCCGCTCAGCCCGCAACCTCTCCGACCGATCTCGACCCTTCGTCCCCTACTCCTAACAACCTCTAACTCGCCCACCGTCGATCTCACCTTGGGGCCCAAGCAAACACCCTATATAAGGGCCCCAAGTTCGCCATTAACAAACAACTTCTTCAACCTTCAAGCTCTAGTTCCAGGGTGTCCCGACTACCTAACTTCCCAGTCTTGTTCCAACCCAATCGAGCGGTGACAACGCCAAGGGAAGGGGCTCGCGGAGAAGAAGGATCGTCGGAGAAGAGTTCCAAGGTGCTGCGCCGCCTTGCATCGCCGCCATCGCAGCGTGAAGCTCCGGCCAAGGTCGTCCGTCGAGCATCGTTTTCCAGGTAATACACCTGGAACTCATAGGCCTATTCCTCCACTTTGCGATTTTCTTTCTCGATAACCGAGTCATGATTAGCATGGCTAATCCACTCTTTAGATAGCCTAACCACCCAGCTTTAACGCAAGATCAAAATCCACTTCGATTCACATTCCATTCGATTCCAATCGATTCGCAAAATCGTCATCTTCTTCGCATCTTGGTTACTTGGCTGAATTTATGTGCTTTTCTTCAAATTTTGGGGCTTAAATTCATTCAACTATTGGCCGATTCAATTCGAATCGAGCATAGATCTTGATTACTTGCAGATCCAGGTAGCTCGCGAGGCGTTTCGTCGTTGATATCAACAATCGATCATCAGCAAAATCAACTTCCAAAAACGCACTCCAGAGCAGCTATCAGTCCATGGTGGTCGCAACCACCATCTTCTTCGATCCATAGTCGCCGCTCGGAGCACCGCCACCGCCGAACCTACCGCAGGCGAGCTCGAGGGGTGGAGGAGCCACCCCTCTGGCCCCGCCGGAGTGTCTGATTCGCCGGGGAGCAGCTGGAATAATTCGGGGAAGGAGGCCGTCCGCCAGGAGCTCTAACAACTCCAAGAACAGACGACGCACAGGCTTGCGCCACGTGTCAGCACCCGCAGCGTCCGATCGCTTCCTGCACGTTCTAATCGTGGCCGTCAGATCCGAAACGGTGGAGAAATTGCACCATAAGTCCAGCAATCTTCCAGCATTTACATCCCGCCTCCATAGTTTTCAATAATTACAAATAGGTCCCTCTGCAGGGACCTAAGTGTAAGACTTCTTGTAGTTTTCTTGCAGAACAGTCCTTGTGGACCATTTTGAGAACAATTTTAATTAGTTTTTTTACGCTTATGCCCCTGGGCTGTAGGGGCTGTATCTTGTTCGTTTGACCTCGGATTTCGACGATTCTTGGAGGGTAGTTACACAACTACCCCAGCTATCTCGTATAAAGTTTTCGCGGCTTTTCGACGAGTTTTTAACATGTTTTGATTTTCTCGAAAACCGCGTCGTTTTGTTTCGTTTTCTTGTGTAGTTCGAGTACGCTGCTCGAACCTCGTTCACCTATACTATATAGTATCACCTATATTCTATCCACCTATTATATAATAAATAAATCTTTTGAAAAATATCCCTTTTTGAAAATTAAATAAAAATTTGAAAAGAATAAAATCAAATAAAAATAACAAAAATTAAAAATCACCAAAAAGCATTCCGACTTAGAGAAGAATTAAAATAAAATTACGAGAAGAAAAATTAGGGAATATATTCTGCCTCCTTGAGTTCGACCCAGGAACACTTGCCTGGTTAAATAAATAGTGAACGGTTTTCCGACAGAAAACCGTAAATTTGTTTGATAGGTCTAAAGGTCGAAACACTTTTCTGTTTCGCGGCTTTCCGCTACAACCGACATCTTTCTTCTTTTAAAAAAAAGTGAAGGCCGCAAATCTCGATCTTTAGACGCTAATCAAAATGGCGCCGTTGCCGGGGAGGCGTTAGATTCCCTTGATTTTTTCGTTTTTCGTGATCTTATTCTTTTTCTTCACTTTGTTTTGTTTTTCGTACGGTTTTCGTACGGCTTTTTCGTGCGTTGTTTTCTGAGTTTTCTTTTTAGTTTCTTTACGGCTTTCTCGGCTTTCTCGATATTCTTTGTGCTAATCATCTTTGCAGGGCCTGCAGGATCAACCGGTTTCTTCGGAAGCCGAGTCAGTTGAAAGGGCAGAGGTCGGCTTCTTCTTCACGAGTCGACTGCAGAGGAGCAGAGATTTAGTATCCTTTTATTTGAGAGAGAAAGGGAGAGAGTTGTACTTAGCTTAATAAAACTTTCATTTTTTTAGGGGCTTGATTCATCGGATACCGTGTATCTGGTGAATCAGGGCACCCACCGCGGCTTTTTCACCGCTTATCGGTTTTCCGCGGTTTTCTAGATGCTTGCTTAGGTTTTTCGCTCTATCTACTTGTGCCTCGTAGCTAGTTTTAGGACTTGCAACCTAGGTGCTTGCTCTAGGTTTTAACAAAAAGACAAAAATAGACGTTGTTTGAAAATCCATAAAAATTGCAAAATTAAAAATTGGGACTGCTAAAAATATCTGATCAAAAAAACGTAAATCGATTCAATTGATTTGGGGAGAGTAACCCCCGCACATTTCTCAGAGTGCGCGAGTTGAGAGCCGACACTTAAGGATAGAGACAAAACCCCGTATTTCTTGCGGGATACTACTGGGTCCATACACCTGATCGCTGTTCCTCAGTGGGTAAGCTCGGGTAGCCGGAAACGGTCCGGGTTTACTTAGCAGAGTGGGAGGTTTAGAGGACACTGCGCAAGGCTCCGTCCTCAAGTAACACGGGTAGCCGGAAACGGTCCGTACTTACTCTCATACTGGCTGAGTGCGAGTGGTCTCGCGTAAGGATTCAGGCCAGTGTCTTGAAGAAACTATCGGGCTCCTATTGGCTCGCTCAGCCCGCGTAACCGCAACGATTGATAATCACAACCCTAAAACCGAAAAGATAAAAAGACCGAACTCTTACGGTCTTCATCAGGGTTGAGTTGGTGAAAACGGGGTTTGCCTTGTGTTTGTTTGCGGGGCGTGAGTTTTCCGCGGCTTTCGCATTCCTTCCTCACTTGAATCGTACACGTGCTCTCCCAATCTTCTCTTGACATCGAAGATGACGTCTCGACGGCTTTTCGGCTCAGACTCTGTGAGCTTTCGACCGTCCACCGTCGAGCGTATGTCTTCACAGGCTCGGGATGACCCTCTTCCCGAGCTGGTCCCATCCAATCTCGAGGCGAGTCAGACCCAGACTCCCTCACCTCCTGGCCAGATCATTGAGGCAGACCTTCGCCTCAATACAGAATCCAAATCTCCTAAGTATTTCTCGATGAGTTCTTACGAGAGTTTCCATTTTACAGACGATCAGATGGCTCGTGGGAAAGCACCGGCAGCAGATGAGAGGCCAGCAGCTGAGGATCATCCGGAGGGAAGAGCAGATCCGAACGGAGATGTCATGACAGGTATTCTCGACACACTTCAGCAGATGAATCTACAGATTTGAGAACAGTTTAGAGTTCAGACCGAGCTGCAGGCTGAATTAGCCGCACTCAGAGCAGGGGCCGGGAACCAGTTACCGCCTGCGGTTCCCGCTACTTTACGGGACGAGTATAACCCGGGCGCTCAAACGCTCCATCATTGGATTCGGCTACCGCCGAATCAAGGGCCATACGAACTCCGACCGTCCTTCATCTCTTTGCTTCCCAAGTACTATGGGAATGCCGCAGAGGAGCCGTTCACATTTTTACAGCAGTTTGAGATGATCTGCGGAACGGCCTGCTATCCAGGAGTGACACAGGAAGCCGTGCGCCTAAAGGCTTTTCCTTTTGCCTTAGCCGATAAGGCCCTTTATTGGCTAAGCCATCTAGGGAGAGAAATCTCCACTTGGGACGACCTGAAGTCCACCTTCCTGCGTAAGTATTTTCCTCTAGGAAGGACGAACATGATGAGGAGTCAGATCTCCAATTTTACGCAATTGCCGAACGAATCATTCCATGAGGCATGGGATCGATTCAAGGACCTGACGGAGAGATGCCCGCATCATGAGATACCAATGAAGGTGCTAGTACAGAATTTTTTCGGAGGACTCCAGCCGGAAATTCAGGGGCTAGTTAGTGCCGCATGTGGCGGCAGTTACTTGAACAAGGATGCCGAGTCAGTCTGGGCCATCTTCGAAGGGATGGCCGAGAACTCTAGAGTTGTAGACTCTACTCGGGCATATCAGAAAGCCCCGCAGCCACCACATCACCGAGAGCATCACAAGGTGGCGAATATATCAGACTCTGAATCCAACACCAACATGGGCTTCATTAGTGAGAAATTAACGTTGGTGGACGTGATTCACAAGCAGGTCCAAGACCTACAGCCGCTGCAAGAGTTGGAGAAACTCTCATCTCTACCTCAGCAGCTGAGTGATCTTTCGAAGAAGGTCTCTGATCTTCAACTTCAGTACCAGCAGAGTCAGACTTCTTCACAGCCAGCACGGAGGATCGCACCAGCTCCACCCACCCGTCAGATACAATATGTTCAGAGCGAGCCCGAGATTCCGCAGATTGATTGGCATGAGGATCAGTCTCATGCCAATGCCAGCCAGGTCATCAGCGCTACAGAGATGGAGGTGGAGCCGCAAGCCACTTTCGAGATAAATGGGATTTGGTATACTCCAGTTCAACAGCCGAGTATATCGAATCATCAGCAGCAGCAGCCATACGGTCATCCGCAGCATGGACGTCCGCAATTCCAGCACCGCCAGAATTTCACGCCGCCGCAGTCTCATCCGAACGTCTACCATCAGAGACCGCAGCCTACTTATCAGCACCCTGCTCAGTTTTCACCGAACTATTCTTTTCAGCAGTCGCAGCAATCTTCCTCTACACCACAGCGCTACTTCCAGCCGTCCACCTCTCAGCACTTCACGCCAAAGCAGGAGAGAGGAGCAAGCCAGGGCCCCCATACCGAACCAGAGATGTCTTCACAGGCCCAGGCGCTCAACCAGATTATGGACATGCTCAGTACGCTCCAGATCGCACACAAGACAGAGATGGAGCAGGTTAACCGTCGTCTGGACGAGTTAACCGTGCCAAAAACCACTCTTCCAGCCCAGCCTCAGATGAATCCGAACAACAAGAGGAGGCATCCAGATCAGGTAGATACTACAGGTAAGATCTCGTTTCCTGAATTTTTGTCTAACTTCATTCGTCTCAGGAGCGGTAGATCACCGCAAACACCTACTGGAGAGGAGAGGGAACCAGAGGAGCACGAGCATGATCCGAATGCCGAGAAGGAGAAACAGCAAGAGGATGACGACGTAGAATCAATAGACGGGAGCAATGCCAACAGTTCAGATATGGATACTGGCGACTCAGATGATGATATCACGCCAGATCAGGCAGAATCCCCAGACAAAAACATTTCTTCCCCTGTTTTAGAGAGTTTTGTAAATAATTCTGAGACTCTCGATGTACAAGCTGATTCCAATGATTTGAATAAAAGTTCTGATTTTCTGAATCCTGACTTTATTCCTTTTCCCGATGCTTTGTTTGGAAAAGGAAAGAAAAAGACCAAAAATAATCCCGAATCTCCACAATTTGAAAAGTTGCTCAAAGATCATATCTTTCTGAAGATCCCGCTCCATGATGCCTTAGATCAATTTCCTACGCTTAAGAATCAATTGAAAAACAGATGCACCACACGTAGGAAAAAGAGAACCCGAACAGAAAAGCATGTATTGACTAAGGCAACATCCTGTGCGATACAGAATAAGCTTCCAAAGAAGAAGAAAGACTCAGGTGCACATTATGTCAGATGTGAGATCGCAAAAGCCGAATTCGATCGCACTCTATTAGATAACGGTTCCTCGATCAATCTTATACCTGCTTCCTTACTCGAGAAGCTCGAGTTAGGTCCTCTTTACAAATCCCGCGCGATCCTTCAGTTTGCTGATAGATCCGTAAAGAGACCTAAGGGTATACTTAGGAACGTTATCGTAACCGTGCAGGGTCTGCAATTCCCGTTGACTTTACGGTCCTAGAGATGAATTGCCCTGCACAGTTACACCTTACCCCGATCATTCTCGGGAGGCCTTTTCTAGAGACCGCAAAGGCTCTCTTCGATTATGATACAGGGAGAGTATCTTTTCGCGCCGAGGGCGAAAAGGTACATATAGAGATGACGAGAGAAGCAAACTCTTCCAGTAATGCATCTTCAGATTTTCTGAGTTCTTTAGCCTCCTGCAATTACATGGATGAGGTCCGCCTTGACGACCTCGAAAGATATCAGGTAGAGACCCAAGAATGTTTGACAGAGGACGGGTCTGAGACTTTAGGAGGTAGCTCTTCCGATGGAACTTTATATTTTAGTCTGGATGATGATGAGCAAAGGGATCAGACTTTTGAGGATATTAATGCAGATCTTTCAGATTCAGAGACTATACACAATTCCTCCATCTCAGATGAATCAGAATTCTATTTAGCTGACTTATTCTCTTCTGATCATTCTGAGAAGTCGGATGATGTCTCGAACATCTTCTATAGTCCGACTTTAGAGCACATTGAGATGGTGAATAATCAGAATGCAGACACATCACCTACCGACACAGATCTCCATACAGATATAGATGATGTTGCAGCAGATCCAGAGACTACCTTGCCAGAACTTAAGACTTTGCCACCAAACATGAAATATGCCTTCCTTGCGGGTCCACACTAACAGTTTCCGGTCATTATCAGCTCAACTTTGACCGATGATCAAGAATCTCGTCTGATGGAGATTCTAGAAAGAAACCGCAAGGCCATTGGGTGGACTGTATCCGATCTCCGCGGGATTAATCCTGCTTTGTGTTCACATCATATCTATCTCGATCATGACAGCAAACCCTCCAGAGAGTTTCAGCGTAGGCTGAATCCGGTTTTATGAGAAGTTGTCAAGAAAGAGATCACGAAATGGTGTGATGCAGGGTTCATTTATCCTATCTCCAACTCCGAATGGGTTAGCCCATTACATGTTGTCACGAAGAAGTCGGGAATTCAGATGGTGAAAAATGAGAGTGGAGAGGAGATTCCAAAGAGAGTAACCACGTCGTGGCGAGTATGTGTTGATTACAGGAAACTTAACACCGCGACGAAGAAGGACCACTTCCCTTTGCCTTTCATAGACCAGGTCATCGAACGGTTGGCAGGGAAGGGTTACTTCTGTTTCCTTGACGGTTACTCCGGATACAACCAGGTATCAATTGCTCCGGAAGACCAGGAGAAAACCACCTTCACTTGTCCGTTTGGCACGTATGCCTTTAGACGGATGCCCTTTGGATTGTGCAACGCTCCCGCGACCTTCCAGAGGTGCATGCTTGCTATTTTTGCGGACATGGTTGGTGATTTTCTAGAGGTTTTTATGGATGATTTTTCGGTCTATGGTGAGTCCTTTGACGATTGTTTAGCGTACCTAGACCAGGTTCTGAAGAAGTGTTGTGAGGTAGATCTCGTTCTGTCATGGGAAAAGAGCCATTTTATGGTTACTCACGGGATCGTGTTGGGGCACGTCATCTCCCAGCGAGGCATGGAGGTTGACCCTGCCAAGGTGGATGTCATCAAGAAACTCGAGCCACCATCCAACATCAAACAGTTACGGTCATTTCTGGGGCACGTCGGCTTTTATCGACGGTTTATTCAAGACTTCTCCAAGATTGCCCGACCGTTAACTGAATTATTAGGCAAAGACATCGAGTTCGTTTTAAATGACAAATGTCTTCATGCCTTCCTCACGCTGAAAGAAAAGATAATCAGTGCTCCTGTCCTACAGCCGCCTGATTGGTCTCTACCCTTCGAGATCATGACGGATGCATCAGATTTTGCGGTCGGGGCTGTATTAGGGCAGAGGAGGAATGGACTTCCAATTGCTATTCACTATGCCAGCAAGACCTTAGATGATGCGCAGAGAAACTACACAGTAACAGAGAAAGAGATGTTGGCAGTAGTGTTTGCACTAGACAAATTTCGATCTTACTTACTTGGCTCCAAGATCACAGTTTACACCGATCATTCAGCTATCAGATTTTTGATGGAAAAGAAGGATGCCAAGGCACGCCTTCTTAGATGGATTCTTTTACTTCAGGAATTTGATTTGGATATCAAGGATAAACCTGGAGTAAAGAATGTGGTAGCTGATCACCTCTCCCGATTACAGTCAGATCAGCCTTCAGATGAATATACGCCAGCGATCGCAGAGAGATTTCCAGACGAGAGCATTTTTGCGGTTACAGAACTTCCGTGGTATGCAAATATAGTGAACTTTCTGGTCACACAGAAAAGTCCTCAAGGTTGGCCGAAGAACAGAGTTGAGAAACTCGTTTCTGAGTCACGATACTACCATTGGGAGGATCCGATTCTTTTTCGCGAAGGACCGGATTGCGTTTACAGGCGATGTATTCCTCAGGAGGAATATAATAGTGTCCTCACTTTGTGTCATTCTTTAGAATCAGGAGGACATCATTCAGGGAAGAGGACAACGCAGAAGGTACTACAGAGCGGATTATGGTGGCCGACTCTTACCAGAGATGCTTGCACATTCGTAAAGAGTTGCCCAGTTTGTCAGAGAGCTGTAGGGACAGTCAGTGCCAGAGATGCGATGCCGATGCGACCCGTCATTATCTGCGAGATCTTTGACGCATGGGGCATAGATTTTATGGGACCATTCCCTTCTAGCAGCGGCTTTGAGTACATCCTTCTCGCTGTAGATTATGTTAGCAGATGGGTGGAGGCTATAACCGCACGAACCGCAGACAGTAAGACCGTTTGCAAGTTCCTAAGGGAACACATCATTTCGCGGTTCGGAATCCCTCGTATTCTTATCTCTGATGGGGGTAGCCATTTCATTAATAAGGAGGTGAAGAAGCTAGTGAAACAGTACAGCATCGATCACAGAGTAGCTTCTCCTTACCACCCACAGACGAATGGCATGGCCGAAGTTTCAAATAGGGAGGTAAAATCAATTCTCCAGAAGTTAGTACGATCGGATAGGAAGAACTGGTCACTTCTTCTAGACCAAGTTCTTTGGGCTTATCGTACTGCATATAAGACTCCCTTAGGTACTTCACCATTCAAGCTAGTTTATGGAAAGCCGTGCCACTTGCCCGTAGAGATCATGCACAAATCTGAGTGGGCAATTCGAGAAATATTGATGGATATGCAGAAAGCAGGAGCCAAGAGGAAGATAGATCTGAATGAGCTGGTAGAAATCCGCAATCAAGCATACGAGAACACACTCATCTATAAGGACAAAGTGAAGAAATGGCATGACAGACACATCCGACACAAGAGCTTTGTTCCTGGGCAGAAAGTCTGGTTGTTCAATGCAAGGTTGAGAATTTTTCCCGGCAAATTGAAAAGCAAGTGGGAAGGACCGTACATAGTCAGAACGGTGCACGACAATGGCAGTATTGCAATATCAGATGTGTCACCTGGTGCAGAACCGTTCGTGGTTAACGGGCAGATGCTGAAGCATTACGTAGAGACTACTGATCATCTGGCCCGTACTGAAGTGATCTATTTTGTACAGGAATCATAATCATTCTTTTCCTTCTTCCTGTACAATTCCTTTTGAGCCATTCGGGAGATTCACAACACTTGTATATTCTTCATAGACCATAATCGTCCCCGTTTTGCTCGTCTTCTATGCTTAGGATACCAGATCCTAAGTATAGGGGGGACTGATTGCCCGCTGATTTACGTGTTATTTTTGTACTAATTCTTTTGTATAGCCATTCTTTTTCACGAATCACTGATCCCCAATTTTTGGCTACATTCTTTTCTATACTTAGGATGCCTTATCCTAAGTATAGGGGGGACCGAGTGATTTCGATGATTTCGTATTCTTTCCTTTTGAATTCTTCGTTATTTATCCTTTTCATTCAGTCATCCCATTTTTACTCTCCCATAATACTTACGATGACCTGATCGTAAGTATAGGGGGGGTTGACTGACTTGTCATCGATATCTCTTTTTCACCCACTTTTACTTAGCACGATTTATGCCCTCCTTTTTCTCTTTTGACGCTATGAGGACATAGCTCAAGCTAAGTATAGGGGGCGCGTATATATTGTATATATACTTTCGGCCATAACTCGTACTTTTATGTATTTTCTATACCTATAAAATCCATAAAAAGTGGGTACGGGTTAATTTAAAATCCACTCTCTTATTTATAAAATCCTGGTAAATAAGTAAAACATGCTTAAAACTTGTAATTAAAACTTGTATTTAAATTTTGTACTTAAAATATGTATAATACTTATTTAAAACCCTATTTATTAAAATTTGTATAAAAGCCATTCAACCCTTGTAAAATACTTTGTAGATAAAATTTGTAAAATACATTAGACACTTAACTTAAATAAAATTCATCTTGTAAAAATTGTGAATAAAATCTTGTTTATAAAAATCATAAAAATCCATAAAAAATACAAAGTCCTAAAATTTGTAAAAATGACAAAATCTTTAAAATCCATAAAAATGAGTAAAATCCAAAAAAAATAGACTTCACAAAAACATGGTTGCATTTGCATTCGCATTTTTCAGAATAAGTTTGATTTCCGGAACTAAGGACTGAGTCTAGTCTGAAGGATGGAGCTTGATTACGGCCTTTAACTCTCATTGTAAGGAGTCTGATTAGGAACTGGAATTTAGACTCTTCAGGTCTGGTGACTTAAAATCTTTGGGTTCCGTAAGACCATATTCGAGAAATCAAGTCATCTGAGCTTAAGTAGACCATTTGGAGTCATCCGTACAACTCTTCACCAGTGAACCAACCTTGAACACATGCACTCTGCACTTAGCTCAACTCGCATGGAGTTCCGAAGGACAGTAACATCTTGGTAGTGCATTTCTGTCCTTATCTTTGCGGCAGCATTGACGTCTAAAGACGGGAGAGATTGGGGTTGCGATAGTTGCTTCGGATGAGGGAAGGATCTGCTGACACAATTTTTCTAAGACCTCAAAAAATGGACGGATTAAAAAGATTCTATAACCGTCGAGGCACAAAAGATGAATGCAGTGCAAGCAAATTACAAAGTCAAGTCAAAGCAGAAGCCACCAAATAAGACCAAACTGGTCAAAGCTTCCACCAAATATGCCTGCACATCTTAGTGGAGACTCAGCTACACCGGTTGGGCTTCACAAGGAGATGCGTCTACACTGGTCGCACTCCACTTCTTTTCTCATTCTTCTAACTTCTCTCTATATTCGATTGTGGACATAGCAGAACTGAACTCAGAAGGGAATACCTCCCTCCCCGAGGAAAGAGTAGTGGGATGAGGAAGCCATAGGAGTGTATAGCCGGGATTGACGGTTTCTTCGGTTCTCTAAGCAGGAAGAGCTAAATCAATTCACACACTGTACAAGTTGACTTCAAAGATGATAGAGTTTGCGATATGAATAAGTGAGTCTGAACTAGCCGATGAAGTGATCTCGAGTAAGGATTATGGAACTTGAAGACTGTTGAGGATGAAATCCTAATCTTAGTTAAGGTTCCGACAAAATGCTTGTTTCAGGCCCGATCGAGCTCTGTCCTTTGTCTGTTCTCATGAATTGGTTTAGGAAAACAAATTCATTCTAACTTTCTTTCTTTTTCACTTACTTTTTCAAAATAATTGTTTGCTAAGGGACTAGCAAAGTTCAAGTATAGGGGGTTGATGAATCCATGATTCATTAACTTTTCTGTCGCATTTTGTCTTAAAACCCTTAACAAATACATGTAAAAACTCACTAATTCTCATACTTTAACAAAACCCCATTCATGTGTAAATATTCACTTTTAACCACTAAATTCATGTAAATAAATAAAGAACCAGAAAAAGAAAGGTAAAGGCATATGGAATATATGTATATATATGTAATATGACTTAAACTATAAATATAACTGTAAGATATATTTATAGCCTAACCCCCGAGACCAAGTCAGCATGGATTGGTCGACACACCAATAAGTAGGGGGAGATAAGGAAAGAAAACCCAATAAAAATAATTTATCACATGAATACACACTCTTCACTATTTATAAAATAAATACAAAACTTCAAAGAATTTTAATTATTTCATCTTAAATTATTTTTCATCAAATCTTTCTCCTAATTATTCATTAAAATATAAATAAAAATATAAAAATAAGTTAAAAATATTACCCTGTAAATATGCCAAGAAACTCAGCTTACAAATTGTCAAAATCTCAACTTCCGAACATCATAACTTCCTCATACGAACTCCAATTTCACTCTACTCACCTTTAAAGTTCATAAAAAATTATTATCTAATTAATAAAGGTAATTTCACTGAATTCGGAGTCCGTTTGCAAAAAGTCGGTTTTGGGACCAAAAGACAAAGGGGTTTCTGGGCTATTTATTTTATGTAATACACCTTATTTATTATTTTCTTAATTTTATAAATTTTAAATTATTTCATGATCCTCTAGTTTCACCATAAATTATTTCATAATTTTTGGAGACTATTTATTATTTTTATAAAATCAAACAACCCAAAATATAGGTATAATTAACCTATATAGACACTTACTCTATTTATTAAAATATGTAAATTAATTCATAAAAATCTATAAAAATTCGTACAAGTCTTATTTAATACCCTAATAATTAATAAAATATAAAATCAATTTATACTTAATTATTTATTAAATTAAAAATTCAAAACCTATTTATAAATACATATTTATTAATAAAATATTTATATTTTAAATAATATTTATTATTTATTAAAAGTAATTATACCATAATTTAGAAAATAAAATTGTTTAACTTTCTTGTATTTATACCTACTTTAAATAATGTAATTATCTATTTTCTATTTAATTTATAAGTATTTAAAGGGTCTGGCGAACCAGGTGCTGACACGTGTCAGCACCTGGAGCCTTCTTCTTCAAGAAGAGGTTGCGCCAACCGGCCAACTTCCCCTCTTTTTCCCGCTCAGCCCGCAACCTCTCCGACCGATCTCGACCCTTCGTCCCCTACTCCTAACAACCCTCTAACTCGCCCACCGTCGATCTCACCTTGGGGCCCAAGCAAACTCCCTATATAAGGGCCCCAAGTTCGCCATTAACAAACAACTTCTTCAACCTTCAAGCTCTAGCTCCAGGGTGTCCCGACTACCTAACTTCCCAGTCTTGTTCCAACCCAATCGAGCGGTGACAGCGCTATGGGAAGGGCTCGCGGAGAAGAAGGATCGTCGGAGAAGAGTTCCAAGGTGCTGCGCCGCCTTGCATCGCCGCCATCGCAGCATGAAGCTCCGGCCAAGGTCGTCCGTCGAGCATCGTTTTCCAGGTAATACACCTGGAACTCATAGGCTTATTCCTCCACTTTGCGATTTTCTTTCTCGATAACCGAGTCATGATTAGCATGGCTAATCCACTCTTTAGATAGCCTAACCACCCAGCTTTAACGCAAGATCAAAATCCACTTCGATTCACATTCCATTCGATTCCAATCGATTCGCAAAATCGTCATCTTCTTCGCATCTTGGTTACTTGGCTGAATTTATGTGCTTTTCTTCAAATTTTGGGGCTTAAATTCATTCAACTATTGGCCGATTCAATTCGAATCGAGCATAGATCTTGATTACTTGCAGATCCAGGTAGCTCGCGAGGCGTTTCGTCGTTGATATCAACAATCGATCATCAGCAAAATCAACTTCCAAAAACGCACTCCAGAACAGCTATCAGTCCATGGTGGTCGCAACCACCATCTTCTTCGATCCATAGTCGCCGCTCGGAGCACCGCCACCGCCGAACCTACCGCGGGCGAGCTCGAGGGGTGGAGGAGCCACCCCTCTGGCCCCGCCGGAGTGTCTGATTCGCCGGGGAGCAGCTGGAATAATTCGGGGAAGGAGGCAGTCCGCCAGGAGCTCTAACAACTCCAAGAACAGACGACGCACAGGCTTGCGCCACGTGTCAGCACCCACAGCGTCCGATCGCTTCTTGCACGTTCTAATCGTGGCCGTCAGATCCGAAACGGTGGAGAAATTGCACCATAAGTCCAGCAATCTTCCAGCATTTACATCCCGCCTCCATAGTTTTCAATAATTACAAATAGGTCCCTCCGCAGGGACCTAAGTGTAAGACTTCTTGTAGTTTTCTTGCAGAACAGTCCTTGTGGACCATTTTGAGAACAATTTTAATTAGTTTTTTTACGCTTATGCCCCTGGGCTGTAGGGGCTGTATCTTGTTCGTTTGACCTCGGATTTCGACGATTCTTGGAGGGTAGTTACACAACTACCCCAGCTATCTCGTATAAAGTTTTCGCGGCTTTTCGACGAGTTTTTAACGTGTTTTGATTTTCTCGAAAACCGCGTCGTTTTGTTTCGTTTTCTTGTGTAGTTCGAGTACGCTGCTCGAACCTCGTTCACCTATACTATATAGTATCACCTATATTCTATCCACCTATTATATAATAAATAAATCTTTTGAAAAATATCCCTTTTTGAAAATTAAATAAAAATTTGAAAAGAATAAAATCAAATAAAAATAACAAAAATTAAAAATCACCAAAAAGTATTCCGACTTAGAGAAGAATTAAAATAAAATTACGAGAAGAAAAATTAGGGAATATATTCTGCCTCCTTGAGTTCGACCCAGGAACACTTGCCTGGTTAAATAAATAGTGAACGGTTTTCCGACAGAAAACCGTAAATTTGTTTGATAGGTCTAAAGGTCGAAACACTTTTCTGTTTCGCGGCTTTCCGCTACAACCGACATCTTTCTTCTTTTAAAAAAAAGTGAAGGCCGCGAATCTCGATCTTTAGACGCTAATCAGCGGTTATTTTTGATCGATCGTGGATCTATCCGACTGCAACGCACTAGTCGATCCGACAACATTAAATAGGGTAGATTTCAGGTTCGTCAAATGACGCAGTTGCCGGGGAGGCAAACGGCTTAGGATCACTTTAGAAAATTGGATTTACGTTTTCTAGTCACTCGGGTAGTCTGATCCCCGAACCATTTTGTAATTATTCTTTTTTTTCAATTATTTTTCTATTTATTTTTTTATTTTTTATCTCTCTGACATTTTTATCTTTTTGTGCGAGGGTCCGGTGGACTTGGAGCGGCTTTCTTGAAGTCGACGCATCTCGAAGTACATCGGAGGCCGACGATTCTTGGATCAAGTCGGCTGTTGAGACGTCAGAAAGATTTCCAATTTTTTTTAACTTGTAAAAAGTGTCCGCATCATTTCCAGCGGTTCCCGTTTGGGTTCTCACGTGTGTAAACATAGTGAAACTGTATCCCTGTCTGCTGTGTGGTTTGAATTTCTAGACTAGGCTTGCACTAGCAGCTCCTCGAGCCCCACTAGGATTTGCTTATGCTCGTAATTTTTTAGGACCACACATCACTTAAAAGACGCACTTAGACCGTAGATCTAGTCAAATCAACCTGTTCTTCACTCGCTAATAGGACTGCCTGTCTAGGTGCGGCTTTTCTCATTTGCATTTGCATATAGTGTAAAAGATCTCAATTCTGTTCTGCATCCTGCATAGCGAAGGAATCACTATAAGTATTCTCTACTCAGCATACGCATCATTGTTTTTCTTGCATCGGCTTTTCTCGATTTCCCTCTCTGTTTTTCAAACTTAAATTAAACGGAAATTGGGACTGGACGTTAGACATGCTGTGTGGATTAGACTAAACCAGTGATAACTTAACTTAAAATCGGGACTGCTAACATTATTGACCAAAAAAATCTCACTTGGAAAACTGTAATCTAATCACTCTAACTTGATCCCGAGTTGTTCCTTTGCCTCCTTGAGTCGACCCTGGGGCTTGCCCAGACTAAATAAACATAAAGCCGCGCATTAATTCATTCGACGATTTAATCGAGCCGTGCGGTTATTTTTGATCGATCACGGATCTATCCGACTGCAACGCACTAGTCGATCCGACAACATTAAATAGGGTAGATTTCGGGCTCGTCAAATGGTGCCAGAAGGATTTTTGAGATGCCATAAGGATTTTTCATTTGTAACTTAAAAAAACACAAGTGTCTGCATTTACAGCGGTTCCCGTTTGGGTTCTTGCGCGTGTAAATATAGTGGAACTGTGTCCCCGTCTGCTGTGTGGTTTGAATTTTTAGAATAGGCTTGCACTAGAGGCTCCTCGAGCCATTCTAGGGTTTGCTTGTGCTTGTAATTTCTAGGACCACACAGCCACTTAAAAGACGCACCTAGACCGCAGATCTAGTCAAATTAAACCTGTGCTTCACTCGCTAATAGAACTGCTTATCTAGGAGAGGCTTTTCATCGACTGCATTCATTTAGTGTAAAATTTCAATTCAGTACTGCATCCTGCATTGTAGAGAGCTGGAGGCACTGTAAGTCTTCTTACTCAAGCATTCATCATCATTTTCTCGATTGCACCGGCTTTTTCCGATTCTCTCTCTCTCGGTTTTCTAATAATTTACCCATAGCTCGTACTTTCACGTATTTTCGCGTACGTTTTGTATATATTTTTGCAATAATTACAGGTGGGTAAAAATTGAAAAAAAAAATTTGTATACTTGTTGTATAATACTTGTAACTTTTGTAAAAATTGAAAAAAAAATGTATACTTGTATATTGTATAACACTTGTATAATACGTATAAACTCTTGTAAATTGTTGTAACATAGAAGGTATACCAAAGTTTTAAAAACACACACACACATGCACAAAAACAACACAATAAAAAACAAAAGAAAATAGGCTTCTTATTTACTCTTGCATATCATTCTTGCATTCAAAAAAAAAGAAAAAAAGAAAAAAAGAAAAAGAGTCTTGCATACATCTACATAGCATGTCATCTGCATCTCATCTTCATATCTTGCATATGCAAAGTGAAAAGCTAGTGGGTTCTGAACCAAGTTATGAGTAGATATTGAGGATGGACTAGATTTGACCTTAATCCACCTAATTTCAGAGGAACCTTATAGGAACTGGAGTTAAGATTTTTCAGGTCAAGTGACTTAATTCTTTGAGTCCGTAAGTCTATGTTCACATGTCATCTTGATTAGTCTAAGTAGAATATCTCGTGCACATGCATGATTCTTTTAGATAATGACCTAACTTGGACAAGCACAATGCACGTAGCTCTTCATTGATGAGGTGGTGAGGAAGTAGAATCCTTTAGCTTGGAGTAGCACAAGGGTAGAAACATCCGTCCTCCTCTAAGGAGGGTAGTGCATCTCAACCTAGTCTGGTAGTGTTGACGTCTAAGGACGGGACGCTGTGGGTTGCAATAATGCTTCAAAAGAGGGATAGTCTACTGGCTCAAGAGGAAAAACTCCTGATGTACATGCTGCACCTTGTATATAGTTCAAAAAAAAGGAAAAAAAAGAAAAAAAATGCAAGAACTCCAAAAAAATCAGACAGGTCCAAGAAAAAAATAATACCTGTCGGAGTATGTATAGTAGCAAAGAATGCAGCTGGATGACTTGGCTACACTGGTCAGGCGCCCTGGGATAGGTAGCTACACTGGCTACCGTCCATTCCTTTCTCCACCCCCTTCTCTTGAGCTGGTTGCACTTGAACTTAGAAGGGAATATCCCGCTCCTCGAGGAAAGAGTTACTGGACCGGGTTATTTGAGTTACCTTATTAGAGGAGGCTGGTTCTGAGCCATTTCTGATGTGGAGAGCTATTTCAAACTTACACAGTACAAGTAAGAATCATAGTCATCAGAAATTTGCGTTTGAGGATTTGTTCTGACCTGACTATTAAGGCGTCTTGAATAGAAGACTTGTGGAACTTGAAGTCTGTTAGGTCTTAAGTTCAGGTCCCAATGAGGTTCTGCCACACAATTAATCCAAAGGTCGAGTCAAGCTTCATTTTCAACTTTTGTTCATGACCTTGGCATGGAACCCAAAATCATTTCACTCTTGCATTTTATTTAGTTGCTCGGGGACGAGCAAGGTTTAAGTATAGGGGGGTGATGAATCTGTGATTCATGACTCTAAAAGTTGAAAATAGAGCTTTGTTCCCGAGTAATTAGCTGCATATTTCTACTTATATTGCATAATTAGCATTCATGCATGCATTGATAACATCTGCATTTTAGCATTTATATTGCAAAAATAAGAAGCCAAATTCATATGTAAATATTCACTTGTATATTAGCTAAAATACCCTATTTGTATATATTTTATACTAACTCTGAATCCAATAAAACCAACTCCATAGTGTATATATTACTAACACTCATCAAAGAAAAATATCAAAAAAATACTAACTTGTAAAATTACCCAATAAAACCCCAAACCCAGTTGGAGACCTTAGACCTTAGAATGCACATATCTCTCTCATACAACTTCCTAATTAGGTCTACTCATTTTAAAGTAATATACATTCAAAGACCTTCGAAACAAGACCAATTTCATTAAAATCGGAGCTCGTATGCAAAACTTGGGTTTTGGGCCCCTTTTGTACATTGTATATAATGACTGTTTTACCCCTGTATTTTATCTTTTTATTTTCTTAATTATTAAAAATCCAAAAAAAATTAGATTAAGTTGTAAATATTCTTCTCATATTTTCTCTATTTTTATTTTGATTTTTCTCTCTATTAAAAATGACAAAAAAATTACAAAAGATAAAATGCAGTATTTTATATTTATAAGGTACCATCCAAAAATACATTTTATACATATGATTTCATTTGATTTTTGACCCTTCACGAAAGTTGTAGATCTCGTCGAGACGAGCAACTTTCATGTTAATTTTTGGAATTTTCTAGGAGCGACATGTGGCCGCTCCTGGAGCCGCCACATGTCACCCCCTTTTTTTATTTTCGGATTTATTTTATTATTTTCGGATTTATTATTATTATTATTATTATTATTATTATTTTAATTATTTTTAATAGCCTACTATATTATTTTATTTATTTATTTATTTTAATCCCCTTTTACATCTTCTCCTTTTTTCCCCCACTCCAAGCCACATCTTCTCCACTTCCTCCACCATTTTCTCTACTCTCCCCATCTCTTCTCTAACTCCATCCATCCTCTTTATATCTCCTCCACTCCTCCATTCACACTCATCCGCCATTTTCAACATAAAAGAGAGAGAGCTCCGGATATCTGTAGGTGACAGCTACCAAGAACCACCGTCGAACGACGACCTCTAATTACGGCGAGATCCGAAGGTTTCCAGCCTTCGTCCCTCCTCCTTCTTGGAAGAGCATAGCTTCTCGGCTTTTCGCCAAGCTGATCGAGGCCACGACGGAAGCCGCACTCCGTGGCTTCACTTTCGACGAACCACACAGGTAAGTTATTTCCTATCATTCCCTTGTCATTTCATTTTTTTATCTAACATTATTTTCTTTTTGTTAATCACCATTATTATCACCATATCATTTCAGTATCACCATCACAACCACAAACATCATTGCATTTAGTTTCACCCTACATTCACAATCATCACATTACATCACCACCATCATTTATCATTTCATTTTATTTCATCATCACATCAAAACACACTTTTTTTCTATTGTATTTTCCATTTCCTGTTTACAAAGAAAATCATATAAAAAAATTTGCAAAAGAAAAAAAAACAAAAAAAAACAACACGGGAACTGCGTCAGGCGTGCCTCCACCGCCCAGCCCCTGGCCGGCCCACCTCCGCACGGCCAGCCCCCAGGCCGCCGTAACCCGACTACCAGCCCCCCTGACCGACGGTGCACCGTCTTCTCCGCGCGCCACCGTTCAGGCCCGCCACCTCCACGCCCGGTTGCTGCCCCACCCCCGACGACCAGCCCCGCAGCCTACGTGGACCCCACGCGCGCGGACGTCTCCACACGTGGTACTTACTATCGTGCGGGCGCTGCCGCAGCTCGCAGCCGTGCGGGTCGCCCTTTGACTGTCGCGCTGCCCCTGGAGCCGAGCCTCCAGGCCCACCCGTCACCCTCCAGCTCCGCTGTGCTCGAGCTCCTGGACCGTCGCCCTCCCTAGGCGCCGCCGCACTCTCCCCTGCGGCTAGGCATGCCGCGCTCAAGCTCCTAGATCTCCTCATGCGACCCAGCCGCGAGCCCTCCGCCATCGCCAGCGCGGCATGCGCCCTTCCGCCCCCGGCCTCCGCCGCTAGGCCACCAGCGCCCCGCGCGCGCGGACATCTCCACATGCCGACCTTGCCCAAGCGCACCGCGCGCCCGCTGCCCTCGTCGATCGTGCCGCCAAGCCGCCATCAACTCCTCCAAGGTCGCGCCCATCCACGCGCCCGCCGCCCTCGTCGATCGTACCACCAAGCCGCCATCAACTCCTCCAAGGCCGCACCCATCCACGTGTCAGCCCCCACCGCGCGGCGCGCCGCGTCCAACGCCGCCGCCCTCACGAAGCCCTAGCCATTCCACCTCCTGCGCGCCTTGTGGGTGAAGAAAAGAGGAGGTCCTTGTTTTATTTTATTTATTTTTTGTGAAATTTGCACTTTCACTTTTGTTAGTTTTCATATTTGCATAAGTGCTCTTGTGCACAGTTTGAATTTATTGTCTCAATTCTGTATTGCATTTGATACCCCTAACTTTGCATGATTATTTGGACAGTCATTTTGCATTAATTTTTAATACAAAAATAACATGATGTTGACAAAGTAATTCTGAACATTTCGGCTATTTATTTACCGTTTTTGAGTACTTGACAATTTATTAAAAGTCAGAGATTAAAAATAAATGATATTTTGTCCGTTTATGCTCTGAAATTCGCACATAGTCATTTATTGCTCCAAAAATTGCGAAAAAATTGCAGATGATGCTTTTAAGTGTGCTTTAATTACTGTCCAAGTTTCATCCAATTAAGAGTTGTCTTGTGCATAAAATAAATTATAGAGTGATTTCTATAATTGATTTTTAATTAATTCCACGAATAAGATTTTTAAGAAATTTCAAAGCTCCTGAATTTTTTATTAAAATATCTATCTGAGATAAATTATTCTTTGGATACTTTAACTTCGTGGATTTATTAGGAATTAAATACCCGCAATCGCTCTATTTTCAGTAAAATATTCATAAAAAAAATCAAAAAATGTCAGAAAATTCCAAAAGTATTAATGTAGCTTAATTTCATCATTTTTAACTTGCAATAAATTTTTCATACTTTTTGCATATCATTTGCACGAAAAATTGCATAAAAACCCTAAAAGGTTTGTATTTTTCATGTGTGCATTTTAAATCAAAAAATCCCTAAGAAATCTATTTTGCACACGTTGTTGGATTAGGTTTATAGGAAAAATACAATTTAGTCAATTTGGATTAATTTCACATTCAAATTAATTTTGGCTAAGTCGCTTATTTTCTTGTTAACATAATTCATCCGCATTTGTACATTGGCATTTTATTGCATAAAAAAATACCAAAAAAATATCTCACTAGGAAAACCGCAATCTAATCACTCTAACTTGATCCCGAGTTGTTCCTTTGCCTCCTTGAGTCGACCCTAGGGCTTGCCCAGTCTAAATAAACATAAAGCCGCGCGTTAATTCATTCAACGATTTAATCGAGCCGTGCGGTCATTTTTGATCGATCGCGGATCTATCCGAGTACAACGCACTAGTCGATCCGAAAACATTAAATAGGGTAGATTTCGGGCTCGTCACCTTCACACAGACATATCAGAAGCCAGATCTGCCACCTCCTAGTTATCCAGAACTGAAACCTTTACCGCAGTCGTTGAAGTACAGATTCCTTGCAGGTGAGCCAGATATGCAAGGTTTGACTGGAGAACAAGAATCTCGTCTGATGGAGGTTCTTGAAAGAAACTGCAAGGCGATAGGATGTAGTATAGCTGATCTCTAGGGGATTAGTCTGGCTCTGTGCTCCCACCACATCTATCTTGAGGAGGACGTTAGGTCGTCGCGTGAGTTCCAGCGATGGCTGAACCCGAATCTTCGAGATGTGGTCATAAAAAAAATATCGAGGTGGTGGAGCGCCGATTTTATCTACCCCATCTCCGACTCCAAGTGGGTTAGTCCATTACATGTGGTACCCAAGAAGACGGGTATCACTACAGTTGTGAGTGAGTCTGGAGAGGAGATCACTACCCGAGTACCCACTTCTTGGAGGGTCTGTGTGGACTACAGACGATTGAATCAGGCCACCAAGAAGGATCATTTACCGCTACCATTCATTGATCAGATTATTGAGAGGCTAGCCGGGAAGAGTCATTACTGTTTTCTTGACGGGTACTCCGGATATAACCAAGTGGCCATTGCGCCCGAAGACAAGGAGAAAACGACATTCACCTGTCCGTTTGGGGCTTATGCTTTCAGACGGATGCCCTTTGGTCTATCTAACGCTCCAGCGACATTCTAAAGGTGCATGTTGTCTATTTTCTCGGACATGGTGGGTGACTGTTTAGAGGTCTTCATGGATGACTTCTCGGTCTATGGCGACGGGTCCGATGCTTGTCTTGACTGCCTAGATCGTGTGCTTCAGCATTGCATAGAGGTCAATCTTGTATTATCTTGGGAGAAGAGTCCCTTCATGGTGACTCAAGGGACGGTCCTTGGTCATATCATCTCCAACAGGGGCATGGAGTCGATCCGACCAAGGTGGATATCATTAGAAAACTCAATCCACCATCCAATCTACGTCAATTGCGGTCTTTTCTGGGGCATGTCAGTTTCTACCGACAGTTCATTCAGGACTTCAGTCGTATTGCCTGGCCGTTTACTGATTTGCTGACAAAGGACACCGAGTTCATTGTAGATGATAAGTGTCTTGCGTCTTTTGAGACTCTCAAAAATATGGTTGTTACGGCTCCTGTCCTTCAGCCACCCGATTGGTCTCTCCCATTTGAGATCATGACGGATGCTTCAGATTTTGCCGTTGGGGCTGTGCTTGGACAGAGGAGGGATGGATTGCCGTTTGCCATTCACTGCGCCAGCCGGACTTTGGATACCGCTCAGCGGAACTATACTGTGATAGAGAAAGAGATGCTGGCCGTAGTCTTTGCTTTGGATAAGTACAGATCTTATATTCTCGGATCTAGAGTGACAATCTACACAGATCACACCTCCATCCGGTACTTAATGGCCAAGAAAGATGCCAAAGCACGTCTTACCAGATGGATCCTTCTGCTCCAGGAGTTTGATATTGAGATTAAGGATAAGCCTGGAGTCAAGAATGTGGTGGTGGATCATATTTCCCGCTTGGAGAACCTTGAGGAATCTGAGCCCAGCGCACCTATCACAGAGACGTTTCCAGATGAGGCGATCTTGGCTATCACCTCGCTCCCATAGTACGCCGACTTTGTGAACTATCTTGTTGCCAAGGCGTCCCACAAGGTTGGCCCAGGCAGAAGCTTGAGACCTTCCTGGTGAAGGCCAAGTCTTTCCATTAGGAGGACCCCGTCCTTTATCATGAAGGAGGGGATAGCATCTGGAGGAGGTGCATTCCTCAAGAAGAGCAACATAGCGTCCTCACATACTGCCACAAGCTTGAGGCAGGAGGACATCATTCTGGAAAAAGGACAGCACAAAAGGTGCTTCAAGCCGGCCTATGGTGGCCTACTCTCTTCAAGGATTCAGATGAGTTCGTGAAGAGGTGTACTGACTGTCAGAAGATGGGAACCTCCGGACAGAGAGACATGATGCCTATGCAACCCATTCACTTTTGTGAGGTTTTTGATGTATGGGGGATTGATTTCATGGTCTCATTTCTTAAGAGTCAGGGGTTTGAGCACATTTTGCTCGCTGTAGATTATGTCAGCCGATGGGTTGAGGCCATCCCCGCTCGAGCCGCAGATGCTAAAACTGTGTGTAACCTTTTGAGGAAAAATATCATTTCACAGTTCGGGGTACCCAGAGTCTTGATTTCAGATGGGGGGTCTCATTTCATCAATGACAAGGTTAGGGCCCTTGAAGACGAGTTCGGCATTGACCATCGGGTTGCCACACCGTATCACCCTCAGACTAATGGTCTTGCTGAAGTATCGAACCGGGAGATAAAGACTATCTTGCAGAAGGTTGTCCGCCCAGACCGAAAGGATTGGTCACAGCTTTTGGACTCGGTCTTGTGGGCCTATCGGACGTCCTTTAAGAATCCATTGGGGACATCTCCCTTTCGTCTCCTCTATGGCAAGTCGTGCCATCTGCTAGTGGAGATAAAGCACAAGTCACTTTGGGCAGTCACTGAATTATTATTGGATCCCTAGAGTATAGGAGAACAAAGTAGAGCAGAGTTGGCATCCCTGGAGGAACTGAGAGATACTGCCTTTTCTAGCAGCTTACAGTATAAAGAGAAAGTAAAGACATGGCACGATTCCCAAATCAGCCATAAACAGTTTGAGCCAGATCAATGCGTATGATTGTTCGATTCCAGGCTGAAATTATTTCCAGGGAAATTACAGAGCAAGTGGAAAGGTCCTTATGTGGTCAGGAAGGTACATGACAATGGCAGTATTGACATATCCAAACCGTCATCTTCCTCTACCTTCCGTGTCAACGGTCAGCGCCTGAAATTATATCTACATCATGATCCATCGACCATTGATATTGCCCCCATTCTTCTGGTATGAGATGTGTTCTTTGACTCATATCACTCGCATCTCATACATGGTGATCAAGTTCATCTTCCGCTGTACAGATCCATCTGTCTATATCATTATTTCATCTGTTAATATATTTTCTTCTTTTCCTTTTCTATTTTCTTTATCTATCAAAAAAGGTGTCGCCCCTTGTTGTCAGTTTCTACACTGAGGACGTACTTTGTCCTAAGTATAGGGGGGTGTGCACCTCGAGTTGTTCTATTCTTTTCGATCCTCTCCATTGTCTCTTCTTCTTGTCTATACTTAGGGATATCTTACCCTAAGTATAGGGGGAGACAATCTGAGTACGATCTGTTCATTCCCACCCTTGACCCTCCCTACGTCGTGTACAGTCTGCTATACTTAGGATTATTTGATCCTAAGTATAGGGGGGACGGTCAACTTCTCATTTGTTTATTTATTTATTCTTTAGACTTGTCTATACTTAGTACGAGTTATGTCTTCTCTTTTCTCTCCGATCTATGAGGACATAGCTCAAGCTAAGTATAGGGGGGTCGTATATACTACATATACACTTTAGCCATAACTCATACTTTCGTATTTTCTTAATAGTATGGCTAATAATTCTTTAAAAGCCGTAATAAAAAGGTGTATTGTTCCTCAAATTCTTTTTGTATTTACTGATTAATAAATCAGGTGAAAATATTTTTTGCAAGATGTTTGAAAAAAAGTTTGAAAATCTTTGTGAAAAATCTCTTGAAAACTATTTGGAAAACGTTTTGTTACATCTTTTCAACCTTTGTAAAAACATTGTGGTTTGCAAAATTTTATTTTTTTTGTGTGAAATAAAATGATTGAAAAATGATTTGCAAATGGTTTGAAAAATGGTTGAAAAAAATATTTTGAAAAATCTATCTATACTGTTTGAAAATCTTTGCATAATGATTTTCAAATGTGTGTACATGTTTGTAAAATGTTTGTAAAAATTATTTTGGACTAGAGTTTTCGAAAATTGTTTGAAAAACCTGTGTCAAATAAGTTTGAGGAATACATACATCTCACCAAAATCCATTATGTATATATATCTATAAAATTGATCACTTACCCTGTAAATTCTTAAAATCCACTTCTTGTATATATAAGAAGCACTCGCGTGTAAATATTTTAACCTAGCTTTTAGCCAAAATCTTTTGTTTTCAAAAATCCCAAAAACATTTGCAAAACTAAAATCCAAAAACATTTGAATTTTTTTTTTGAAAAACACAAAAAATGCATATGCATCATCATCATCTTTTCAAATATCCATAAAAAGTTCAAAATCTTTGAAAATTTCTTCACAAAATATTTTCTGCATTCTGCATATCATATCATGAGCATTTTTCGGATTGAGTTTGATAGTTGAACGAGTCTAAATAAAATCCGGAGATTGGAGCTTGATTGGACCTTAAAATCTACCTAATAACAGTAACCTTATAGGAACTGGGTTTGAGGTACTTCAGGTCTAGTTGACTTAATTCTTTGAGGATCACGAGACTTGGTTCAATGGATTCTTGACTGCCTAAGTAGAGTATTTCGGAGCACACGCACGACTCTTGTTTATAATGGCCTAACTTGGATACCTGCACCTTTCACATGGCTCAACTCAGTTGGAGTGGTGTGGGGATTGGATTTGTCGGTATGAGACGCGCACAAGTGGAAACACTTGTCCTCCTCTAGGGAGGGAAGTGCACCCCAATCCGTCCAGTGATGAGGAAGTCTAAAGACAGGAGAGTGTGGGTTGCAATAAAGCTTCAAAAGAGGGATAGTCTACTGGCTCAAGAGGAAAAACTCCTTATGTAAATGCTGTTGTAAATAGTATTAAAAAAAAGTCAGGCCCGTACAAAAATAAAATGCCTGCAAAGTATGTATATATGTTGTAAAGTCAATAAGCAAGCTTGATTCCAAAGTCAAATATGTGAGCCTGCAGCTGGATGACTTGACTACACTGGTCTTGCATCCTAGGATAGGTAGCTACACTGGCTACCGTCCATTCTTCTCTTCACCCCCTCCTCTTGAGCCGGTTGCCACTTGAACTTAGAAGGGAATACCCCGCTCCTCGAGGATGGAGTCATTGGATTGGGGAATCATTGGGTTATCATGCTAGAGAAGTCAGTTTCTTTGTCATTCTAGTTTGGAAGAGCCACTATCACTTACACTGTACGAGTCAGACTCATAGTCGTAAGGGTTTGCGTATGAGTTGAAGTATTTCTGACCTGGCTATTGAGGAGACTTGGGCAGAGTTTTGGGATTCTCAAGGACTGTTGGATTTCAAATTCGATTCTCATTAAGGTTCCGCCTGCACTAAAATTCCAAAGGTCCGACTTAAGCTCCAAACTTTGATTTTGTGAAGACAAGTTTGATAATTAAACTAAATCCAAGTTCTTCTTTTTCTTTTCTTTCTTTTTCTTTTTGCACTTATTGCATAAGTGTTTGCTAGGGACTAGCAAAGGTAAAGTATAGGGGGATGATGAATCCACATTTCATCATCTTTATTCTATCATTTTGGCCTCAAAAACCCTAGTAAATGCGTGTAAATAGCATTAAATACAACATCTTAGCATTCATACATGTGCATGTAATTAGTGTATAAAATACTGTAATTAAAGCCAAAATTATAGAATAAATAAAAGAAAAGAAAAATAATAAAATATTGTAAATATTTTATGACCCAAAACCCCAAGACCTAGGAATCTTGATGAATAGGTCAACAAGGAATAAAGTAGGGGGAGATAAGGGTCAAAATACATATTCTTTTTATCCATTCTTTATTCATTTTAGAACCTATTTTTGGTTCCACTTTTAATACCTCAAATGAAGAATCTTTGTACATGAAAGTTGTAGATAATTAAATAAAGAAAAATACAAAATTGATTTTACTCAAAAATATTGTACAGATAAAAAGTTATGGTCTGAATAAAAATCAAGAATCCCAACTTCCCAAACCCGTATCTCACAAATAAAAACTCCAAATGCAGCAAACTCACCTTTAATTGTATATAATTTAAAATAAGCTATTTAATGGCAGTGGTTTCGCATTTGGTGGAGCTACGGTTTGAAAGTTGAGTTTTAGACCCTTGTTGTATACTTGTGCAGATTAAAATATTCATTTTATTATTTATTCATTATTTTTATAATTTTATAATTTTATAATTTTGTAAATATTATTTATAATATATATGTACATTAAAATCAGATTTAAAAGACAAAAGCAATACAAAATAGAAATACTTGTATACAGTACACATAGGTAAAATACCTATATACATACCTGTATAATACATACTTATATTTTATTAACTATACAAATAACTTCAGAAAAATAAAATAAAAATATATTTAAGTATATAAAAGTATTTTAAAAATTTATAAAATAATAAATAAAAATAAATAAATTAAAAACACAAAATAAAAATAAAAGAATAAAATATATAGATATTATACCTATAAAGGGCATAAAAGTGAACTTGTAAAATATACCTCATAAAAATAATTAAAAATCACCATAAAATAGTTTATAAAATTACAAACATTTTTTATTTAATAACCTAAAATTAATAAAATCATCTTCTATTTTTAAATGAATTTTTAATTATTTTTCGCAGGGTTTTTCCTGGTTGGTCCACGTGGACCAACCAGGAGGCAGTCAGCGTTGACCCCCGGTCAACTGACTGTCCCACCCCGCCTGTCCACCTGACAAACCTTGGTTTGTCATTGCTTTTTGTCGATTTTTACAGCCTCTATCTTGCACTTTTTGAGATCGATTCCTTCATGACTTTTGTCCCTCGATTCTTGGTCTATCACGCCCTTGCGTTTTTTGGGGGAAAGAGCCATCGATTCGTCAGATATTACTCGATCTTTGGAGCGCCTCAATCATGGAGTCAAACCCAATAAAATGGACACCCGACTTCAATTTGAAAATTGAACCCCTCACTCCATAGGTTTAGCTCCCCTTTCGATCCTTGAACCTCCAGGAAGGTGACAGCTTCTTGTTGAAGACTTCAGGAGGGTCGAGCGTCACCTGAGGTGGCTCCACGACCTCCGCCTTCGCCGGCGTCGAGGCACCCCCTTCCCTCCGGTCTTCATAGTTGAGGTAGCCACGTTTCCCTTTTATTTTTGTTGCATTTTACTTGCCATATCCTTAGGATCAAAAGCCCTCTCGAAATTTCGCGTTTCACCTACTCAATCGCCCAATCCGACCTCCTCGTCGGAGCGCTCCTCCGGCCGAGGTCCACCACTCGTCGTTACGCCACCGCATCCACTCCGCGGGACCCAGGCATTTTGCCCTGGGTCCTCTCACCTTGTTTTGCAGGTGCTTGGACCTTATCGCACGCCTGGGGGTCATTTTGACCCTCGCCAGAGACGCAAGAAGCCCCCCAGCTCCGCCGACGTCCCCAGCGAGCCTCAGTCACCGCCGAGGTGTTTTGGACCTCCCCATGCATAGAGGAAGCTTCCAGGAGGTTGCAGGTCTATTTTGAGCCCTTCAGTTCGTCGGAGCACGGAGATCAGGCACGGGGAAGTTCGCCTCGCCGGCATTCTTCCCCGTTCTTCCTCGGCATCTCCCAGCCGTCGGATCGAATCGCCGCTCCAGGTTGCACAGCCACTGTCCGATCACCTCGCACCTTGACCGTCAGATCATTCGAGGAGGATCTAATCTCAGCCGCACAGCGTGAAGGGGTATGGGTCGTTGGATCTCCATCACGTGGATTAGTGAAGACGTGCCCGCCGTCGGATCGCGCCAGGCGTGGGCATTTTGCAAGTATACCCCACGCCATTTTGTATTTTTTTATTTAGTCCTAAATCTTTCATTTGACGTTTAAAATATTTTGTAATATTTATAAAAAGACCCCCGAACTTTTTCTATTTGCATATTGGTCCTGGCCATGTCACCTCACGTGACCAGTACACGTGAGGTGGAGGGCATTTTGCGTAGGACCCCCTCTGGGTTTGCTTATTTCTTCTAGGTCCAGTAACTTTTGTACTATGTGTAAAAGTTTTGGAATATTTGCATTGAAGCCCTCAGGTTTTTGGAAATTACACCTATGTCCTTCCCAGGCGCATGCGAGTCACGCGCCTGGTTGGGTAATTTGCTGAGGTACCCTTGCGGGTCTGGATATTTGTGTTTGGTCCATTAAATATTTTATTTAATTATAAATTTTGCGTGAAACTTGCAGCTTAGCCCCTGGTTGTTTGTCTATTTGCATATATACCCCTGCCAGGCCATATATTTTTGTGTGTTTCTCTATTTATTTCACGCATCATTTTAACTCAAAAAATTCCCAAAAAAATGTCATAGGGTCATGTTAACTTGTTGATCCACGCCATATTTTTGCATTGCATTTTTATTGCATTTTAATATTTATTAAAAATAAAAAACATGCATTTTAGCTACGATTTGCATTAGAAAATACCAAAAAAAATATCAAAACACCTAGAAAAATTCCAAAAAAACTACGTAACATCTATTTTAGTGTATTATAGTGTCTGTCCAAAAATCACTAAAAAATTCAAAACAAAAACCTTAAAAATTAGAAAACACCTAAAAACGTCAAAAAAATCTAAAAAATCATAGAAACCATAAAAATGCAAACTCAGGTTCTGTAGTTGCTCTATTTCATTATCTTTATTTTAAAATTAGTTTGGGAAAATTTTGATACTATTTGATATTTTTCATTCCCATTTTAATTTCGGCCAGCATTGATATTCACTATTTTCTTGTATTTTGACTTTTAAAAATATCAAAAATATTCTAAAAAATCCCTAAAAATCACAAAAATAGTATAAAAACATAAAAAGACCAAAAATATTTTATTTCCTAATTTTTAAGCATTTTCCCTTATTTTTATACATATTATATCTCCTCTTTTCTCATATAGTATATATATTCCAATATTGAAATATATATATATAATATAAAAAGAAAAAAATAAATCAGAAAATTAAAAATCAAAATACAAAATTTAAAAATTAAATAAAAAATTTTAAAATTAAAAAGCCACAAAAAAATTGCATTGCATAGTGTAGACAATACATCACATTCACACACACACACACACACACACTTGCTTGATCTATCCTGCCTTGCTCCCTGTGTTCGAACTCTCTACATACTTGCACCTATACATCTTTTATGTAGAATTAAAAATAAATTTGACTCCACATTTGTCTGTCATTTCTTAATATTTATATTGTGGGTTCATTGTTGATTAATTAGGGATTTAGAGAGGTCAAGACATCGACTGCGGTTTCGCCTTGTGAAATCGTACGACCCTCGATCTCCTTGATTATCATTTCCTCGTCAAATGAGTCTTCATAAAAATTGACCAATTCTTGTAGGGTCATAACACGCTTCGGGCGAGGGAGCTTGTTCCTGTTGGCATTGTGAGTGATGGATGGGGACATTGATGTCACCTTCTGATGTTCATGAGCTTTGGTGACATTAAGGGTTTCATGAGTCGGCTCCTTGTATGTTTCAAGTATTTCATGAATGACAACTAACTCAAAAATTAGAATACTTAAATAATCATGATGATTCTCGTAAACATGCTCCAATTCCTCATAAGCTCCTATATATTGATTCCTCATCGGAGATGTAGTAGTATGGGAGGTGCAGTGAGAATACAAAGTCAGTTCAACTGTCGGTCTCTCAAGTGTCTCTCCTAGGTTTTGTGGTTATGTTTCATGAGGAGAGTTATGATCATGTGATGTGGTTGTCTCCTGATCATGATGGTCAGTTTCAAGTTGGGTTTCCTCAGAGCAGGTCGTGTCATGAGGGATTGTTCATTGTGTTATGAGTTCGGAAACTTGATGTCTCGAGTCGCATAATCGACAATTGCCTTAACAGAGGTTAAGAACGACTTTCCTAGAATGATAGGAGACTCAAATAATTCTCCATGGTGCTCAATGTCAAGAACAATAAATCCCACTTTATGTTTGTCACTGCGAAAGTTTATGATGACAGAAACAATTCTGCGTGGTCTTTCGGTAGATCGATCTAGCAGTTGAATGATCACCCTCGTCTTTTTGAATTGTCCGAGATTGAGTTGGTCAAAGATGGATTTTGGGAGGATGTTTAATGTGGATTCGTCATCCAACCAAACATGAGTGAATATAAAATCCTTAATCTCACATGTGATCCGAGTCAAGTGCTTGACTTTGCGGCTTTTGATTTTATGCTTCATCACCAAAGAACCAACCATAGATATTAAATGGTATTCAATTTTTGATCGTTTCTTGCCCATTTTTTTAGGGTTCAATCAACTCTTCACAAATCTCTTAAGATCGAGCATATATCTATGACCTTGATTAATGGAAGCTGTAAGACCAGGCTCTTGCAAAATGCTTCCATTTCCGATTTGTCCATTTTTTTGAATTTTCTTGTTTTTCAAAATTTTTGGTATTTTCATTGTGATGGTTAGTAGGTTGGTCAGATGTCAGTGTCGGTTGTATCTGAATGTACGTCACATGATTGGTTTGTGGTTGACATGGTGGTGTATTCACTTTTTCTTTATTCTTCTTTTACTGGATGATATTATGTATTTGTCCAATCAAAGCGTTTGCTCTATGGTTGATCCGAGGAATGTTATCCTCAAACATCTTTATGAATTGGTGATGAATAATTGTACTCCACATGATGTGACTCTGGCATGTATTTCTGAGAGGAGTAGTGATTATTCATTGTAGTTGTAGTCTGGTCATGAGTCATATTTCCCTGACTATGGATTTCTCGTGAACTACCGAAGGAAAATGGTCTTATTCATAAAGAGAGTCAACTTGAGTATGGAATGGTTCCAAAGGTGGAAATCGTGTCTTTCCATCAAAATTGGTTGCTTTATTTTCCATCCTTGTCTTCTTGCTCTATTGTGTGCATATGGAAGTCAGAATGTGAGACATGTCTAATCCAAGAAGAAGTGCGTGCATGAGGTGGAATGTATGGGTAGGAAGAGCATGATGGCTGAGGGGGGGTTAGTTTCGAAGAGAGAATTCCCACTGAATGAAAGAGAAGAAGAGTATCGAGACATGATCGTGTACGATGGACCCACGAAGTCTGGGTACTGAGATTAATGTGCTGACATCTTCTCAAGAGAAATATGGAGAATGATTTTTGAACCACGATATGCTTGCCATTGCAAGGACTTTGACACACACAAAATAAACACAAAATAAACTCGTAGATTCACCCACCCGACACTTGTGAAGGCACGCTAGAGTTTGGCCGCTTATCTTTTCAATTATAATTTAATGACAAAATAATTTTTGAGAAGATTAAGTGGAGCTTAGGTTCTAGAAAGTGTCATAAAGACTGGACCGAATTCATACTGCTAGTTGCATCTACTTTCAGCAAGTATGGGTGTAAGTACGGACTGTAGAAGGGCTACCTGTATTATTTCAGGACAATGCCTTGCACATTTCCTTTAACCACCCAATCTGCTAAGGGAGACAGTATGTTACGATCCCAATTCTGGGATGTCAGATCCTCCCATATCCGGATCTGGTTACTAAGCAATAATTTATTCAGCAATCACAACTTCCATTCAGAAACAGACTGTAATTAAAAATACTCAGAAGGAAGTATTTCAACACTTTTCCATTCACAAATAAAGTTTATATGATAAATAGTCCCACTATAACCATTTACATGTACATTAGATGGAAAGGAAATACATAAAAATATTACTAACTACCTTACCGAGTGACCGGTTGGATGACTATGTTACCTGGCTAGATTATTAAAGTCCTTGTGATGCTCACCGACACCTATTGGGTTTTACATAAATCATAGGATAATTATTAACGGGTGTTAAGTAACGAAGAATTATATAAAAGCAACAAATGTGTAATTTTTCAAAACTTATTACCACTAAAAGTTTCATTCATTCTCATCAGTTTAAGTCCTATTCCTTTCAATTCCACATCAGGGATTAGTCTAGGGAAACCCCACTATTAATGAACTCTGAAGCTATGGACACTTCAGGATTGGAGATTGTGTTGATCTGGTGAGCTTATGCCACCGCACATCGCCTCAACCAATCCTCCATTACTACCCTGACAATTTCCTTTTCATTTATTATCAAGGATTTCAAACCCTCAGCCTGACAAACAAAGGAGCGCACTGTCCTCGAGGACTCAGTTGCTTAAAACCATAGGCTAACCTTTAATTATATAATCTAGCGGCTTTAAATACATGTTATCGTGACCCAGCCGCTATTGAACCACATGTGCCCCCACATGGCACAACCACATCTTCCGTCGTTCAACCCGAATATATTGACACCCGATACTACACATTGCAAAACAATCATTTCGTCTGCACTGATCAAAACAAGGCAACCATGTACCACCTAGGTAGGGTCACACCAATACAGGTTCCTTCCGACAAACTTATAGGTTGCATGCTCAACTTGTAGTTCTACTCCCAGTTATTCTTAACATAACACATGATCCATTTTAGGATCCACCTAAATCTACATAAATTCCAATGATGTAATTCTTTCATTAAGTCTTCAATTTGGGTAATCCTCAAAATTGAATATAGTCTCACATATATTAATTCATATATTTGTATACTCATATGTATGCTCATTTTAATTTCAAAACCCTAACTTTCCAAGCCACTGTATCAATTCGATGCTTAGATATTATTTTAGTTGAAATCAGAAAGCAACTTTTCATATTTTCTCAAAAATAGCCAAATTAGGGTTCTTCGTAGCGAAAAACATAAAATCAGGAATCACAATGATCTCATATGAAAAATCAACAGCAGAAGGAAGGATTTCATTACCTAATCGAGCTATCTCCCGTGTATGCAGTGCTTTATCCTGATTCTTTTTGAAAAAGGATGATTTATAGCTCCTGAAATGATCGAAATTCATTTTCATATCAAAAATACTAAGAACGTGTCAAGAACGCAAAGAATGAATGAAGAACGTGAAGAACACATGAAGAACATGAAGAATATGAAGAACATAATTTTCTCTGAAAATTTCAGCAGAGCTTCCCCTTAAATGGGGTGATATTTCTAGAAAAATTTCAGCAGAGTTTCCTCTTATATCGGGACATATTTCCATAAAATTTCGATGAGTTTCCCTTTATAAAAGGCCATATTTTGAAAGACAAATGGAAAGAGTTTCCTCTATAAAATCATCGAGAGGGAAACAACAACGAATATGAAAGAATATAATCAAACTGTGAGAGACGAAGAATCGGTAGACACCGCGCTTCTTAGGTAAGGGAAGTTGTGACGAATCATAGGGTTCACTGACGTGCATAGCCGCCCGCACCTAAGTAGGGTATTACAGTAATTTCTCCATCAAAATAACTATAAAAGTGGAATCGAAAGAATATAACCATAAGCGATGGATAATCGGTAGACACCATGCATCTTAGGTGAGTGAAAGTGTGATGAATCACAGGGTTCACTAACATACATAGCCGTCCGCATCTAAGTAGGGTGTTACACATATTTCTCCTCGAACCACAACAGAAAATGAAGTGTAAAGAAAGATGAATCGAAAACAAAGTTGGAAATAGAAGATGAATCGAAAACCTAGCTTACGAAGCAAACTAAGAGAGGATCATACCTTCCTCCTCCTCGTTCTTCCGACAGCACTTCGCTAACGTTCCTTCCCTGCCTCCCTCTCCTCCTCCCAACCTGTCGACCCTAGCCCTTGCGGTTGTGGTGGTATTGGAAATCGTAGAGAATGAATGGGTGGGGGTATTAATAAGCTCTAGAAAATCACTACCATGGATAGTATACCATGGTTTAGACCTTAACCGTGGTTAGTGACCCATGATTTTGGCCCATGATTTTGATCAAGTCTTATCCAAAACTTAAGGATTAAGTTAGAACTTTCCATAGTATTATACATTCATTAATGAAGCTTAATTAACGCTAAACGTGATTAAGTTTCACTAATCACGATTTATCTTTCGCAGCCCACGCTTAACTTTTGCTAACAACTAATTAGTATTTGCTAATGGTCATTAACGGTCTTCAATATATCATTAGTTTCTTTAATCATATTTAATTAGTCTTAATGATAGTCATAACGGGTTAATGACGTCTTAAACCTCCTTTCTTCTTTTTCTTCTGAAAATCATAACAAATCGAAACGAAGTCCGATTCACACGAAACAAATTCCATTGGTTTCCTCTTGACGAGCCGGATCTTATGATATAGAATACAAGAAACCCACAAGTTCAAGGCTTTACAATTATAACAACCTTAAAGGAAGTCTCGCCCTCAAGACTAGAAATGCAGGCATAACAACCTAAAAGACGATTGAAACCATAACAATCTTAAAGAAAATTAGCATCATTTCATTTATAATAAAGATATACATAGTACATAGTGTTATTATTCAAACAAGTACATGTATTTTTCTCTCATCTCTATTCAGGTTCCCATGTGGCTTCTTCAAACTCTTGGTTACGTCACAACACTTTAACTAGATGTACCTCTTTATTCCTCAACTTCTTGATATCCATGTCTAGTATTTGCACATGTATTTCTAGGAATGTCAAGTCTGGCTCTATCATAACTTATTTTATGCTTAAGATCCATAACATACATTCTCATATTTGATACATGAAAAACATCATGTATTGCTGAAAGATGTGGAGGAAGTGCAAGTCTATATGCGACTTTCCTCATCTGCTGAATAATTTCAAAGGGACCTACGAACCTGGTGCCAACTTTTCACGCAAGCCAAACCTCTGAGCTCCCTTCATAGGTGATACTTTTAAGAATACAAAATCACCTTCCTCAAACTCAAATTCTCTTTGCCTAGTATCACTATAGCTTTTCTGAAGTCTTTGAGCAGTTATTAGTTTTTTTCGAGCAAGCTCTACAGCTTCCCGTGTCTCCTGGAGTCTATCTGAATCGTAAAGGTTCTTTATTCTGACCTCTTGCCAACACAAAGGAGTAGTACACCTTCGTACATATAGGGCTTCAAACGGTGTCATGCCAATACTTGCATGGTAACTATTATTGTAGGTGAATTCTGCAAGAGGAAAATGTTTCACCCATGATCCTTTCCATTCTAAGGCACATGCTTGCAAGATATCCTCTAGCATCTGAATCATACGTTCTGATTGACCATCTGTTTGCGGATGATATGTTGTGGTCAAGTATAACTGTGTGCCTAAGGCTTTCATGAAGTTCTCCCAATAGGGTGAGGTGAATCATGAATCTCGATAATAAACTACCTCTTTTGGGATACCATGGAGACGGATCGCATGCGTGATATATTACTCAGCAAGCTGGTCTAGAGTGGAAGATAAGCTTATTGGAATAAAGTGTGATATCTTGGTCAAACAATCTATTATAACCCATATACTATCTTTACCACCAGTCGTCCGAGGTAAGCCAGTAACAAAGTCCATAGAAATGCTTTCCCATTTCCATTCAGGTATAGGGAGGGTTTGTAACAATCTTGGTGGCTTTTGGTTTGAAGCCTTTACCTGTTGGCAAGTGAAACATGAATTCACAAACTTAGCAACATCTTTCTTCATTCATGGCCACAAAAAGTATCAAGGAGATCCTTATAAATCTTCGTAATTCTGGGATGAATAGATAATCTAGAGCAATGTGCTTCACGTAAGATGTCTTTCCTCAGTTTAGGTGTGTTTGGTACACAAACTCTGTGAGGGTTGTATAGTAACCCATTGATGAATCTGTGATTCATCACTCTAAAAGTGGAAAATAGAGCTTTGTTCCCGAGTAATTAACTGCATATCATGACTTATTTTGTATAATTAGCATTCATGCATGTGTACATAATATGTGCATTTTAGCATTCATATTTGCATTAAATAAGAAACCAAGCTCATTTGTAAATAATCACCTGTAAATACCATATTTGTATCTATTTTATACTAACTCCAAATCCAATAAAATCAACTTATAGTGTATATATTTATATATTACTAACACTAATAAATAAAAAATATCAAAAAATTACAAACTTGTAAAATTGTCCAATAAAACCCAAATCCAAGTTTGAGATTATGAACCTTCAAATGCACATATCTCTCTCATACAGTGTCTGATTTAGGTCTACTCACTTTTAAAATAATATACATTCAAAGATCTCCAAAACAAGACTAATTTCAAAAAAATTGGAGTTCTATGTGAAACTTGGGTTTTGGGCCCCTATTGTATATTGTACATATTGACTAAAATACCCTTCATTTTATCTTTTTATTTTATTAATTATTAAAAATCTAAACAAAAGATTAAGTTGTAAATATTTCTTTCATATTTTCTCTAACTTTATTTTGATTTTTTCTCTTATTTAAAAATGAAAAAAAATGCAAAACATAAAAATACGATATTTTATACTTATACGATACCACCCAAAAATACACTTGTACATATGGCTTCTTTTAATTTTAGATCCTTTACGAAAGTTTTAGATCTCATCGAGACGAGCAAGTTTACCACTTTTCAATTTAACCTATTTTTTTTATTTCTTTTCGATTTTTCTTTTGATTTAATTTATGATTTTTCTTAGGAGCGACACGTGGCAGCTTCTGGAGCCGTCACGTGTCACCCCTTTATTTTCATTTGTTTATTATTTTATTATTTAGTTTATTATTAATTATTTTAATTATATAATTATTTATTTTATTATATATTTAATATCTATTAATTTAATTATTTATTTAAATTAGCTATTTTAATTATTTATTTTAATTGCCTTTATTTTAATTATTTACTAACTATTATTATTATTATTTTATATTTTATTTATTTTTTATTTTAAAAAACATAAAAATAAAATACATTTTCAACCTGCCACGTGACCGCCTCCCTACGTGGCACGTGGCGCTCCCTCCCATCCTCTCTCTCCCATATTTTCTCTCTCTCCTCACGTATTATTTTCTCTCCCCTCACGCACCTATGTCCCCCTCTTTCTCTCTCTCTCTCACGTCCCACAAAATCCACGCAAGCCAACCCGCTCCATCTCCATCCCTCCCCATCTCACCCACGCAACCTTCTCCACTTTCTCCTCCCGCCAGACCCTCTTCCACCTCTTCCCATCCACCCAACACTACCACCCCCCCGCCCCGTAGGACTCGAGCTACCCGCTTGTTCCACGGTTGCCACTCCTCCCTCGCCCTCAGCACGCCATGAGAACCCATTGCCCACCACTTCCGCATCCTTCTCCAACCACCTTTAAAGTAGTGCTCCGCTGTCCTCGTCAAGATTATCCACCAATCTTCAGAGAAACAGAGAGAGCCTCCAAGAAAAGAACTCCTGTGACAGCGGAGCCCGTCCTGGTCGGGCGAGGACCTTTGTCCTTCACGACGAGATCCGAGGGTACCCCACCCTTGTAGCAGCCCATTGCCAAGCTCGTTGCTCGAGTTTCTTAGCTCACGTCGCCGGATCCAATCGAGGCAATGATCCAGGGTCGAGCGTAGCTCCCCCATCTTCCTGGCGAACTCCCTTTCTCCATCTCTCTTCTTCTCTTTCCATCGTCCAACTTGTTTCCTCTGCATCCTCTTTTCTCTGTTACATTTCTGCTCCAACTCGGAGCCGCACATCTACCGTCATCTCTCACCTTTGCACCCTCACTCCCAAACCGCTTCATCTCCGCTCTCGCGTCGACAAGCGCCACCGCCAGCTGTACGCCCTCCTCCTTGCTTTACGAGTGTGCAGTCGCACTCCTTGCCACCTTCAGCAATGACACCAACTGCACGCGCTCCAGCACGCAGGTCCCTCCTCGCGTCCCTCTTTCCGCATTTCGCTAACGCAAGCCATCTCCAGTCGGTGCCCACCAACGCCAGGTCTCAACACGTGAGCAGTAGTTGACAAGCGTGTAACTTCACACTACCTCGGCTCCCTCTCTGCCCACAGATGTAGAGCAGCTGCTTACGGTTGCGGGCCAGCCATCCACTCCAGCACCTCCGCCAGAACTCAGGTCGCCACGCCCCTGCGTAATCTCCTCTCGACGCCTTCCACCAGCCTTATGTGGCCCTGCCTTCAACAGCCAAGTGTCTTCGCCGACCGTGCATTGCCGCCTCGCCGTCCTCTGCGCGTGATTCCAGCTGCTTGTTGGGCGCCCCTCCGTGTCCGCGTTCCTCGCCCTACACCTTCACGTGACACTTCTCTAGCTCCAGCCATGGGTCGACCTACTGCCACGCACGTGTCCCGCACCGCCTCCATCCAGGAGCTCTGAGCCTTCGCTCGCATCGTGTGCCGACCGAGAGGAGGCCCGCACAACCTTCCCCCTCCACCTCGACCTGCCACCCTCAAAAGGCATGCCATCCCCACCGTTGACGACCACTGCCCGGCTCGGTTCCATTGCACCTAAGCAAAAAAGGTAAAGAAGCCCCTCACGTGAGGAGCAACAAATCCCTTGGCAAAAATCGCAAGGTCACCCTCACCTTATCTTGAATCTACTTTCAGCCCCTGCATTTAGACCAAGCACGTGCGTTGCACGTGCCTGGTAGGAGCAATTGTGCCCATACCCTTAGAGTTCCAGCCATTCATGCTGAAGCCACCGTCCAGAAGCTCACGTGCAAGTCACGAGCCACACGGGAAAATTTCAAGAAAATCCGTGGAAGATTTGGTAATTAAAGAAGCGCCTTTATTTTTTTATTTTCCATTCTATATTTACAATTAGATTCCGGCATTTGTCCAGTAATTTGAAAATCCATTTAGTATTTTTTTACTCCAAAAATAGCATGTTGTAGAGCAACTCATTTTCTATCTAAGGAGTATTTAGTTATATTTTTGTGATTAGTGAATTATTTATTACAATTAATTTGGTGAAAGAATTACGTAGTTTACCCAATTTAGGCTCTGAAATTGATATTTAATTATTCACAGATCCCAAAACTTCCCAAAAAAATTGCAGTAGGTAGATTTGAGTTTGTCTACTTTGTGCCCAAATTTCACAACATTTTCAGGCATATTGAGGTCAGAATAAATTCATTGGTGATTCAAGTAATTGATTTTTAATAGGTCATAAATCAATCATTTTTGAGATCTAATAATTTTCTTGGGTTCTTCTCACATAGACTCATCGAAGATAGTTTTGGTTCTTGAAAATAAATTGGGTTGCTATTTATTAAAATTAAGTTTCTCAAAATCACCTAGTCTGCATATTTAATTCACAAAAAAATCATTTTACCTCTAAAAATTATAAAAAATACAATAGCTTAATTTCATCAGTATTCATCTTCTGGCCAAGTTTGAGGATTTTTGGACTTGAATTTATCAAAATGTGCATTTTAGTCCCTCAACTTAGTCATATTTGCATTGCATTTATCACTTGCATTTAAAAATACCAAAAAAAGTTCTCTCTGAAAACCTAATCTCTAGATTGACTAAAAATAAATCTAAGGAGGTAGTGGCCTCCCTAAGTTCGACCTAGGGCTTGCCCAAGTAAAAAATATAATCGCATACTTTAATCGATTAATTCATTAATTAGCGATTTTTGATCAATTCCGAGTTTGCACGACTGTAATGAAATTCTAATATCTTTTAATCATAATTCGGTTAAATTAAAAGTGTGATTCTCCACAGCCACCCTTCTTCTCTCCATCTCACCTCGATTATGGAGTCATAGCTTCAACTGACTTCTTCACTTCTTCGCATTTCTCACCTACTCCATATTATAACGCTCTGGGTCCACTTCCATCTTGGGTTGACTGTCCTTATTCTCGAGAGTTTGCTAGAATCAATGAATCAATTGAAGAGCAAGTCACTACTAAGATATAATGACTGGCAGAATTATGTGCCCCCACATACTTCATTCTTACCTCAAGTAGGGGCTGGAAAACAATTTACATATACATGCCCTGACTTGATCTTAGGGCAAAACATGGTCGATCGAACAAATCGAATGGAGAGGCCTGCACCATATGATCTTCCTGACTTGATTGACTTTAGTAGTATAGTCTACATTAACCTGCCTTCATTCGTAGAGCCTACACATTCACAGGATTGGACTCATGAATTCTATCTACGAGCCCCCTCTTTATTGACTCCATCATAGGAGGATCAGACCAATATCTGCCATTCTGATGGTCCATACTCGACCCAACATTACATTTCAGAGTATAGATACGTTAGTATGAGATCCCAAATTCCCATAGTATCCTCCCACCGAACAGACTGCTTCCATGATTTTTCATGAGAACTTTTTGGAGGATGACATTTCTAGGCTTATCCAGAAAAATGAATCATTTGTGCCAAGTTGAGAGATGTCACCGACATATTGCACTCAATTTCTGCCAGCTTGGGTATTAAAGTGGAAAAGGAAATATGTGGATTTGATGTTGAAAATCGAGCAGACATTAAGGAACCCTCACACTATGTACAGTTGGAGTCTATTCTACCTCCCTCTTCTACTAACCACTTTCCCACCAACCTCGAGTCTACAGTTTCTCCTGCTCATCATTCATCCATCAAAAAACACTAAAAATTTGAAAACTTTCAAAAAGATCAAAAAAATTGAAAAACCATAAAATCTCATAAAAATACAAAATGAAAGTGACATAAAAAAATTGGATCCTACCCTGAGGGAAGCCCTTGTGGAGGAGTTGATTCTTAAGCATCCCTTAATAAAGGCCATAGATCACTTCCCCAACTTCAAGAGATTTGTAAGAAGTAAATTGATGCCCAAAAGGTCAGGCAATAAGAGGATAAGGACTGAGAGATACGGTGTCTATGTCCACCTCCTTGGTGATGGGGGAGAAAGACCAAGAGCCACAGAGTGAAGCGGTTGCCTAGGGTTGAATGTGAAATCAACGACACTACCTTTACCCATGAAGGAATCGATGATGACTCTCTAATAAATATCCTTCCGACCTCTTGTTTGAAAAGCTCAAACTCAGACCAATCAGAAAGTCGAGAGAGATCGTTCAACTGGCTGATCGATCTATCAAACAGTCGAGGGGAACCATTTCAGTCATCATTACTTTCCAAGGTGCTCTACTCTAGGTAGACTTCATGGTCATTGATTTGAGCATCTAGGAGAGTTTACCCAGTCTCCTATTATTCTCAGGAAGTTGTTCTTAGCCTTGGCTAAGGTGACTATAGATTGTGAGACGCAGGAAATCGATTTTACAACATTGGGATCATTTCGACCTCACCCATTCTTTGACACACTCTACTCTAAGGTAACCCACAAAGCTGTTGACAGTCGTGACCATCGAGAAGTAGATGAGTTCCACCTCTCTGCTACACCTGAGGTATCAACTATCGAGCCGACCGTTGGTATAGAGACTCCCCACACATCCATGACTCCCGCTGCTTGCATGACCACCATTGTGTCAGCTTCAATAAAAGACTCACAACTCAAAGTTGTCATTGAGTCGGACATTATTTTTGCTGACTGTCTTGACTGTTTCGATAATCCGACATCCGTGAATAATAATGCCAAGCTAACTGAGATCACTAGTACCTTCCCGAGATGTGCACTGACCCTTCAAGAATACTATAATCTATATGGTGACTCGTCTGATGAGGAACCCATGGTCAGCACCGCACCACATCCTGGACCTTCAAAGGAGATAACCAAGACTAAATTGAATCCATCCAAAAATACGGTTGCTCATTCCTCTAGTCGGTTATCCAGTGAGAGAAAGTTGAGAATTGATTCCTCGAGGTTTTCCCGCGAACTCCTCAAGGCGTGTCACCCTCTTCTCCCTCTCAATGCTTCCGGTTCTAGAAAACCGACCAAGAAAGTTTCCTTCAACATACCCGAGAAGGAATTTTCGGAGGAATCCTCATCAGGTCCGGGTGAGGTGGTTTATATGAGTGAGTTCGGTTCGGTTGTTCTTAAGCCATATCTGAGCAAGCAGCCGTGTGTCGACCCCCGTTGGACGATCCCTACACCTCACTATTATTCATCTGAGGATGATTTCCATAGCGACCCATATGTATATTATCCACCTCCTCGCTCCTGTAAGAAGGTTTGTCACAAACCTTCTTGATCCTTGTATATCCTCACTCCTCCTTATATATATTTTCTTTCCCTCCCTCCCCAATGATTTGATCACTCGCCCCGTCTCTATATCATTTCATTTTATGGCTATACTTAGGATGACAAGATCCTAAGTATAGCGGGGAGAGTGACCTGAGTTTCTTCATCATTTTCTGTACATTCTTCAAATCTCATCGGTTCTCACACTCACTACTGTCCTAGACTTAGGCTAACCAGAGCCTAAGTATAGGGAGGACCGATGCCCATCATGTATATATACTCATCCATTTCCCCTCTTAATCTCGCATGTCCCATTTTTGATCTTCTTCTACACTTAGGCTGCCAAAGTCTAAGTATAGGGGGGAGGGACGACTACTATATGTTTTTGTTATTTTGCCTCTCCTACTCTTAGCATAAGCTATCTTTTTTCTCGTTTTTCGTGCTTTGAGGATATAGCACACTCTAAGTATAGGGGACGTGTACATACTACATATATATATTACCCATAGCTCGTACTTTCACGTATTTTTGTATATATTATGCAATAATTATGGGTTGGGTAAAAATTAAAAAAAACTTTGTAATACAATATACTTATAGTTTATGTATATTGTATAATATGTATAATACGTGTGTAAAAAGTTGTAAAACTCTTGTAAAATTTGTTGTAAAATAGGAGGTATACCAGATGTGTGAAAAAAAAGAAGGCATCTTGCATTTCATTCATCTCTATAGCATGTCATCTGCATCTTGTCTGCATATATAACATATGCTAAATGAAAAGTTAGTGGGTTCTGAACCAACTTATGAATAGATGTCGAGGATGGATTTGATTTGACCTTAATCTACCTATTTTTAGAGGAACCTTATAGGAACTGAAGTTAATATTTTTCAGGTCGAGTGACTTAATTCTTTGAGTTTGCAAGTCTATGTTCACATGTCATCTTGATTGGTCTAAGTAGAATATTTCGTACACACGCATGACTCTTATAGACAGTGACCTAACTTGAACAAGCACCATGCATGTACCTCTTCATTGATGAGGTGGTGAGGAGGTAGAATCCTTTGGCTTGGAGTAGCACACGGGTGAAAACATCCGTCCTCCTCTAGAGAGGGTAGTGCATCTCAACCTAGTCTAGTGGCATCGACGTCTAACGACATGATGCTATGGGTTGCAATAATGCTTCAAAGTCTACTAGCTCAAGAAGAAGAACTCCTTATGTACATGCTGAACCTTGTATATATGTCAAAAAAAGAAAAAAATGCAAAATCTCCAAAAATGGACATGCCTGATTGAAAAGTAAAATGCTTGCTGGAGTGTATATACAAGTATAAAAAAATAAGAAGAGCTTCAAATTTTTGAAAGCTTGCAACTGGATGACCTGGCTACACTGGTCAAGCATCACACGATAGGAAGCTACACTAGCTACTGTCCATTCTTCTCTCCAACCCCTTTTCTTGAGCCAATTGCACTTGAACTTAGAAGGGAATACCTCGCTGATGAATCTCAGATTCATCACTCTAAATCTCATTAATTAAGCTCAAATCCCTCAAAATCATTAGCAATTCTTTATTTATCTTGTATAATTAGCATTCATGCATGTTTTGATAAGAATTGCATTTTATCACTCATTTCTGCACAAAATAAGAAGCCAAAAATCCCAGACAAAATTGACCTGTAAATAGCCTAACTTCCCTAATTTTTAACTCATTCATGCTAACTCCGAATAACCCAAAACTACCTCCACTTTGTACATATCACTAACAAGAATAAATGAAAAATACAAAAAAAAAACACTAACCCAAATAAGTGGACCAAATATCCAAACCCTATTTTTAGGATTTCCGGACTAAAAACCTCATATCTTCCCCATCTAGTGTATGTTTTAATCATACTCACTTTTGAACTAATTTACATTCAATTACCTTCAAAATAAGACCAAGTTCAAGAGAATCGGAGCTCATATGTGAAAGTTGGGTTTTGGGCCTCTTTTGTACATTTTGTATTTTAGCGATTTTTGACCTATTATTTTATGTAAATAATTAACCTTTTTTAGTTTATTTCTTTTCCATTTATCTTCTTTGATAAAAGTTTTATTAAAATGCGTAAAAATTCAAATCCAAACTGAGCTTAAAATCAAAGAAACAAATTGAGTCCAAGTCTTCACTAACTGTCTGTACAAAATTGGTCTTTTTCATATTTTATTTTATTTCTTCTTTTTTAATTAATAAAAATCCAAAAAATAGATTAATATGTAATTATTTATCTTTGATATTATATATTTTTTCGGATTTTTATCTGGTTTAAAAATGACAAAAAAATAAAACCCAAAAATCAAGGTATTCTATGTATATGGGATACCCCAAAAATATCACTTTGTGCAATTGATCGTTTGGTTTTGGTGTCTTCATGAAAGTTGTAGATCTCATCAAGATGAGCAATTTTTGTGAAGAAACTTTTTCGATCCGAGGCATTTTGCTATTTATTTTAGATTTTACAAAGTTTTTATTTTTTGAATTTTGTGGTGCTCACATGTGGCAGCTCCTGGAGCCGCCACGTGTCAGCCATTTTTCGAGTTTTTATATATCTATTTTTATAAAAAATAAAATCTGCACGTGCGAGGCACGTGCTTCCCGCGCACGCGACGCACACGTGCACCGCCTCACACCCTCATTACCTGCCAGGCATCATCTCCGGGGTCATCCGATCTCGACCGATCAGACGGCCCATGGCCTTCATCCCCATCTGCCCCACCTTTCCAGAATAGGCCGGCGCCACCCATCACCTCCGATTTCTCTGCTGCCTTCTCATGATTTTTGCCGTCAGAGATCTCCTCCGCCGTCTTCGAGCTCGTCTCCCATAACCAAATCATGCGATCAAATCTCAATCCGATCACCAATTCGATCATCGCCTTCAATCATCGGTCCCAAATCCCTAAATCAAATCCCAAACTTCCATTCCCGACGACCCCACCTTCCTTCCCCGTCGACACATCATCCCTATTTAACTCGAGCGCCGCCTCCATCGAAAATCATCCGCCGACTACACCTAATCGACACCTCACGGTGATGACAGCGTCGCGAAGCTTCACTTCTAGCGAGATCCGGTGCCCAATCACAAACACCGTCGCAGCGCCACATCGGCATGCTGCCAAGCTCCGGCCCTCCTTCGCGCCATTTAGCCAATACTACCACCTCTGACTTCTCCACCGACGTGCGCTCCTACTCATCCGCCGCAGCAAGCTCCATCATTGCCACCGACGACTTCAACCTTCATCTTCGACAACAGAGCCACGCCAACCTTCGTCGACCGATCGCCCCACCCTACGCCATCAGCTTCGACATCCGGCCCTCCTCCGCCTTGGCCGGGGAGCTCTGCCAGCCCCATCGACATCCGACCCTCCTCTTCCTTGGTCGGGCCCCTCCGCCTCAGCAGCACTGCCTGGGCCCCGCTGCCTCTCCACCGTACACAGCCACCAGCGGTCGGGTCAACCTCGAGGCCCCCTCCCGCATGCGTAGCACGTGACGGGGGGAACTTTGTAGTCACGCCCTGGGACTTCTGCCATTTCGCACAGCCGTCCAAGGGGCACATGCTATGCACGTGAGCACTTGGTGATTTTACAGAAGGGCCCCTGGAGAATTCCCAATTCACGCAAAAGACCCCACCGACCAGAGGGTACGAGTCACGCGCATTCCCCTCTATCAAAGTAGCAGAAACCCCCTCTTCTTTTTGGAAATTACATTACGGCTCTTCTCTGCATTTTATTTTATTTTTTTATTATTTAAATATTTCATCGATACCCCTGTACTCCCCCACAGTTTTGGACATCTCTGTTGCATTATTTAATTATCAAAAAATAGCATGATGTTTGTCATTTAATTCTATACTTCTTGACTTATTGAGGACATTTTTGTGATCAGTGGTTAATTAATAAATAATTGTTTTGTGGAAAATTGTATACTTTGCCCATCATGTGCTCTGGAATTTATATTTGATTAATTGTTGCTCTAAAAATTCACGAAAAAACAAAGATTGTAGAATTAATTGTGGTTGATATTGTGTCTAAAAAAGAATTGCATTTGCATGCATAGATTGCCCTGTAAAAATCATTTTGCATATTTCAATGTTTGATTTTTAATAGGTATTGAATCTTGTATTTTCGAGGTTTAGGATTTTTCTGAGGTCCATTACTTAGTGATAGATCTTAGATAATTTTATTCCTTGAAAATAATTAGGTTTAATATTTATTATAATTAAATATTGAAATTCATCTTGTTTGCATTAAAAAATTTATAAAAAAATCATCTTGCATCCAAAAATTCCAAAAAATTACAGTGCATCCACTTCATCATATTTTTCATAGTGGCCAAGTTTCATATTTTTCAGACTCGTTTGAGTGTAATTTATATTTTAGTCCCTAAAATAGGCTGAATTTGCATTTTGCATCCTTTATTGCATTAAAAATTACAAAAAAAAGACCGCCTCAAAAACCGCGCACAATTTTTTATAGACATAATTCTAGGTTGTTCCTTTGCCTCTGTGTTCGACTTTGGTACTTGCCCAAGTAAAATAAACATAAAACCATGAGATTAAAAATTGAATAAATATTTGTGGTTATTTTCTTGACCAATTCCGATTGCCGCCTACAACGAAACGACAAATTATTTTTACGCACGATCAAATACATTACTTTTAAACAATGTAATTTCGGACTCATCAGATGGCGTCGTTGCTGGGGAGGCAAACGGCTTAGTTTTGTGTTTTGAAAATCTTCGTTCGGTTTTCTGCATTCGGGTAGTCTAACCCCCGAATTTTTCATTGTAAATTCCATTTTTTCCTGCATTTATTTTATTTTATTTTCAGCATTTATTTCTCTTAGTTTATTTTTGATTTAGTCACTCTCTTATATTTTTTCTCTTATTTTTCTTGCATGGTACCCGTCATAGTGGAGCGGTTTTTCAAGACCCGACACATCTTCACCGTCTTCCGGGAAAGCCGCAATTAAATTAAGATCGAGTCGAGTCGTGAGAGAGCGTAGAGTCTAGGATTTTGATTTCTGCAACTTTTTAATTTCTGTAATTAATTGCTCGTTTATAGCGGTGTCCGTTTGGACTCTCGCGTGTGTAAAAGACCTTTAACTGTGGTGTGTCATGGCATGTTTCACTCTCGGTGAGGGTGGGGCCCGACTTGAGTGGCGATTAGGATAGACCTACACATACGACTCTCTAAGCATTTTGATTTTTGATTGTGCTCGTAGGAATTATGCCACACTTCACTATTAATTGAGACACACATTAAATCGTTCAATTTATCCAAAATTCAACTCAATTCTTCCCTGCTAATAGAACTTTCTGCTAGGTGTGGTTTTTTATCGGCTTGCATTCATTTAGAATAATCTTTCAATTCTGTATTGCATCCCACATGGAGATTGCGAGGATTCACTATAAGTCTTCTAACTGAGCATACATCTCTGTTTTTCGCGTGCATCGACTTTTCCCGAATTTCTCCCTCTTGTTTATCACATAATTTTAAAGGAAATTAGGACTGGACGGTAGACGTGTATTTGTGCTCATTTAACTCTTCAGTAATCGCTTAATTAAAATTGAGACTGCTAAATATAACCGATCATAATAACCTATAAAATCAAGAATTTTTGTGGGAGAGCAACCCTGACCTTGAATGTTTTTATTTTTCTGAGTGAGCGAGAGACAACACTTAAAGCTAGAGCCCAAACCCGGATTTTCATATTGACTAGTGATTCTACCAAAAACGATTAGCTACTTCACTGTAAGGATCTAACGGGTAGTCAGTAAACGGTCCGGATTTTCTTAGCAGAGTGGGTGGTTTAGAGGACATTGCGTAAGGCTCCATCCTCAAGTAACACGGGTAGCCGTTCTACGGTCCGTACTTACACCCATACTGGCTGAAAGTAGGTGCAGCTAGTCGTAAGAATTCGGGTCGGTCATTACAAAAGTTTCCAGCACCTAACAGCTCGCTAAATTTTATCCAAGATTGTCTTATTACTAATTAAAATTGAAAAGATAATAGCCGAACTCTTACGGCTTCATTGTGTGAGTTGGTGAACCCGGGGTTTGATTTGTGTTTGCATTTATGTACATGAACCGATATCGAAGATCAAAAGCTGCGCATTTGATAAAATTTCTTCTGAATATCCCGTGCAATCATCTCTCTCCTTTTTTTATTTAAACCTCATCATGGAACTTTTGTCCAAAAACTCTCCGCATCCTGATCATGAAAATCATTGCAAACCCAAACCGTCATTCCTTTCAGCTCTTTCAAAAATGGTCGAACATTTATCTGAAAATCCATCAGAGCTATACTATGAAAATGAATTTGTCTCGGTTAGGCCCAAATCAACTAAATCCTCTTCTTTCAATAATCCTCCAACATTTACAGGAGACTTTCACCTGCAGGTGAATTCGGCCCCCTCATTGAATTCCTACTCGAATCATCCGACCGCACATGATCACCTACCATCTCAGACTGAACCGTCATATTCTTGGTTTCTTGCTAATGAACCATTTTAAGATCAAAATACCTTTGAGGCTCATGACTAGTTGAGAAACCAAACCCAAATGGAAAGATCCGCATTTAATGATCATCAACGTTGGATTGACCGAAACGATCAAATCCCTATTGACCAACCCAAATATCACTCATTTGATCAGCCTATACATACAAAGGACCACATAGATGATATCGACACATATGCACCATGTATGACCTCATTATTTGAGGATACGATCAATCATGACCATGGATGTAGACTCTACTCAAACCAGGATGACATGCCTGAGTTACGACATGTTGAGTATGAGACCTACACATTCCCACAAAATCCTTCCACTGAGCAGCCTCCTTCCATATTTTTTGAGAAGAAATTTACAGAAAATAATGATTATATATCGGATATTCCAAGAAATTTTCCTCTCAGGACATACAGGAAAATGAAGGATGAAATTATTGAATTTCAAATGCAAAAACACACACCGACTGCTCCCATGATTGATTATGAATAGAATTTTGAGGATAATATTTTGAGGATAAATAAAAGATTCGAATTAATGGAGGATAGATTTCAAAAATTTGCTGACCAACTAATTTCACTCTCTGGGAGCTCAGACATAAAAATGAATGATGAAATGATTGGATCTCATTTTGACAATTTTGAGGATATCCAGAAACCTAGGGATGATTCTGACAGCAGCACTTCTGCTTATTATTCCCCTAGACATGAATATGCATCTGACTCCTTCTCGGAACATCAAAGACCCTACTCATCTACGGAAGACACCACATCACCAAACTACATAAAAAATACCAAAAAATTGGAATATTCGAAAACACCCAAAAAAATAGAAAATCCAGAAAATTACATAAAAATTGAGACAGAAGAAGATCTGAAGAATTTGGATCCTGCTTTACGGGAAGCACTGGAAAAAAGATTGATGTTTGAACTTCTCTTTATATAGGCCATTGAACACTTCCCTGGCCTTAAAGGATTTGTAATGGAAAAATTAATGACGACAAAGTCAGGCAGGATAAGAACAAAAATTGAAAGACACATCTTATCAATGGCCTCCTCCTTGGTGTTGAGGAGAAAAACCAAGAGCCACATAGTGAAGCGGTTGCCCAGATTTGACTGTATAATCAAAGACACAAATTTCACCCATGCTCGAATTGATGACGATTCACCGATCAATATCCTCTCAACCTCTGTCTTTCACAAACTCAAACTCGGGCCAATCAGGAAGATACGAGAAATTATTCAATTGGTTGACCGATCGATAAAGAGGCCTAGAGGAATCATTTTTATCATCATGACATTCCAAGGTGCTCCGCTCAAAGTAGAATTCACGATCGTTGATATTGAGCATCAAGGAGAATTCACCCAGTCTCCAATTATTCTCGAAAGCCATTCTTAGCATTGGCTAAGGCAATTATTGATTGTGAACACGGGAAATCAATTTTACAGCATTGGAAGCACTTCGATCTGACCCTGTCTTTGAGGAACCACGATTTTTTGAGGCAACCCACGAAGTCCCTGACAATCGTAACCATGAAGCGGTAGAAGAGCCCTACCCCGTTGCTACACCTGAGATAGCGGTTGTTGATGAGACTATTGGTTAGAGAATCTTCCCCCTGCTCCATTCCCAACTGCTCTCACCATGGAGAATCAAGTATATGAATCATATGATCTTGAGACTTATGCATGGGCACACCCTGGGTCAACCTATTCTGACTACATGGATCACATCAACTTGACACATGAATGCTCCAATGTCAAATCAATTGAGAACGAACATGCGGAGACTCTCCTCAATTTTTCCATTCCCGTGGATCACAAAATAGATGAATGTTTCTTCTATGATCCTGAGATGTATGCATGGTCGCACCCTGGGGCAACATACTCTGAATATCTTGACCAAATCATCCCAAATCACGAGTGCACCAACATTCAGAAGATTAAGAACAAACACGCAGGATGAACACCGACTAAGGATAAGAATTCCAATGGTTATTCATATGGATACTCAAGTGGACCGACACCTTCACGAAACAAGAAAAAGAAAGTCACCTTTGACCTTCCGGAAGAGGAATCATCTGATGATCCCTCCTCAGGTCCGGAAAAGGTAATCTACATGAGCAAGGTCTGCTCGGCAGCTCTAAAACCATATCTTCGCAAGGATCCAAACTTCAATTCCCGTTGGACAACTCCCGTTCCTCACTATTATTCATCCAAAGCCAATGCTCCTGCCCTCTTCAAATACATTGGAATTATCTCTTATGAGATAACTGAGATTGGTGCTTCAGAGTATTCATCCGAGAACAAATCACTTGATCCCAAGAAGGAACAAATTCTGAGAAAACAACTGAAGAAATAAAAAGACCAGAATATTTGAAGTGTGTCCACTTTCAAATACTATTCCTCTGATGATGGCTACTTTTCATCTGACTCATACGCTTCATCTGATATCCATCATAATTTGTCTGAGGATGACACTGATAATAGTTGGGAATCATATGCTTCATCTCCTCCTCGTCATTACAATCTCCCACCGCAGACTAACAAAAAAGACCGCCTCGAAAACCACGTACGATTTTTGATAGAGATAATTCTAGGTTGTTCCTTTGCCTCCTTGTGTTCGACCTTGGGACTTACCCAAGTAAAATAAACATAAAACCATGAGGTTAAAAATTGAATAAATATTTATCGTTATTTTATTGACTGATTCTGATTGCCGCCTACAACGAAACTGCAAATTATTTTTACGCATGATCAAATACATTACTTTTAAACATCGCAATTCCAGACTCGTCACCTGCTCCTCGAGGAAAGAGTTGCTAGACCGGAGAATTAGAGCTACCTTGTTAGATGAGGTTGTTTCTTTGCCATTTCTGATGTGGAGCGTTATATTTCACTTACACAGTACAAGTAAGATTCATGGTCATCAGATTTTACGTATGAGGATTTATTCTGACCTGACTGTTGAGGCGTCTTGAATAAGAGACCTGTTGAACTTAAAGGTTTTTAGGTCTTAAATTCAATTTCCAATAAGGTCGAGTCGAGCTCCACTATTAATCCAAAGGTCGAGTCGAGCTCCATTTTCATCTTTTTTTCATGACCTCGATATGGAACCCAAAATCATTTCACTCTTGAATTTCTTTTTAGTTGCTCGGGGACGAGCAAGGTTTAAGTATAGGGGGTTGATGAATCTATGATTCATCACTCTAAAAGTTGAAAATAAATCTTTGTTCCCAAGTAATTAGCTGCATATCTTCACTTATTTTGTATAATTAGCATTCATGCATGTGTACATATGTGTATTTTAGCATTCTTATTTGCATTAAATAAGAAGCCAAGCTCATTTGTAAATAATCACCTGTAAATACCATATTTATATCTATTTTATACTAACCCCAAATCGAATAAAATCAACTCTATAGTGTATATATTACTAACTCTAATAAATAAAAAATATCAAAAAAATACAAACTTCTAAAATTGTCCAATAAAACCCAAATCCAAGTTTGAGATTATTAACCTTAAAATGCACATATCTCTCATATACAGTGTTCGATTTAGGTCTACTCACTTTTAAAGTAATATACATTCAAAGACCTTCAAAACAAGATTAATTTCATAAAAAATGGAGTTCATATGTGAAACTTGGGTTTTGGGCCCCTATTGCATATTGTACATATTGGCTAAAATACCCTTCATTTTATCTTTTTATTTTATTAATTACTAAAAATCTAAAAAAATAGATTAAGTTGTAAATATTTCTTTCATATTTTTGCTAACTTTATTTTGTTTTTTCTTATTTAAAAATGAAAAAAATACAAAACATAAAAATACGGTATTTTATACCTATAAGATACCACCCAAAAATACACTTTGTACATATGGCTTATTTTGATTTTTAATTCTTCACAAAAGTTGTAGATCTCGTCAAGACGAGCAACATTCATGTTGACCACTTTTCGATTTAACCCCTTTTGTTATTTCTTTTTTATTTTCCTTTTGATTTAATTTGTGATTTTTCTAGAAGCGATATGTGGCCGCTCTTGGAGCCACCATGTGTCACTTCTTTATTTTAATTTATTTATTATTTTATTTATTATTTTATTATTAGTTTTTTTATTATTTATTTTATATTTATTAATTTAATTATTTATTTTAATTTTCTGTATTTTAATTACTTTAATATTTACTAATTATTATTATTCAATATTTTATTTATTTAAAAAAGTATTTTCAACCTACCACGTGGCTAGGGATGAGCATTGGGCTAGGCCGACCCAGCCCGGCCCGCATAGCCCGGCCTAGCCCGAGCCCGAATTATTTATGGGCCGGACTTGGGCCAAAGATGTAGGCCCATTTAATAATTGGGCCGGGCTCGGTCTTAGCCCGGCCCAGCCTGTTAGGCCCGATAGCCCGGCCCGCATAAAAGCCCAAAATTAGGCCCGTTAGGCCTGATAGTCTGGCCCACATAGACCCCATATGTGTCTAGACTTTGATCTCTCATCTTGTTATATTCATCTGGATTGAATGATGGAGTTGACGATGTCGACAAATTAATCCACTTGAGGTACATTTTTAATCCGGTTGTTTACTATTATTTGCACATGTTTCTATAATATCTCTATGAAACTCTTTCCATTAGATACTACAGAGTCATATATATGACCACATCCGTACAAAACAGTAGGATAACTAAATAATAAAGACCTAAATAACTAATAAATACTTCATAATGAAGATTACAATCAAAATAACCAAACGAGGGTGCGCCAAGTTTATGGGCCCACCAAGTCAAGACTCATAAGTTTTGGGCCGGTCCAAACCCAATTGATTTTTGAGACATTATGGGCTGGCCCGGCCCAGGCCCGACCCATTACAATTGGGTTGGGCTTGGGCCTGGGCCTTCAAAAAAAAATTTAGTGGGTCTAGGCCCGGCCCAAAGCCCACAAACATAAATGGGCCTCGGCCTGGGCCCTGTAGGGCCCGGCCCAGGCCCGGCCCATGCTCATCCCTGCACGTGGCCGCCTCCCGACGTGCCACGTGGCGTTCCCTCCGATCCTCTCTCTCCCATATTTTCTCTCTCTCTCTCTCTCTCTCCTCACGTATGTTTTTCTCTCACCTCACACACCTATCTCCCCTCTCTCTCTCTCACGTCCCATACAAAATCCATGCAAGCTGACCCGCTCCATCTCCCTCCCTCTCCATCCCACCCATGCAATCTCCTCTGCTTCCTCCTCCCGCCAGACCCGGTCCACATTCTTCTCTCTCTCTCTCTCTCCTCTTCCACCTCTTCCCATCCACCCAACGCCCCCCTCCCCCCAAGCCCTGTAGGACTCGAGCTACCTGCCCGTTCCACGGTCGCCGCTCCTCCCTTACCCATAGACCACCGCGCCTTTCCGCGTGAACCCGTCGCCCACCACTTCAACATCCTTCTCCAACCACCTTTAAAGTAGCGCCTCACTGTCCTCGTCAAGATTATTTGCCGATCTTCAGAGAAACATAGAGATCCCCCAAGAAAGAACTCTGGTGACAGTGGAGCCCATCCTGATCGGGCGAAGACCTCTGTCCTTCACGATGAGATCCGACTCGTAGCAGCATCTTGCCGAGCTTGTTGCTCGAGCTTCTTGGCTCACGTCGCCAGAGCCAATCGAAGCCACGATCTGGGGTCGATCGTAGCCCCCCCCCATCTTCCTGGTGAACTCCCTTTCTCCATCTCTCTTCTTCTCTTTCCATCGTCCAACTTGTTTCCTCTGCATCATCTTTTCTCCGTTACATTTCTGATCCAACGCGGAGGCCACGCAACACCATCGTCTCTCATCTTTGCACCCTCACTCCCAAACCGCTTCATCTCTGCTTCACGTCGACAAGAGCCACCGCCAGCTGCACACCCTCCTCCCAGCTTTATGAGTGTACAGACGCGCTCCTTTCCACCTTCAGCAACGGCACCACCTGGACGCGCTCCAGCACGCCGGTCCCTCCTCGTGTGCCTCTTTCCGCCCTTCGCCGACTCAAGCCATTGCCAGTCGATGCCCGCCAATGCCAGATCTCCATGAAAGAGCAGTAGTTGATAAGCGTACAACTTTACGCTACCTTGGCTCCCTCTCTGTCTACAGACGTAGAGTAGCTACGCACACTTGGGCCAACCATCCATTCCAACACCTCTGCCAGAACTCAGGTCACCGTGCCCCCGTGTGCTTTCCTCATGACGCCTTCCACCAGCCTTGTGTGGCCCTGCCTCCAACAACCAAGCACCTTCATCGACCGTGTACCGCCACCTAGCCATCCTCTGCACGCACTAATCGCGGGTCGGGCACCCCTCCGCGCCCGCGTTCCTCACCCTGCATCTTCGCGTGCCACTTTGCCATCTCAAGCCGTGGGTCGACCTCCTGTCGCACGCGTATCCCGTACTGCCTCCGTCTAGAAGCTCTGAGCCTCCATTCACATCGTGTATCGACCGAGAGGAGGCTCGTACAACCTTCCCCCTCTGCCTCAACCCGCCACCCTCAAAAGGCACGCCATCCCCACCATTGACAACCATCGCCTGCCTCGATTCCATCACACCTAAGTAGAAAAGGGAAGAAAGCCCCTCACGTGAGGTGCATCAAATCCCTTGGAAAAAATGCATGGTCACCCTCGCCTTATCTTGAATCTACTTTCAGCTCCCGCATTCAGACCACACACGTACGTTGCATGTGCCTGGTAGTAGCAATTGCGCCCATACCCTCAGAGTTCCAACCATTCATACTGAAGCCCCCATCCAGAAGCTCACGTGCAAGTCATGAGCCGTACGGGAAAATTTCAAGAAAATCCTTGGAAGATCTGTAAGTAAAGAAGCGCCTTGTGCGCTATTTATTTTTTTATTTTCCATTCTGTATGTGCAATTAGACCCCTGCATTTGTCTTGTAATTTGAACATCCATTTAGCATATTTTTTAACTCCAATAATAACATGTTCAAGAGCAACTCATTTTCTATCTAAGGAGTATTTAGTTATATTTTTATGGTCAGTGAATTATTTATTACAATTAATTTGGTGAAAACTTGCGTACTTTACCAAATTTAGGCTCTGAAATTGATATTTAATTATTCACTGATCGAAAAATTCCCAAAAAAATCGTAGTAGCTAGAGTTGAGTTTGTTCTACTTTGTACCCAAATTTCACAATATTTTCACGCATATCGAGGCTAGAATAAGTTCATTGGTGATTCAAGTAATTGATTTTTAATAGGTCATAAATCAATCATTTTTGAGATTTAATAATTTTTCTAGGTTCTTCTCACATAGACTCATCTAGAATAATTTTGCTTCTTGAAAAAAAATTGGTTTGCTGTTTATTAAAATTAAGTTTCTCAAAATCGCGTAGTCAACATATTTAATTTACAGAAAATTCATTTTACCTCTAAAATTTGTAAAAAAATGCAATATTTTAATTTCATCATTATTCAACTTATGGCAAAGTTTGAGGATTTCTGGACTTGAATTTATTGAAATATGTATTTTAGTCCATCAACTTAGTCAGATTTGCATTGCATTTATCACTTGCATTTAAAAATACCAAAAAAAGTTCTCTTTGAAAACCTAATCTCTAGATCGATTAAAATAAACCTAAGGAGACAGTGGTATTCCTAAGTTCGATCTTGGGCTTGCCCAAGTAAACAAAATAATCGCTCGCTTTAATCGATTAATTCATTAGTTAGCTCACTTTAACCGATTAATTCATTAGTTAGCGATTTTTGATCAATTCCGAGTTTTCCCAACTGCAACGAAATTCTAACATCTTTTAATCGTAATTCGATTAAATTAAAAGGGCGATTCTCAGGTTTTCACCCATCTTGTATCTGGAATCCCTTTATCTCATTCTTCTCAAGTTGTTGTCTCAAGCCTTTAAGGACTGGATCATCCTCCTGTCCTTTCTTTATTCTATCCCAGATATCTGGTTTGTATAGGTGAGGAATAGATATAGTATCAACACTACTATTAAGTGGTTTCCATTCACTCAACGTTGATAGTAAACCCCAGAAGTGGATATCACTCACCAACCCAGGTGAATAAGTTCTTCTACTAAGGGCATCTGCTACGACATTCCCCTTACCAGAGTGGTAAGAGATGGTGCAATCATAGTCCTTCAACAACTCTAGCCATTGTCTCTATCTCATATTGAGCTCCTTCTGATCAAATAGATATTTTAAGTTTTTATGATCGGTGAAGATAGATCAGGTGGTGCAGTGCAATTTTCACCCAACACATGTGTTATGCACGTGCTACAGATAGCTCAAGGGCAAGGTGGGAGGAACAGGAACCGAGCCTTCACATGGTGACTAGGAGAGGCTCGACAGCCCCGAGCCTCAAGGCAAGGATGGAGGATCGGGTGGGGGCGACGTGTGATGAATCCACGATTCATCATCTTAATATCTTGATCTTAGCAAAATCCCCAAGTAAAATTCCCTAATAAATGTCCATAAAATACATAAATTAACAAAATTACTCTTGTAAATAAAACACACTAATTATTGTATATTAGATTGTACAAAATAAATTACACATAAAAAGCCGCAAAAATAAAGGAGTTTTATACTTGTAAATAGCCCAAAACTTCATGTATTTTTAATAATTTCATTTCAACTCCTTTTTGGCTAATTCTTTCTCTAACTTGTTCATAATAATGTACATAAAAATACAAAATACAAAATAAATTATATCTCAAATAAATGCTCCTAGATCCCAATGGGAAAAAGCCGTAAAGACCAACTTCCAAGCTAAATTCCCGCTCCGTATGAACTCTAAATCACCAAACTCACTTTCAAAGTTCAAGTTAGAAAATTATCTATCCAACAGAAGTGATTTCATTAAAATCGGAGCTCGTTTGCAAAAGTTGGGTTTTGGGACCTAGATGTACATTGTATATTATGTATATATTCTTTCTTTCTTCATTTTTTATTTTATCTTTCTTAATTACTAAAAATCCAAAAAAAATCATTGTGGTCTTGTATTTTGATTGTACTATTTTATTGTATTTTCCTATTGTACATAGCTACTATTAAAAAGATAAAAAAATATAAAAAGAAAAGCAAACAAAAAATATACATGTTGTATATCTTCTTTTTGTAAATTCCCCACTCTTTTTCTTCTCTTTATTTTATTTTCTCTTTTTAGTAGTCTACTTTATTTCATTTCATTTTTTATTTATTTAATAACATTCTCTACAATAACTTCCCTTTCTCCATTAACCTCCAAGTCTTCTTTCAACCTCCATTCCACTCCATATTCTTCATATAACCTCCCATTCAACTCCACCAATAATCTAACTTCTCATTCAACACCACCACCTCTCTAACTCCCATTATTCATCTCTTTATAATAATCTCCACATCCACATTTTTTCCCCATCCACCATTCTTATAGAATAAGGAGAGAGCTTGGAGTGTTTTGTTGGTGACAGCGGCGAAGCATCGTCCTCAAGCGACGACCTCCTTCAGGTGAGATCCGCGGAGCTCCACTCCGCGTCACAAGTTCCCCGTCGAGCTCGCGTAGCTTCTCCGATTTTTATCTCGCCAATCGGGTCGAGGCGACAACAGGAGTTTAGCGTAGCTACTCCGCCAATCCGGCGAAGAACAGGTAAGTATTTCTTCTTATTTTTCTTGTTATTTTATCTTATCTAATAGTTTGTTTCATTGTTGTCTCATCATTTTTATTTTTATTTTTTTAGCACACCACATCCAACCCACCATCATTTTATTCATCATCACCACCTTCATCATATCACCACCTAAAAAATCCTCCATTTGTTTATTTCATCATCATCACAACCACCAACTCATCATCTACCATTTTGTTGTCTATTTTTTTGTTGTGTACATATTTTCTGTTAAAGAAAACCATAAAAAATAAAAAAAATTAAAAACAAAAAAAAAACTTTTGTTACAGCAGAAAAAGAAAAAAGCAAAAAAAATAAAAAAAAATAAAAAAAACAACCGCATAACGCAGCAGCGGTGGGGAGGGCACCCACCGCCGCCGCCCCCTTCCTCCGTCCACAGAAGCAGCGGCGCCGCTTCCGCCAGCCGGCCACAGCCGCGCGCTGCGTGCCAGGCGCCGCCCTCTTCGACCGTCACCGCCCCGCCGTCCCGCCAACAGCAACAACCGCCAGCCCCTGGCCGCCACCTCCGCCCGTGCCCCCCGTTTTCTCTGCCAGACGTGGCCGCCCTCTTCCCCGCCAGCCAACCGCCGCACCTCCGCCTCCTTCCCTCGCCTGCGCGCGGCCCGCGCCGCCCTTCTCGCGGCGCGTGGCCGCGCCGACCGCCATCGCGCCCCACCCGTTTTGGGTTCCCATCGTGCACAGAGGTGGAAGAAGAAGGTCTCCACTTTTTATAAAAATTACATGGCTTTTATTATATGTTTATAATATTACATTTCAGTCCTTGTTCATGCTTTATATTGTAATTTCATTTTCTGAATTTGCCAAGACACCCCTGTGTTTGACTTTAAGTTTGGACATCTGATTTGCACCTTTTTATTCAATGAAAAATACCTTTGTGGGGAGCAACTAATTCTATACCTTGTGGACATTTATTTGTACTTTTATGGTAGTTGGGTAATTAATTAAAATTATCAAATTGAAATTCTGTGTATTTTACCCAATCCGTGCTCTTAAAATTATATCTCACACACAGTTGCTATAAAAATTCCACAAATAATATATGTGATGCCTTGAAATGTGTTGAACTTACTGTCCAAATTTCATCTAAAATGGAGATGTCTTGTGCCTGAAATAATTCGTAGAGTGAATTTAGTATTTGATTTTTAATTAAATCTACATACATGTTTTTCACAAAATTTCAAGTCTTTTGGATTGCTCATCTAAATATCTACTTGAGATAATTTGCATTTTGAGTAATTTGATAATGTGGATTAATTAGGAATTATTTACTCACTGTCACTCTATTTTCACTAAAAAATTCATAAAAAATTCATACTTTGTCAAAAAATTCCAAAAAAATTATTGTAGTCTTCTTGCATCATATTTTCATTCCAGTAATTATTTCATAATTTTTGCTTACTGTTTGTGTGAGAAATTACGAAAAAAAACCCATAAAAAGTGTGCATTTTTCATTATTGCATTTTAACCCCTAAAATTCTAAAAAAATATGTTTTGCATTCATCACTGGATTAGGACTCTAGGAAAAATACGAATTGGCTAATTTGGACTTCTTTTCTATTAAAATTAATTTGGCCTTGTTGTATGTTTTCTTAGTGTTGTAATTCACCCGCATTTTGTTTTTGGCATTCTACTTGCATAAAAAATTAAAAAAATATCGTTTGGATATCTAGATCTTAAATTTGCGAATTAACCCCAAGTTGTTCCTTTGCCTCCCTGAGTTCGACCCCGGACTTGCCCGGGATACAAATTAAAGCCGAGACACTCTTCACGGAGTTCTTCTCTCGGTTCTGACCGAATCGCTAAGTACACGTGCTACAACGTGACCGAATTAAACACCGTATCTAGCGACACGTCAGATGGCACCGTTGTCGGGGAGGCAAACGGCTTAGGGACTAATTTAAAAATTTGGATTTAGTTTTCCATTTACTCGGGTAGTCTGACCCCCGAGCCAACTTGTAATTAATCCATTTCCTTTCAATTATTTGTCTTCATATTCTTGTATATATTTTGTTGTTTATCTCTCTAATATAAATCTCTTTTTCCTTGCGAGGGCCCGGTGGACTTGGAGTGCATCGGAGGTCGACGGACGCGACGTGCGCCGACTGCTGAAGAGCTTGGAGAATTTATTTATCTTCGAGAGAATTTTTGTAAATCGTTGTAATTATTTAGGTAGTTGCTCCTTTACAGCGGCTCTTGTTTGAGAGCTTGCATTTGTATCTGGACTGGACATTTGACCCGCTCGTGGTTGTATGGTTGATTGACGTAGAATAGGACTTGCACTCGCGGCTCTTATAGCATTTTATTAGAATATCTTTATTGCTTGTGCTCGTAACTTTTAGGACCACACATCACATTTAACGAGACGCACTTAGACCGCTGGGATATTAGTCAAATTAAACTTGTTCATCACTTGCTAATAGAACTGCTTGTCTAGGAATGGTTTCTCGTTTGCATTCATATTAGTATAAAATTTCAATTCTGCCTTGCATCCCGCATGTAGAGCACGAGGATCACTGTAAGTCTTCTGAACTGGGCATGCATCATTGATTTCATTATTTGCATCGGTTTTTCTCGACTCCCTCCCCTTGGTTTTTGAAACTTAGGTTAAAAGGAAATCAGGACTGATCGTTAGGCATGCTTTGTTTGGTGGACTAATCAAGTGATAACCAAACTTAAAACCGGGACTACTAATCAGAGTTGACCAAAAAAAACTGATTAAAACTAACACTTGTTTTGGGAGAGCAAAACCCTCATTGTATGCTTGGCTAATTGTGATTGTTGAGAGGTGAGGACGCATCCCTAGGATAGTGCCCAAAACCTACTTTTGAGCCTTGCGTAATTGGATTGATATCTTGATTTATCACCTAATTAAAACTGAAAAGATAAACGGTCGGACTTTTGCCACCATCACTGTGTTGAGTAGGTGAACTCAGGGTTTGCTCTTGTGTTTGTTTGTTTTGTGTGTTATTCGGTGCACTTGCACGCTTTCTTCCTCGATCCGCTTCATTCTCCCATTTTCCCTCCAAGATGTCAGAATATTGGTCATCACATCCACCATTCTTATAGAATAAGGAGAGAGCTTGGAGTGTTTTATTGGTGACAGCTGCGAAGCATCGTCCTTAAGCGACGACCTCCTTCAGGTGAGATCCGCGGAGCTCCGCTCCGCGTCACGAGTTCCCCGTCGAGCTCGTGGAGCTTCTCCGATTTTTATTTCGCCAATCGGATCGAGGCGACAACAGGAGTCCAGCGTAGCTGCTCCGCCAATCCGACGAACATCAGGTAAGGATATCTCCTCATTTATCTTGTTGTTTTATTTTATCTAATATTTTTATTTTCTTGTTTCAAATCATATCATTTTCATCATCTTCCCCATCATTCACGAACCACATCATACCATCACCATCACTGTTATCATCATCACCACCACCAACTCATCATCTACTATTTTGTTTCTTTTTTTTAGTTCATCATCATCTTCTCATCCACCAACCTATTTTATTTTTTTTGTCAATCATATTCCCTGTCTAATCAAAACATAAAAAAATATAAAAAAGATTAAAACAAAAAAAAGTTTTTTTTGTTTATCACAGCAGCAAAACAAAATTTCAAAAAAAATCAAAAAAAAAGAAAAAAACAAACAGGAGCAGCAGCGGCTGGCGCCGCCGCCGTCCCCTTTCTCCTTCGGCGGTGCCGCCGGCCTCGCCGCCACCCACCAAGAGGCGCAGCAGCGGTCGTCGCCCCCCCTCCGCGCCGCTCGACTGCCCTCCGTCGTGCCTCCCTCCTCACCTCGCGCAACCCCCCCGCGCACTGGGCGACCCTCCTTCCAGCCGCCTCTCTCCAAGACCGCGCTGCCAGCGCGCCTCTGTCGCTCTGCCGCGGCCCCCGCCACCGCCTTCAGCCTCCCTCCGCTACCGCGCGGCGCCGCGGAGCGCACGGCCCCCGTCGCCACCCACCGGCCGCCGACGCCGCTCGACCCGTCTTTGGGTTCTTCTCCCCCTGCGCATAACGAAGAAGGAGGAGGTTTGCTTTTCCTTCTATTTTTTAATGTAAATATTGCATATTGTATATTTCATATTTCTGTTCTTGCAAACAAGTCCTTGTACACAAGTTTGAGTTTTCTTTTCAATTTCTGTTTTGCACAAAGATCCCTGTGTTTGACTTTACATTTGGACATTGATATTACATCTTTTTATTCAAAGAAAAATAGTCTTGTGTGGAGCAACTAATTCTCTACATTGTGGGTATTTATTTGTATTTTTGTGAGTAATGGGTAATTAATTAAAATTGTTTAACTGAAATTTTACATATTTTACCCATTCCGTGCTCTTAAAATTATATCTCATACATGGTTGCTCTAAAAATTCCACAAAAAATATATGTGATGTCTTAATATGTGACGAGTTTACTGTCCAAATTTCATCTAAAATAGAGTTGTCTTGTGCTTGAAATAAATCATAGAGTGTTTTTAGTATTTGATTTTTAATTTAAATCCACGTAAATCATTTTTGCGAAATTTCAACTCTCCTGGTTTGCTTATCTAAACATCTTTTTGAGATAATTCGCACTCTGATTAATTTGACAACGTGGATTTAATAGAAATTATTTACTCACTGTCACTCTATTTTCACTAAAAAATCCATAAAAAATTCATAACTTGTCAAAAAATTCCAAAAACATTACTGTAGCTTCCTTGCATCATGTTTTCATTCCAGTAATTTTTTCAAGATTTTTGCTTACTGTTTGCGTGAGAAATTGCGAAAAAATCCATAAAAAGTGTGCATTTTTCATTATTGCATTTTAACCCCTAAAATTTTAAAAAAATGTGTTTTGTTTTCATCTCTGGATTAGGACTCTAGGAAAAATACGAATTGGCTAATTTGGACTTCTTTTCCATTAAAATTAATTTGGCCTTGTTGTATGTTTTCTTAGTGTTGTAATTCACCCGCATCTTGCATTGGTATTTCTTTTTGCGTAAAAATTCTAAAAAAAATACCGTTTGGATATCTAGATCTTAAATTTGCAAATTAAACCCAAGTTGTTCCTTTGCCTCCCTGAGTTCGACCCCGGACTTGCACGGGATATAAATTAAAGCCGAGACACTCTTCACGGAGATCCTTCTCTCGGTTCTGACCGAACCGCTAAGTACACGTGCTACAACGTGACCGAATTATTTATCGTATTTAGCGACATGTCAACGTGTCAGCCTCGTGGTCGTTGGAGCTTTCCTTTGATCCAACGGTGGTTAGCTGACGACAGTGGCTGGCGGAGGTGCGGCTGCCATAGGGGCAGAGGCATACAGCGCACCGAGCAAGGATCATGGAGCAGGTGGAGCTAGGGCTGCAGAGGAGCGGGAGCTCCAATCGGAGGAGATCAGTAGAGAGGCGAAGTGCAATCGAGGGGTTGAGCAGCAATCGTGCAAGACCCTCGACCGGGAGATACATGCCCATGAGTTCTAGAGGGCGACAGAGGCACATTGTTGTGGAGCGAGGCTATAGTCGGTGGTTGGAGTGGCGATGAAGTTGGGGCTTCGAGGATGCTTCGATCAACGACAAAGGCAGAGGGAGGTCAGCTACTATCGATATGGCAGATGAACGATGGAAGGTCGCTAGGAAGGGGTAGAGGAAAAGAGGCTCTCTCCGATCTTCACCTCATAAGTCCGACGAAAAAGCCTCGAAGCTTGGCCTCTCTCAGGAATAGGGAGAAGTAGCACATGGATTTGGCCCATGTGGATCACACCTAAGAGGAGAATCATCGGCGAAGGCTTGCTATCACCAAGCTGATCCTCGGCTCTCTCTCTTCCTCGCTATAATTGGAGATCGGTTGATGGCTTGATCGGAGGCGAGGACGGCAACTTTATAAGAGAAGAAGGTGCTCGAAGGGGAAGACACAAAGATGAGTTGGATGTAACGACGACACGAGGGTTGGGTCATAATGGTCGCGGTGGCAACAGACGACGGAGACAGCGGTTATAGGGGAGGTGGATCGGTTGGGGAGGAGAGGGGGAAGGTCATGTACCGCACGCGTGCCTGGGAGGAGGGAGATGGCACGTGTGGAGCACGTGCCTGAAGAGAGAGGTGAGAGGGAGGAGAGGTCACGTGCAGAGCACGTGACCTGGTGAGGTAAAATGGAGAGAGAGAGAGAGAGAGAGAAAGAGAGGGGGAGAAAGAAAAGGGAGAAAATAAAATAATTAATAATTGAATTAACATGAAAATTAAAAATAAAAACAAAATAAATAATAAATAATAAAAGTAAGGAAAATAAAATAAAAAATTAAATAAAGATAAAATTAAATAAAAAAATCGAAAAGAAACAGTAAATGAAGTTAAAGAAAAAAGTGGTTAACACAAAAGTTGCTCGTCTCGATGAAATCTACAACTTTTGTGAAGGACCCAAAATCAAAAGAGATCATCTGTACAAAACATATTTTTGGAGGTACTCTATATAAAATAAAATTCCACATTTATACAATTTTTTATTTTTTATATTTTTAATTTGATTTTAATTAGTGAATTAATTTATATACATTATATATATAATTAATCTATTTTTTATGGATTTTTATAGGTTAGAAAAAGATAAAATAAAACCCACAAAGATAATATATACACATAATATACAATGCTAGAATTTTGTGTTTTCTCTTGATTTTCTTATTTTTATAGGTTTTGATTCTTTATGCCAAATTAGTTAATCTATAAAAGAAAATAATAGAAAAAGAATTAGATTAAAATAATCAATTTTTTACATAAAATAATAAGCTAAATCAAGGTCAAAAACACGTATTATTTATGGGATATTTACACCCATAATCTTGAATAATTTCGTAATTACACCAGAAACCCTCGATAATCATGAATTACACCCAAGACCCTCAAGCGCTTAACTCTCACACTCATAACCCGGTGTTAACTTTCTTCCAATTTCCCGTTAATTATGACGATCTCCGTCAAATATTTTACATTTTCTACCCTTTAAATTCTACTATTTACAAATGAGTCGACTCTCATTCCTCCTCCACCTCCCTACGAGCTTGTCCACTGCACGAGGGAATGGACGTAGCCGGAACACGTCCATCAGCTGCATGTCGCCTCTGTCTTTGTTGTAGTGCACATTGCCTTTGTTGTTGCCGTGATGCAAGACCTTAGCCATGTTGTTGCCCTCCAGCATCGCGATGGGTCTCACCTCCAGCACCATCGACGCAGTTGCTGCTGATGTGTTTTGTTGTTGTTGTTGTTGGTTCTGCTGTGTCGATGTCGAAGTGGTTGGTGGTTCAAGCTCTGCTCGGGATTGATTGGGGGAGGATGAAAAAGCTCCACTCCTAACGTTGAATCAAGCTGCTGGTTCTTCGGAGGATCCAACACAAAGAAAAATTTCAAGAGTCAACAACATCCTCTGTGTTCGATGATTATATCAGGAAGTCCTAAGAAATCCTCTTGATGTTCGAAAACAAGAAAAGTCGCATAGGAAAATTTCTCTTGGAGGTATGTTTTGAAACATATTGGCTATATACGGTCGGCAATATTTTTTGTTATGTACCGTATGTAAGCCGCCTCTTGAAGAGGCGGCTTTGATTTTAGGCAAAACCGTCTCTTCAGGAAGCGGCTCTCACTGGTATGTGCCACAAAAACTCCTAGGGAACCGCCTCTTGAAGAGGCGGTTTTGGTTTTAGCCAAAACCGCATCTTCAAAAGGCGGATTTCACTTGTATGTAACACATGAAAACTTTAAGGACAAAGCCGAGAGGCAGCTTACCTACGGTACATAAAAAAATATTGGCGATCGTATATGGCCAATATGTTTGGAAATATACCTCCCGGACGAATTTTTCTCAAAAGTCGCATGAGCAACCAAACAAACCATAAATTACACAGGACATAATGCAACATATTAACTACAACGTAATTATAGCAAAACAAGATTGGAAGAACATCAATAAAATTAATTTGTCAGTCAAAATCAACATAATTGCAATCGCCTTTCCTGGTGCCCTCACCTTCTTCTCGTCACCGCTCCACGTCGAAAGGGACTCGTTGCAGAGCGGCTTCCCATGGAGGGCATTCTTGATCTTCCCCCCGAGGCTGGTGGGGATGGACCTGCTGAGGAGGTTGAAGGAGACGCTGAACTGATCGAGTTAGGGGAGCTCGCTGGAGAACCGGCTATGTTCGAGGTCGAGCTGGACGAGATTCTTGAGGTTGGTCAAGGAGGCGGGGATGGGTACGGATAGCTTGTTCCCTTCGAGGACGATGTGGGTAAGGGTGATGAGGGAGAGTATCGTGATGCTGGAGCCGTCGAAGAGGCCGCTGTCTTGGAGGTCGAGCTCTTGGAGTTGCGTACAAACAGCTCTATGGATTAGTCGTCGGCTGGAGCTTCACGGACGATGGGTGTTGAATATGGAAGATGCGTTGCAGTGAGGTTGTTGTGGTATTCAAAGACTGCAAGATTATCTGAAGTTGAACTCGCTAACTCCTATTCTACTCAAGTTCCCTCTCCTCGAGTTGGTGCATAAAAGTAATAGTCTTCTTCTTTTCAGATGGGTGTTCTGATCAAAAGAGTCCCGATGAACTCAAACAAAGCTCCATCTTCTGCTACGGAATCCCAAGGGCGGAAGGGGCTGGAGGAGGGGATAGAGCCTAGGGGGCTGATGGAGGGATGAGGTTGCCGATGAGGGAGGAGGTGTGGACATACGGGGATGGGGTGTGGTTGGAGCCTTGGAGGGGGAGGGGTGCGGGGGAGGAAGGAGGAGGAGGCTGGAGGAGGAAGGAGCGGTGCGGGGTTGTTTTTCCTTAATTTAGTTTATATCATAGCCATTGGATTATAGATGGGTTAGATTAACTCGACGGTGTGGTTGCTTTCAATGATTAAACTAACAGAGGGTTATGGGTATAAGACGGAGTAACTATTTGGAGTTTCTCATGTAATTCGTGGTTATCGATGGTTCTTGGTTTAGTTAGAAATTATTCAGGGTTACAGATGTAAATATCACACTATTTAATTGTAAATTTTAACCCTAATTGTAGCATAATTAGTTAATATAAATTAATTGATCTTAGGAGATTTGATAACTGAATTGTTAAGGGGATTTTGCTAAAACAACCTTATAGAGTAGTTGAATCATGGATTCATCAATCTTCAACTCAGATTGCGAGAAGCACGTGTCTCATCCACGCGTCCGCAAGTGCATCCTTCATCGGATCAGACTTGAGACATGATGTCTCTTCATTTAGAGACACGTGATCGCAATCATGCTTCAAGGGTAATACTTTGACTCATTTGTTATATTGATGAAACGTTTTGAGAAGTGTTCTCTTATCATATGGTTTCTTCCAATAATTTTTTTTAAATTATGCTGCCCATGACAACTAGTATGACTAGTTACCCTAGATCGTATTTGATGCGATCTACACGCTTCTGTGATGCGTTAACGCCCAAACCTTAGCCTTCAATCTTGATGTTAGTTTCACTTAGCATGGTATATCCAAAGCATTGCGTAGAAGAAATTTATTATTTGTTGATCTTAATTAAATATGCGGTCTCATATTGGCCAAAGAGAATCTTAAATGGGAGGAGGTGCAACAACAAGCAATACAGTTGATTCCCTTTGAAATACCTGCATACAACACAAATAATTTCCAGTCGCGCAAATGTACAGAACACAATGCAGTACAGTAGACGCCTTCTAACCTGAAGGCGAGAAATCAAACAAGATACAACTCTGCATCCTATAATACCACAACCACCTAGTAACTGTTGCACGTGATCTAGTGCACCCAGAAGGATGCAAGAATTCAAATGCTTCAAAGCACATGAATGAATCAGCAACACGGGTTATCACGGACCAGCCCGCACGTTTTCAAGAGGCTGAAGAGCTTTAACCACGACATTCATGCTCGGTCGCAGGCTTGCCTCATACTGTGTACATAGCGCAGCTATAGCAGCCATCTGTTCCACGGGAAAATAATGCCACACAATAGCACAATAATAAGCATCAACTCAAGTATCCAAATTATTTAAAGTTAGAAATCTCTTTTGATCTGTAATGTAGACATAAACTTAGTGATCCCAGTTCTCAAATATCAGATAAATGAATATATATTTCTCAAGCAACTGCAGAACTGGTTATAGAAGAAGAAAAGATAAATTAAGATCACAGCTTACTTTGGCAGCAGCCTTCAAGTGATAATCTCCATTAAGTCGCGGGTCGACGCATTCCTTCACTCTATCCTCCACAAGTCTTGGCGTTGCCTGGAATGTTCAAACACCGATCGTAATTAGAAATAGTGTCAAGAGTGCCATGAGGAAAGGCACAAGCGCCAACAACAAAAGAACGTGTACCCATGTAACAAGGCTTTGTTCTCCTCTTGGTTTTGTGTGATCCACCGGTTTCCGGCCGGTCAGGAGCTCCAACAGTACTACACCAAAACTATAAACATCACTCTTAGATGTAAGTTGCCCCGACATTGCAAACCTGCATGATTGACGAATGCTTTCAGAAATAGGGACTTAATGTTAAAATGGTGCATTTAATTAAACAACAGCAAGGACACAGCGATAACTAACTCTGGAGCATGGTAACCGAAGGTCCCAAGGACACGAGTAGATTGAAGGCGTGCTGCCATGTCTGGGGATTGATTCGAAATGTCGAAATCACCGATCTTAACAACATCGTTATCAAAAAGTAGAATGTTGCTGGCTTTGATGTCACGGTGAACAATATGTGGCCATGCCCTCTCATGTAGGTATTCCAGCCCTTTAGCTGCTTGTAAAGCAATCTTTATCCTTTGGGACCATGACAAAATCGGGCCTGCCACCAGTTGTTGTTTCTCTCTATCACCTTTTCGACCTACACAAACATTACATACACCACACGTCTTGCGAGATTAACCATAGATATAAATATCGTTGCTCTAGTTGCTCTAGTTTAATCTATGTGCATCATGAAACTTCCACTCCGCCTATATCAACATTTCACAATCATCTCACTTGTCAGTTTATATCAGAAGGGTAAGATATAAGTTGGTCTTATACCATGTAAAACATCACGAAGAGTGCCCCCTGTTGCGAATTCATACGCTAGAGCACGCACGCCACCGTCGTGGGAATAACCGACCAACTGGACAATGTTCTCATTTTTAAGCCTTGACAACAAAGATACCTGCAAATTTCTTACACAATGTAAATAGACCATCTGAAATCAAGATTGTGCAGAGGCTGACAATTTCAGAATCAATTACCTGTAGCAGAAAATCCTTCTCCGGTTGCTTCGAGAAGTCTAACTTTTTAATGGCTGCAACAGTTCCGTTCTTGAGAACAGCTTGATACACTTTACCAGAAGCGCCATCTCCGATTAAAGCCCTGCCTCCAAAGTCCCCCGTTATCTCTCGCAGCTCACTAACAGGAATGAGGGGAGCTTCGATAGGCTCAAACTTAATAGGAGGATCACTATTTGCGGCAGTATTCAATCCAGAATTATTCACTAAACCAGAAAAAAAGAGTTGGAACAAGCAAATCAATTAACCATCTACACATTTCTCTCTTTTTTCAGTCACTGTGTAAAGGCCGACCAACATTCTAGATTGCAAATCTTCGAGTAGAAATGATCGTATAGAGATGAACGACCATAAATCAAAGATGCATGAACCCGTCGAAGCAAGCATCCCCAAGGGCAGATTAGAAAAGAAACCATCTCAACCTAAGTTCCCAACATAATGATATTCTCAGTTGTCATTACCTGCATGGGAAGGACCATTAGAGTTTCCAATAAGGAAATGATCATCTCCATCGGCCTCTCCGCAGCATGAAAAGAAGCCCATTCTTCTTCAGATTATTACTCCTAACGAGATCGATGAAGCAATGTCAGGAAAAAGCAGATCACTTAAGTGGTCATCAATATAATATTACAAGCAACCAAGCAATTTAGTGACACTTGAGTTCAGCATGCTCGCACATAGATAAAGTGGTGACTAAAAATAGAGCAAATAATACCCCGATCATTAGTATTCCCCTTATATTATCAAACAAGTTTCTTCAACAACAACCACCACAATTACGAACACTCCGCCCTCTTTTATGAGCAGAAATTGAGTACCCGAGTTAGATCCAACATGCATTGAGCAAGGAACTTTCTTTAGATCAGTACTTGAGGCTCTTTTGCATGTGAAAAAAAGGATCAACACATGGTAAGCTTCTCAGTCTGACCAGGAAACTAGAAACCGCAGATCATCAGATTTGGAAGTAAAAAAAACAACTTTCTGTCCGTGAGTGAGCAGGAACACATAGTAAGCTTCTCAATCCGGAGCAAAATTACACACTATCCATGAAACAGATCCCAATCTGCCGGGTAATCATATCACAGTGCGTTATTTGGGAAAGATCGAGAGCAACATCAAAGAAACCAACTTTACCATTCGCTCAACTGATCACATGTCCATAAAACCCCCAAAAAAAGAGTACCCACAAATCCAACTTTGGGAATTATAAACAGGAACTGAAAATAAGACTCGGCATACACGATTTCGATTGTAGGTAACATTGCCTGGAAAAATAAAAGAAAATAGTCACCTGTTCTGTGAGAGCACCAAGAAAGAGGAGCTGTGGAGGATTTGAAGGGTGGGGGGAGGAGATTGGGTTTCCTCTTCCTCTTCTTGGGAGGGAGAGAATGATTGCTTAATAACTGTGTACACCCACCGGTAGCGGCTATAAAAAGCATATGTGTATATATATTATTATTATTGTAATTATATATAAATAATAAATAGGCAGAAACCAAATTTGACTGGAACGGGCCTTATTCTTGACCGTATTATACAAAATATATTCCATTCCTCTTTAAAGACAAAGTCGGAGCCAAAGTCTACGATCTCGTGGTCGTTCCAAAGGCCGTCGGCTCTCATTGTATGTCCGAGATCCGAGACCCTCCATATCTCTTGCCAGAGGATTTTTACGCTTGTGCCCTTCTGAGACTTCCGCAGTTACACTTATGTCGCTGCTTTTTTAATATCATGTTTGCCTCTAACATTACTATCGAATAACACTTACGCCACATTAATAATATATATAGAATAAAAAAGGTGGAAACTTCCAGGTGATGGACGAGAGGAGGCGTGAAATTGGAGGTCTTGAAGAATAATGGCACATGTAAAAGGTGCTTCAACTCATTCTCTCTCTCCCTTTCAACGATTCCTAAAGAGTAGAAATATAATTGGCAGATTTGATGCTACACGCATATATGTGTTCCTATATTAAATATCTCCTGTCATGGGATTCTCCACTTTACAAGTCCTCAACCATTGCTTGGAAGAGTTGATTTCTATTGCAAATGTTTGCCTTTCTTCAAGTAAAATGTCTCAATTTGTCCTCGGTCTTATTTACGATAAGCAAAAGAACCCTCAATGCATTCCCACCATCTAACGTTGGACGCCACCGGTACGGCTTCGATTTTTTCTTGCGTACCAATGGAGAATAATGTGATGTTTACATCACGACAATTATAAACTTTATCAATTATACCACAATCTCTAACTTCTTCATATTTACCCCATGACTCAGGCAAACTTACTAACTTGTACACCACGGCCCATGTGGTTATCTCGATTGGTGTTTCTGGGGTGGATACCTGAACCGTTTGATCATTATCCACCCCAACCACCATTAGCGGAGCGTGGGAACCATTTCGACGAGTATCCGCTTCCAACAGGTACCCGCATTATGTGCAAAGGTCACGGGCACTCGTGGATACCTGAAGAATTATTTGAAATTTTATCATTTAATCAAAGGCATGGATGGACTTCATTTAATTTACTAATATGTAAATGCCATCGTGACTTTTTAATGATGTTAACTCGTCATCTTAAAACTATGTTTACTTATTTATGAACTTTACTAGTTAACTTGCAATATTGTAATAGAGATATCTTAGTAATCCTAATTATTGATATCTTGCAATGTTCGTGGTTGAGTTGATAAATTTGCTTAAGAAAAACCAACAATTACGGTAACGATTATGGCAGAAAAATTTGATAAGGATTATCACATCCATTGCAATTAAGTGTTAGCCGAATCGTTCAATTCAAAAGAAATTATTAAATTCGTCACCAATCAACGAAGTCGGATAAAAGCATTTTTGTAATCACATAATTGTTAGATGGGGTGTTGAAGGTGTGAAAGATAAGAGACATTAGAAGAAGGATTCGAAACACCAGTACCATCATTCAGGAGTTCACAACAATGGAACAAGGGACCACGATATTGGTACAACCACCTAAGCATTTGTGGTATCGGAGTATTGAGTTGTATTGCATATATGGATAAACGAGTCTTTGGATGAGGGATCGTTTACCCATCACCTTATAAAATATACTCATCCCCCCTCCTATCAAATTAACTTAGTGAAGAGAGTATCCCTAATCTCTTGTGAGGGAGATTAGAGTTTGTGTGTGCTCCCGTAATTTTTGCATGATTTTCCACGTTAATAATCATCCCTAACCAAGCGGTAAATATTTGTCGAAGTAGAAACCACTAAAAAGAGAGATAATTAATCAATCAAAATTAACAAACCCTGAATTGGAGTTTGTTTCACTATATATATATGTATATATAGTGTTCCTGGTCGAACACAAAGAGAAAGAAAATCGCGCTTGTGAAAATTTGAGGGAAGAAAAAATTTTTGTGATATTTTTATCTTTCTTTATTTTTCTTCTTAATGGTATAAAACTCTTTTTTATTTTGATCTTTTAATCTTTTTATTTTAATTTTCTAATTTTTATTTGATTTTTAAAGGATATTTTTCAAACAAAATTTATCTACAATATAATTGGTGATAATATAGTATATATTTATTACTATATAGTAGATGAAAACCTCGAGCAGCAGGCTCGAAAAAGAGAAGAAAACAAAATGGATCGAGAATCGAGAAATAAAACTCGCAAAGAAATCATCGAAAAATAGAGTAAAATAAAATGTAAAACAAAATAGTACAATGAAAGAATATAGTCTAGATTCTACAATGTTCATAATAGTCCTAAAAATATTATGTAAAAAATACAAGAGAAAATATATGGAATTCATTCAAATAGGTCCCTGGTCAGGGACCTATTTGTAAGAAAATATATGGAACCTTACACTTAGGTCCCTAGTCAGGGACCTAAATGTAATAACAAATTTCTGGAGGTACATGCAAATTCTGGAGAACTTCAGGGGCTCTTTTGATATTTTTCCACCATTTCAATGATGAACGATCATGATTAAATGTCATTCGCATGATCTCGGTCGTCCGTGGTGGGACACGTGGCGATCAACTACGCTTCGCATTCTTGAGCATGTTATTCCCTCAACAGTAGGTGTGGCGGTGGCGATCTTCCCCACTGTTCACTCTCCGACGATGGCTTGGCTGCTGCAAGGCCAACAGGGGATCGTCTATCCCTCCGAGCTCACCTATAGTGAGGTGGAGTCAAGGGAGGTGGTGGCGAGGCTCCTTGGCACACGGCTTGGAAATCAACGAGAGTTTCAAACCCTAGTTCTAGAAGAATAGTTACTCCGTGCTCAATTGGTGAAAAGGGTATGATCCTGATGATGAGTACCGACGTTTATCACGCTCCATATGGTCTCCGTTCCTACAATTGAGTTGTTGATGCTTGATTCAAAGGAGAATCGGCCCAAAAGTTATAGTATATTGCAGTTCGAAAAGTTTCCAGGAAGAGGGTTTTTAGAACAGAAATTTGATCGAATCGAAGTGAAATTGAGAAGGGATTTTGGTGTGATTCTAAGATGGTGATTAAGGAACTCTAATGAATAATTAAGGTTCCTAATTATGGCCTGGGGATCGAGAAATTTGAAAGGGAAATGGAGGATGAAAGTATGCACTTGGGAATTGAGGGTGTCTGAACCCTCAGTCGTTTCTTAATGATGGATGTTCGCCGGAGCTCTACGCATGTGTGGCGGCAATGCAAGGCAGCAAGGGCCTTGGAACGTCTCATCCTTGCTTCCTCCTTCCATGCGGGTCAACCACCTAGCCTTACCACGATCGGAGGTGGGGGGCACAAGGTGGAGAAGATGCAGGTCGACCAGTTGGTGTTCTAGTTAGGGAGAGTTAGTTCACAAATGGTGAAATTTGAATCAATAAAAAGAATGGTTGAGCGGGAGTTGGATTAAATCAAAGGGCTAGCGGGTATCTTGGTAGTTAGGAAGAGAGAATGGATGGCTAGGATCGAAGAATTGGTGAAGAATGGAGGCGGAAAAAATCTGTGAAGTGAAGGTGTTGGAACAGAATCCAACTGCCTCTTCTTGAAGAAGAAGAAGACTCCAGGTGCTGACACATGTCAGCACCTAGTAGGCTGAAAGTATAAATTAAATATTAAATAGTAAATGAAGTTATTTAAAATGGGAATACAAACGAAAAATGTAAATAATAAATAAACTAATTTATGATATAATTATTTTTTTTATAAATAGTAAAATTATAAAATTATAAATATAATATTAGTAAATAGATATAAATAACACTTGATAAATGGATATTATATTTTTATTGTTATAATTTAATATTAATTTTATATTTTATTAATTATTGAATAATAAATAGGGTATATGTGAATTTTTACAGATTTTAATAAATTATCTAATTATATAAATAAATACAAATATATCATCTGTAGGTCAAATTCATCTATAAATGGTGTCTAAAAATTATGAAATAATTCATGGTTAAAATACAAGATCAAGAAAATAACTAAAAATCATAAAATCAGTAAGTTATAAAATAGTGTGTTCTGAATAAAATAAATAGCTTAGAAACCCAGTTGTCATTAAGTCTCAAAATCGACTTTTTACAAATGCACTTTGATTTTAGTGAAATCACATTCATTAATTAGATAATATTATTTTATGAATTTTAAAGGTGAGTAGAGTGAATTGGGAGTTCGTGTAAGAAAGTTATGATGTTCGGAAGTTGGAAAATTGAAATTTGAAAATTCAGCATATCATCCGTAGACGGGTGGACAATCAGAGAGGACAATTCAGACTCTTGAGGACCTACTCCGAGCATGTGACATAGAATGGTAGGATCTTAGAAGGATCACCTCCCCTTGGTAGAGTTCACTTATAACAATAGCTACCATGCTAGTATTGGCATGGCACCTTTTGAAGCATTGTATGGGCGGAGATGCACCGCTCCCTTGTATTGGTAGGAAGTGAGCGACAAAAATATTTATTCCACTCAGAAAATCGAGGATACAATAAGAGTCGTAGAAATGTCTAGAAAGAAATTATTGATTGCGCAGAGCCACCAGAAGAGTTACGTTAATCAGAGGCATCGTGATCTGGATTTTGAGGTCGGAGATATTGTATTCTTGAAAGTATCTCCAATGAAGGATATTCAAAGATTTAGTGTCAAGAGCAAGCTGACACCGCAGTTCATTGGCCCTTACAAGGTTTTGGCCCGAATTGGGAAGGTAGCATACCAAGTAGCACTTCCCCTACACTTGGCAAACGTGCATGATGTATTCCATGTGTGAAACCTTCGAAAGTATATTCGAGACCATCGGCGTGTGATTACTGATTAGCTATGAGGACCTCGTGGTCGAACCGATTTGTCCTACTATGAGGCACCGGTACAGATCTTGGATCTTGCAGTCAAGAAGCTGCGGCGGAAAGACATCCCTTTGGTCAAGGTATTGTGGCAAAGTCAAAATGTTGAGGAGGTCACATGGGAGCCCGAGACAGATATGCGATAGAAATGCCCCTATCTTTTTAAAGGTATGATCAAGAAATCCTAGTTCATTTCTCCTTAAGATTTTTATGGATTTCGCTCTCTTTAAGATTTTTATGCCAGATCCAAGCTTCATTCAAAACATATTAAATCCTATGTCTCGAGGACAAGACTTCCTTTAAGATTTTTATTATCTAGAATCCCGTATTTTTTTATCATAAATTCTAGAATATTTTTGACATTAAAAAAATGACTACGTCATTTTATAGAGTTCATCGAAATCTTTCCAAAAACCCAAGAACATCAAATTCTGACTTTCCTAGCCCAAGATATTGATGTTTTAAGTCGAACGATAAAGACCCATATATGGATCCAAATCGGATCCTAAATTAGGATCCAAATTCACCCCTCCTTATATAAATAGGAGTGGTAAGCTACTCTCTCAAAACCTTAGCCACCGCCATCCTTTTTCCTCATTGGAGCACTACCTCCTTGGTCAGATATGTCGCCGGAGGGCTGCTGTCGACGTTGGAGAAGGTGCTCCGATTGAGATCTGTGACCGTCATCGTGTGGGGGAGCTCGAGGTCACCATAGTGTATGTATTCATGTTGCGATCAAGTGATGGAAATATTATTTCCGTACAAGAGGAGATCCCGAGGGAACATCCTCGGAGGTAACGATAAATAGCCCTCTCTTGTTGTTAGTTTCCATGTACCTTTGGCCTTATATTCTTGAACATCTCTATAGCTTTATGTGTTCTTGTAATGACGTTCTCTTTCCTTCTTGTTGTCGGTCTCACACGAATTTTTATAGTTACCCCCAGTTAGTTGTAGTATGCATATAGAGCTTTTATTTGGCTAATTTTCTCTCTCGAATAGTAAATTTGGATACGAGTTATGTTTTGCAAATTATGGTGGTGCTTGTCTATGTGGATTCAAAAAATGATGATACTGATGCCAAAAAAATGGCTCGATATGCTAAAGTTTAGATTAGATTTTATCTTCCCACAGTAGATACATCAGCAGACCCGTCGTTTTTATTTAGAGTATAATGTGTATAATATTATGTTGTATGGGGACAAGAAGATGAACCTGAGAACGACCCAATATTTGCATTACATTGTACAGAAGATTGATAAACGTGATTTATGATCCACCTTAAAATTTGAATCGCTCGCACATGTTGATTTTTGACTTGCCTACTCGTGGTTAAGATTTCTAGTCGATGTTATACTCTTATTTTTTTAATGAAAACAAATGATATATTGAAGAGAATTTATGTTGAGAAAACATACCTCTATTCCATACATTGTCATTCCCACAACATAACTGCTATGGCTTTTTATCACCAGTTCTGTTTCCTTTGTCATACGTTAGCTGCCAACTTAGTTAAAGCTCGTATTAACTTGAATCATCGAAATGATTGTGTTCAAGAAAGTAAATAAGAGAGTGATATTGCTAGTTAAACATGATGGAATTAGGTGAGAAAATAGGAAGAGGATATATGGCATTTTGTTGCCCTGTATACAACCAATTATGTGTTTTTTAACCTTATTTAATCTAGTTAATAGTGTAGGATATTATCGGGTTATCATAGTTATCATTGCATGGTTTTGGGACCCAATACGTTAGTATATAGGGGTGTATAGAGATATTTGTTGACCAGTTAATCGATCCTATTATATGGTAATGATATTAGGAAGTTTAATGCACTCACATAATGGGGTTATCTTAATAGGTAGCTAACTAAAATTACAAAAAAATGATTTTATCGAATTATATTATGAAGGATAATCTTCATTAGTAAGACCCTAGTTCTGCTTTTGAGATATGTCTACGTACAATAATCAACTAGCAAATTCAACTAGTAATGAGATATGACCATAAAACCTAAAACTATAGGTATGACTACGAGTATGCCAAACAAATTAACTACAAATATGTCATTAAACAAAATTTCACTAATGGTGGTTCTTATTATTATTGTTTTGTGGGTGAGATATGACAGGGAACTAGTAGATGGAGTTAGGAGTCGTAAGGAATTAGGCATGCACCCGGTGCTCTGGGGAGATGCCTTGAAGGTCGTAACCCCAACAGACGAGTTGGGTGACGCATTGCACCTAGCAGCCCGATAGCATCCTAAGTCGCTCGACGGAGTAAGCAGGTGGCACGGTTGGCATTTTTGGTTTCGCAATTATATATGATATTAAGACTCGGTTTATAGTTAGATGTGGCCGCATTGAATTCTACTCTGAGTATTTTTATTGTGAGAGGTGTTCCGGGATGTGGTATGAAGTTGGAGAAATCGGGTTTCATCTTTTCATGTTCTAGTTGAACAAAGTTCTTTGAGAGTTTTATTTAAGATGACAACAAGTTCCCACGTAGTGGAGTCTTATGAGCCACGTACTTCCGTGTGCTAAAATAATACGAGGAATTATTAATGATTAATGATCGAATACCGGTGATTGTAATTGTATATAGTTTGGACTCTAACCAACTTGTAGAAATATCAAGATCATTGTGGTCGTACTCATATGATTATTATATCAATAAATAAAAGCAATTGTTATGTGATCCAATGTGAATCAGAATGACTTGGTGTTTTCTCAATTTCTACAATATATGCATATGTCATTAGATAGAGTTTAGTGTACATTCTTTGCTTACCTTTACATTAGTTATTATAGTGTTTGTCTCGTTATTGGGCAATTGCTCATGATGTTACCCTTGTATAAACCCAACAGGTGTAGCGGAGTAGTATGCGCAATAGTAGCGCTTTCGAGGAGATCATACTTTCTACACCGTGCTTGCACCAAACAGGGTGTGTTCTACTTAGAGTAGTTTATTTACATACACATTATTTTTATTTTCTTTTGAGACAATGTAATGAGAAAATTTGAATTTTATAGTCATATCTTGCATCTCATTATGGTATGGACGTGATGATAAATGGTTAATGAGAATGAATGTTGTTGTTATATTTTATTTTACATTATTCTCATGTTGTTATTTATATTTCAAATGTTGATCTAATATACATAAGTTGGTTTGCTGGGTATCATAAATCATGGACGTATTTGGACTGTAGGTCCGACGCTCTCGTCCCTTCGATTTCGGTAGCCAAAAGGGTGGGGCATCACAGATGGTATCAGAGTCTGATACTCCATTCTGTCTTTTGCATATTAGATAATCAACGTGATTTGAAATATAAATATAAAGACAAAGCCTTCTGACTTTGGCATTAGTTTACGGAGAATAATTCAAGTCATGTTTAATGTGTCCATTGACTCTATAATCATGGAAATAACTTATAATATAATGATTGTCGCAGGGAATCTTGTTGCCTCGTGTTTACCATGATGTTGTACAACAGCTGGTCTTACTAGTTCATATTGTGCAGGGTATACAATAACTTTAGGAGGTATTGGAACAGGGGCTCCTTCAGCAGGAGAACTCCTCTTATCATCCCTCTCGTGAGGAAGAGGACGGTGTTCATCCTTCGGTGTCTCTGGACCATGAAGGGTCACAGGATTTAGAGGCATTGCAGAAACATCAGACATCTTATGAAGCCTACCAAAGGTCTAAGGTACCCCAATTATTCAGCACGGGCACACCAGATGAGGCTGAGTTGTGGAAGGATCACGTATCCAAGGTATTATGGATGATCCATGCTCATGAAGAGTCTTGACTTACATTTGTGGAGTTTTCACTAACAGGCTATGTTGAACGTTGGTGGTATGCCACCAAGGAGCATATGGAGGATCCCATAACGTGGGAAATATTTCTTGATGAGTTCTGTAACTAGTTCTACCCTGATCAATGGGTAGAAGACCAGAGAAGGTTATTTGCAGAGCTAAAACAGGGGTCGATAATGGCCCAAGAATATCTCATCTGTTACACTGAGCTCTCCCGCCACTCACCCGCGACTACTACTTTTCCTTAGGAGAATCTACAGAAGTTTATCTGTGATTTATGTGATGATGTGTAACACCAGTTGTCTATATTGGATTTCACCTCCATCAAGGAAGTAGCTTCTAAGGCTACCAAGATGGAGGCAACTCAGAGTCGGCTTCAGGGAGACCAGACACAGTTCCAGCCATAGCAGTTGGGAAGATCCACTCGCCGAGATTTCTACAGATCTTGTAGAGAGCGTCGCTTCCACCCAGTGGCTACCACATCTACCGCTAGCAGGTTTGTCCCTACACCTACTTTAGGGCAGAGCCTGACGAGTCATGATACTGCATCTTTCCTCTCTTCTACACACTCCCAGAGTCGCAAGACAGGGCGTGCTAGCCTTGTCTCAGGAGTCTCCTTTCTCTCGTTCAAGAGACCATAGGTGTTTCCACTACAACAACTGGGCCATTTCAAGGCCATGTGTCCCTTACTTGCCAGCAGCTCAGGTGGCCATCAACCCATTGTACGACCGGCTTTATCATCTACACAGTCACATAGATCAACGTCCTTCACCATGATCAACATTCAGTGTTGTAGGTTCTAGCGTCCCACCACAACCTCAGGGACAGTTGAATGCAATCATACATGAGCAAGCATGCGCCTCGGGAGTTGTAGTGTGAGGTATGATATCAGTGCATGCTATATCCTTACATGCTTTATTTGATTCTGGAGTCATCCACTCTTTTCTAGCACATCGATTAGCATCTAAATTAGATAAATAGCCGGTCTGTGTTTCATCCTCATACTACATCAACGGCTCAGGGGGTCAATTATTCACAGTGTGACAAGCAGTGGAGGATGTAGCAGTGCAGATTGGTCGGCACTTGATGCCCGCATATGTTTTACTTATTCAGTTGGAAGATTGTGATGTCATCTTGGGTATGGATTGGCTCAAGCAGCATCACGCGTGCCTTGATTGTTTCGATAAAATGGTAGTATTCCGTCTTCTAGGCATACATGTCTTTCAGTTCGATAGAAATACCACAGATAGTGAGTTTTTGTATACATCTGTGTTAAAGGCCCAACAGTTTCTCAATCAGGGTTGCATAGGTTTTATCACCTATGTTGTGGATCTACCTGCACAGGATCGGATGATTGAAGATGTCAAAACTATGTGAGATTTTCCTGACGTATTTCTAGAGGAATTACCTAGACTACCACCAGAGAGGGAGATCGAGTTCGAGATCACTCTGATTTACGATAAACAATCCATCTCCATCCCTCCATATCAAATGGAACCAGCCTAACTCAGGGAGCTCAAAGTACAATTGCAGGAGTTGTTGGAGAAGGGATTTATCTTCCCCAGTACACCACCTTGTGGAGCACCAGTCCTCTTCGTAAAGAAGAAGGATGGGTATATGCGATTATGCATCGATTACAGGCAACTGAATAAGAGGACGGTAAAGAACCGCTATCCACTCCCATGAATAGATGATCTTTTTAATCAATTACAGGGCACAACGGTATTTTCAAAGATTGAGCTACGATCGAGTTATCATCAATTGAGGATTAAGGACACATATGTGCTTAAATATCTTGGCAAAGCATCATGTATATAGTTGTAAATGCAATAAATTAGCAATAAGCATGACTTTATTAATATATAATAATTAGCATGTATTTGTGTAAAAATAAAAGAATAAAGGATAAAAGAAAAGGAAGGAAATATTTAGAATAAATATTGAGTGACCTGAACCCAAGAGAGGGTTTAGTATGGGCATGATCGCCAAATAAAAGAAGTAGAGAGAGATAGGGCCACTCTACCTTGTACATATTTATGACTTATGCATATAATTTTACAAAAATAAAAATAAAAAGGTGTTTTATCCCCTTGTATATATTTCTAATATTAAAATAAAATAAAATAAAATTCTCTCTCACCTTGTATATAATACATGTAAATATGTATCACTACATATTTATTTTATACTTGTAAATAACCAATAAAAATAAAATAAAAATTATTTTATACTCCAATTACTATGTTGTAAATAAATAAAATATAAAATTAGGATATTTGTGCAAAAATAAGAAAATAAAAATAATTGTACAAAATTCATAGGTATTTTATACCTGTATATAATATACTATACTGTATATACCATAAATTATTTTTCATAAAAATAAATAAAAATCACAAAAAATAGTTTAGAAAATAATAAATATTTTTTATTTTGAACACTTTTTAATTTAAAATCAGTTTCTTTTTTTACTTGATTTTTCAAATATTTATGGATTCCTATTTTCTGATTGGTCCAAGAGGGATGTTGACCCCGGTCAACTACCCCTCCCGGACCTTCTCGCATGCGGATCCAGCTCATGCACCCATTTTCTCCCAATTTTCTTGAGCGGATCTTGCACCCTCTTGCCCCGATTTTGGAGCCTACATCTCTCTAGTGGATTAGTGACCCTCGCAGATCCCTAGGGAGTCGCGGATTGACCTCGGTTCGCGCGCATGCTCTGATTCCTCCAAGCTACCTGGGACATGCTATAAAGTCATTCCATCACCTTCCAGCAGCTTAGCTCGCACCGCACACCCTTTTGATACCCTAGAAAGCTTCCCCTTGGTGACAGCAACCAGAGGCCGCCTTCGGTTGTCGGAAAGGTGTTGTAAAGTCGACGCTCGCCTCTCGTGGCCGGAACGCCGTCGCGACGTGCCTCCTCTGCCAGCAGCAGCGAAGTTGAGGTAACGACAACCATCAAACGCACCCCCTGGAGCTCAGGATTCTACTAGGACCCTCAGGTATTCATTCCATCGTCCTCAGCTCCCTTATCTGATTCGATTTTTCATCTACACTCTATCGCCGCTCCGCCAGCTCCGACCAGCCGGTCGGAGCCCTATCGCATCCATCTATCCATTTCGATCAACGACCCAGCTCATCCTCCATCTTCCCGCACCATCTGACCATCCTATTCTTGGCTCGGATAGCCAATATTAGGCCCTAGGTCTCGTCCATCGCTTTCGCCAGAGACCCCCTTCTCATTCACCACCGCTTCCCTTTGTTTTTGGTTCAATAACCCCGACCGGAGCCCTGCTCCGAGTCTGAGTTTTCTCTCTAGCAGGACCCTGCGACCCAGATAGCCCTTCGATCACCCTCGTCGTAACTCACCCAGGTCCCAGCCATTGCCACGGAGATCTGACCGTAAGCGAGCCTATTTGACCCATTCACCCGACGCAGAGGGGCCCCACGATTCGTTTGCCGTTGTCTGATCATTCATCGGAACTCCGGATCCTCGCCGGTGCTCTGGTGAAATTCGGCCAGGCGGAGTTCTTCCAGAGTCTTTCTCAGACGTCGGATTACGCCCCTCTGCCAGATGCCATCATCGTCGTTCATCTCCAGCAGCTGTCAGGCCGTTAGATGTCAGATCTAACGGCCCCGTACTACCCACGTCCTCGACATCTGACGACCGTTAGATCTGACAGTTGATCGCGCCAGAGCCGCACGTTCGCATCCATTCAGCATTCGCCACCTGTCCACCCCACGTGCAACTCACGTGCTGCATGGGCAATTTTCTCAGCCCACCTTGCATTTATTTTAGTTTGTCGATTAGTCTGTAAAATAAAAGTATACAGTAGAACATTTTGCACTCTTGCCCTTGCAGTTTTCCTTATTTGCTTTTTAGTCATGTTGTGTGGACCTACGTGCTTTGTCATGTGGGATTCTGGGTTATTTGCACTGAATATATTGGATTTATTATCTGTTATGAATTTAATGTTAAGTTTTGTTATTTACAAATATGCCCCTGTGAATGATGTTTTCCAACATGTGCGGAATTTGATGTGAAAATTATAGATTGGACGCTATAGTTTCTTTGTGTGCTATTATTTGGTCCAGAAACATATTTTCTTTGCAGATTGGTCCATGTGTGTTGTCTGATTTATTTTGATTTAATAAATAGCAAATATTATCCAAAATTCATGAAACTGTTATACATGGATCTTGCCATTGTGCAGGAATTTTGGTTAATTTCCTGTTTTGTTTTCATTTATTATTTTAAAAAAATCAAAAACTTTAAAAATTATTCATGTTTGTTTTAGAAAATCAACTAAAAAGATTAAAAAGCTTTGAAAAATTTCTAAAAAAATCCTGATTATGTGTTTTGTGGTGTTTTAACTTTTATCCAATTTTCACCTTATTCCCTTTTATAAAAACTATAAAAAAAATTAAAAAAAATAAAAATCTTAGAAAAATCAGTAAAAATTCATAAAAAAATAAAAAAATGTGTTTTCAGTCGTTGTAGTTATTTTTTATTTTATAGTTTATCATAAAAATACTGTTGGGATTTTACAGGCACTTTAAGTAATTTTAACTTGCCTTTATATCCCAGGTGGACACTGTTTGTTATTTTTGAGTTTATTTCATTTTTAGAAAATCAATTAAAAATCAGAAAATCCCATAAAATCCACAAAAACATTTGAACATTTTATAAACACAAAAATATTTTTGTTTGATTTTTTTGAGTATTTTTAAGTCTTTAAATAATTATTTAAGTGTTGATTTTTGGTTTTTTTATCTTTTTTCTTAATATTAAAAATCATAAAAAATGAAAAATATAAAAACCACCACTTCTTTATTTTCCCTTGGATTTCTTACTAACGTGCTCCTTGTATTCGACCTTGGTAGCTATACCAAGTAAAATAAATTAGCGAGACCACTCTCTTGGTTTTGATTGATTGATTTTTATTTTGGTGGTCTTAATTATCTTGTTGACTTTGCTTCGCGATTCGGGTCACAACGACCGTATTTATTCCTTAACCTGAGTAGCTGAAGCCCTGTCATCAGAATGGCGTCGTTGCTGGGGAGCACGACTTAGTAGTCGGTTTTCCCTTTTTCGGCTTTATCTTTATTTTATTTTTATTTTTATTTTTCTTCTACTTTCTTTTGTTTTGATTTCTTTTCATTTTTGTTTTTTGTTTTTATTCTATTCCATTTTATTTTATTTCATTTTATTTGCTTTTATTTTTGCTTTTATTTTCCTTTTATTTTCATTTTATTTTATTTTCCATGTTTATAATAACTGTGGACTGACATTTCTGTCCTGCCTTTATTGCGAGGGCCCAATGAGCGAGGGCGGTGATCTTCGGAGAGCCGAGGCACCCACGTGACTTGGAGGTGGCTCGTTTCTGCATCGAGCTGCAGGAGAGCGTAGGAGAGGAGGAGCAGAACTTGGGGAGCTATAGTGTAGTTTAGTGTAGGCTTAGTTTATTTTTTGCATATTAATTTTGTAATAATACAGGACAGACTTTGGACTCAAACTTGGTGTTATCTCGGGGTCTGTTTCGCCGAGCACCAGTGTGCTCGGAGGATCTCTCCGCGGATTTTCACCGGTTTTTGTTTTTGACCGTATTTTATTTTCTTTTTGATTCTCGAAGGTTTTGGCCATTAGACATAGAAATTTTGCTTGCTTATGATGTACTTACTTAAGGCCCATCCCTAATTGCTTATCTGTTCCTATAGATCATTAATTGGAGCTTATTAATTAATTCACAAAGAAAAAGCTAATCTGGTCACCTGAGGGGTCACATGCCGCTAGAGGTCGTATAGAGCGCTGGCAGGATCTGTTGTGACGGACACTGATCGGCATCAGAGACCGGACCCCAACCTTTCTTGTTGACTCGTTAGCCACAGTTCTTCGCGAGTAGAAATTATTTGTTTAAGGTCGGCTTCTTCTTGCATCATATAGATAGGTTTATTTCAGTCTTTTATTTTATGCACGGATCACTCTGCATGTAGAGAGTTGGAGTCAGGTACGCATTTCTTACTCGGCATGCATCATAGTATTTGACCACGCATCAGCTTTTTCGACTTCTCCCCCTATTTTTGGACTTAAAATAATCAAGAGAATCGAAAAATTCGTTAGGCGTTGTTTGCTTTGATAAATACCTAAAAAGTAAAACTATAAAATTGGGACTGCTAAAGCACACTTGACCATAAAAGACACCTCACCTAAAAATCTGTCTTGGGAGAGTAATCCCCTCATTGTATGGTTTGGATGAGCGAGAGAGTGACCCGCACACTAGGTTAGAGCCACATCCAACCTTTCTTTAGACTACTGGTTTCGGGTTAGTCATTCTCCAGTTAGGATCGCTCCGGTCTCCATTAAAGCGGGTCACGATATCCTTAACAGAGCGAGTCGATTGGGTAGCCGGTAACCGGTCCGCGACTTGTACTGGCTGGGAAATATCTAGCCTTAGGATCGGGACAATCTCGTGGGAGCGTTGGATTCCCAACAGCTCGCTTAATCGCTCTGAAAGACTATTTGATCACCTAAAAAAATCGACAAGATAAAACACCGAACCTTTATGGTCATCAGATCTGTGTGAGTAGGTGAATTGGGGGTTTGCTTGACCGATCTTGTGTGCTTTTTCAGATCTCATCCACCTTCACTCGCCACATCAAGATGATGGGTCGGAGGTCCCTTAGGCAGCCTCTGGCTGCACCATTTTCGAGTACTCTGACCCGTTCGTCTAGATTAGTTCGCGAGAGCCGAGACCCGCTCTCCGAACCCAATTTCGACTCCACCATGTTCCCCCTCGACCACCCTTCTACCAGTCCTAAGGTGCCCGAGCAGAGACATTAGCAGACAGTTGATGATTTATCGGCACCTGAGTTTGGATCTTTTGCCTTTGCAGAGACCATGGCCAGCAGTGAGGAGCGCACCGATGGACCTAGCGGGAACCAGACCTACGTACTTGATCAGGGTGCCATCAACAACACCCTGTTAGCCTCTCTGGAGACCATGCAGCGTCAGATCGGAGACCAGGGGGCTTTCATGGTGGACATGCGTCGAGAGATGGAGAAGATGAGAGCTGACATAGAGTAGCACAGAGCCGGTGGAAGAGGAGGAGATATTCCCGAGGATAGAGAGCCTGAGGAGCCAGCACAGCCAGCAGCACCTACGCGACCGATGAGGGAGTTGCACAACCATGGTGCAACTCTAACCCATAGATGGATTCAGTTGCCGGCCATTCTAGGAGATTTCAAGCTCCCGCCACAGACTATCTAGCTTCTACCCCGATTCCACGAACTCGCCACAGAGGAGCCATACCTCCATCTCCAGGAGTCCGAGATGATCTGCAGTACTGTCCACGGTCGACTCGTAGACGAGGACACCATCAGAATGATGGCCTTCCTGTTCTCCCTCATAGACAGAGTAGCCAACTGGCTGAAGCACCTAGGGAGATTCGTCACATCATGGGAACAACTCCAGAACGAGTACTTGAAGAAGTACTGTCCACTCGGCCCGATGAATGCAGCCAGGGCCCTGATCAGCAACTTTTCCATGCTCCCCAACGAGCAATTTCATGAGGCATTGGTGAGTGGGAAGAGATCAAGGGTCGTATTGATCCACAAGGCGGATCAATAGTCGATGCGGTGATCGCTCAATAAATCCCAATCAATCAACAATTAACCCACAATCATAATAAAGCAATTAAATCTAAAAAATGTGAAGTTAAAATTTATTATAACTCTACATGTAAATGTGTATAGGAGTAAGCACAAGTAGAGTTCGAACATTGGGAGCAAACGGTTGGGAGCAACATAAGTGCACAAAATTATTCAATTCTTATCCTATCCAAGTTATTGTTTTTGTGGGTTTTTAATTTTATATTTTTTAATTTTTAATTTATATTTTTGTATTTTGATTTTTAATTTCTGATTTTATATTTTCTTTTTATATTTTATATTTTTATATTTTCTTTTTCGTTAATTAGAATATATACACAATACAAGAAAAGAGGGAGATAAGATATTTATAAAAATAGGTAAAAATAAGGAAAAATCATGAATAAAATATTTTAGGCTTTTTATAATTTTTATGTTTTTGTGATTTTTCTGGATTTTTCTTAATTTTTTGTATTTTTAAAGTCAAAAATACTGAAAATAGTGGATAAAATAAAAGGCTGAAAGTAAGTGGAGGGTGAAAAATATCATACAGGTTCCAAAATTCCTCAAATTAAATTCAAAACAAAGATAATAAAACAAAAAAAATTCAGAGACAAAAATTGGATTTTTAAGATTTTTCTAGAATTTTTAAGATTTTTATGAAGGTCTTTGGGGTTTTCTAATTTTTAGGAGTTTTATTTTATATTTTTAGTGATTTTTGGATAGAAGATCAAACACACTAAAAGACACTAAATATATTTTTTTTGGAATTTGTCAAGAAGTTTTTATATTTTTTAGGATTTTATAATACAAACAGTAGCAAAAATGCATGTTTTTGAATTTTTATAAATAAGAAATTGCAATAAAAATGCAAAATAAAAATATGGCATGATAATACAATGCAACAGGAACCTATGGTATTTTTTGGTGATTTTTGGAATTTTATAGATGCATGCAATAAATAGGGAAAGCAAAAAGAAATTCCAACACTAGCCGGGGTATTTTCGCAAATAAAATAAAGTTCATGGGGTTCTATGCAAAAATCCCAACAGAATAAACATTTATTTAATATTTTAGAACCTTTTTACAATATACAAAACTGCCTGGGGCATAAATGCAAAATTCACAACACATCACGTGGGACGACACGTGACTCGATTGGGAAGGACCTAAATGTAATATCCAATTAATATAGGGGGTTCTATACAAAAAGCCCATTTATTTATAACATTAAATTTATTTTACAGAACTAAATAGTAATTATAAAAATGCAAGGGGATAAATATGCAATTTACCCCTTAAGGCGCTGGATCGGACGGCTGATGTTCTTTCACTTCTCTACGTGTCATTCATCCAACGTTCGGTACCGGTTCGCTGCTGGATGCATGAGATTAGATCATCCGAGATGATCCGACGGTTGAAACGTTGCATCATCCAACGACTGAGCTTTGATCTGGGTTGTCCCCTTTATCCAACGGCAGGGGAAGAGGCTGGAAGAACGGGGAAGAAGGGTTACCTAGGCGAGCTTCTTCCTGCGAGATCTCGCTCCCCTGCGGGCCTTCGCTGCTTCAAAAGGTCCCTCTGGCTTCCTAGAAGGTGGCTCTATCGGCTGGAGGTGTTGGATGGGGCAGAGGTGGACTAGAGCTCCTCCGCGAGGTCGGGGAAGGGGTTGGAGCTCCAAGTGCCTCCGACGACTCTTGATTTCGACTCCTAGCGTTGTATCACGCGCCTAACCTGCCCAGGAAGATCACCTAGCTCGAGGCGATGCTCCTCGGCTCGGGGTTTGAAGCTGTTAGCGTAAAAGGAGGTGGGTGGTGAAGCTTCCAGTGAGGTGGAGGAGTTGAAGCTTCGGTTCGCGGATCCAAGAGGGATCCGGTTGGTCAAAGGTGGCTCGGAGATGAAGAAAATGGTAGGGAACGAAATGGGGTGGAAGTGGCGGTCGGAAAACATCGGGAGCACGACGAACTACGGATCTATCTAACTACGCTAATGGACTAATTCAAATACGAAATAAAATGCAAGGAATAAAACCTACGACTAATTTTTAAGCTAATGACAGTAAAAAGGAGAAGCTCAACCTGGGTTTTAGCCAAGGAGCATAGTGATCACCGGAGCGCCCCCGTGGGTGCAGCTCCCACCTCCTCCGACCGATTCAAGGAGCCCAAAAACCTCCCCCTATCATAAGGAAGCCTCCAGGACCGAATACGAGGAAGGGCGAAGAACGAAAACTGACCAAATTTGCGAAGGAGTGCGTAGATGTTTATTTATAAACATCACAAGGAACCCTTATTGACTGGCTAATATCAAAGATTCTGATGTGTGTACAAGCAATCTAAGGACTCGACGTGAATCATGATGGTCTTGGGAGAAATTTTCGTGAAGAGATCGAAGGTGATTGAGCGATGTATCGAGCACGAAAAATGCAAGAAAACCGAGGATTCACCAGGTCTGACGGGCCAGCCACGCGGATGGGACAGTTGACTAGAGGTCAACGGTCCGCCGCCCCTGATTGGTCCACGTAGGGCGCTACAGGACAAAACAGGGGTTTTTATTCGGAAATAATTTATAAAAATGATTTTATTATTTTTAAGTATAAAATAAAAAATATTTACTATTTTACGTAGTATTTTAATATGATTTTTATTTATTTTTTGGCATTATTTATTGGTAATTAATTTTTATAAGTGTATTTATATGTATATTTACCTATGTTTTGTGTATTTTTATTTTTATTTTCTATATTTTTTATTATTTTCTTTTCTTATTTTATATATTTATAACTTATTTTTATGAGTCTAGATATATTTTTATTTGATTTTTATGAGTTTATTTGCTCATTGAAATAAATAGGTATAATGAATTGTATAGGTAAAGGTGTAGGTGTTTTGCCTATGTTTTGTATACTTCTTTTTATTTTAATGCATTTTAATGAGTTTTTATTTTTGTTTTGTATTTTTATAGAATATATATGATATTTGAAAATATTCTAAAAATGTGAAAGAATAAAATAATTAAAGAATATAATTCCCTTTTTATTTATATACATAGGTATTTCATCTATGGTTTGGCATTATTTTATTTTATTCTCCTTTTTCTTTTAGGTTTAATTCTAATTTCAATGTACACTTTTGTTATAAATAATGTTTGTAGAATTATAAAAATATGAATTTGTAAAAATAATAAGTAATGAATAATTGAATATTTTAATCGGTATTATGTACAATAGGGGCCCAAAACCTATCTTTTGCATAGTAAATCCAAAAAAATATAAAACCATCAACATTTAATAGTTGAAAAGTTATATACAATTAGAGGTGATTTTGCCATGTTTTGAGTTTTTATTTGGAAGATATAGGTCTGTGAAGTTTGGTTTCTAGCTTTTTATTATGGGTATAGAATGTACAGTGTGTATTATTTTATATAAACTCAATTTTGTATTTTTATTTACATTATTATATACAACTTTTATGTACAAAGTTTCTTTGATGAATAAATAATTAGATACGAAATAGGTGTAAAAAAATACATAAATCAAGAATGAATAAATGAGGGTATTTATTGTGTTTTTGGCCCTTATCTCCCCCTACTTTATTCCTTGTCGAACAATCCATTCTGGACTTGGTCTCGGGTTTGGGTCATAAAATATTTGCAATATTTTATTCCTTTTTCTTTTCTTCTCTGTATTCTGTAATTTTGGCATTAAAGACCTTATTTAATGTGCAAGAAACACAATAAATAATGAATGCTATTGTAGGCAAATTAATGTTATTTACATGCATTAGCTAGGGTTTTCAAGGACAAAATGATAGAATAAAGGTGATGAAATGGAGATTCATCACCCCCCCTATACTTGCCTTTGCTAGTCCCTAGCAAATACTTATGCAATAAGTACAAAAAAGAACAAAGAATAAGAAGAAAAGAAAAAGAAGATTGAAAATACTTATGCAATATCTGTCCCTACAAAATCGGAATTTGGAGCTTCCATTAGACCTTGAGTGTGGATGTGTGTAGAACTTGGTCGGGAACTAACTTTAAAATACAACACCCTTCGAGAGTCATAGAACTCGGTTCAACCCACCTCAATAGCCTGGTCAGAACTGGCCTACATCATATGCAAACCCTTATGACTATGAAGCTGACTTGTACAGTGTAAGTGATAGTGGCTCTCTCCAACTGAAATGACAAAGGAACTGACTTCTCCAGAATGACAACCCAATGATTCCCTAATACAGCCCTCTGTCGTGGAGGAGCGGGGTATTTCCTTCTAAGTTCAAGTGGCATCCGACTCAAGAGGAGGAGGGGAAGAAGAGAATGGATGGTATCCAGTGTAGCTACCTATCCTGGGATGCAAGACCAGTGTAGTCAAGTCATCCAGCTGCAGGCTCACATGGTACAACCTTGATGCTCAAGCTTGCTTATCTTCTATACAACACATATACATACTCCGGCAGGCACTTTTATTTTTATTTTCAAGCCTATCTATTTTTTGGAGTTTTTTTTTTGAAATACTATTCGCAACAACATTTACATAAGGACTTTTTCTTCTTGAACCAGAAGACTATCCCTCTTTTGAAGATTTATTGCAACCCACACTCTCCTGTCATTCGACTTCATTGAAACTGGACCAGGTTGGGGTGCACTTCCCTCCCTAGACGAGGACGAATGTTTCCACCCGTGTGCGTCTCAGACTAGAAAATCCAACCCCCTCACCACTCCAACTGAGTTGAGCCAAGTGAAAGGTGCAAGTGTCCAAGTTAGGTTACGGTCGACAAGAATCATGCGTGTGTCTCGAAAAGTTCTATTTAGTCAGTTGAGGTGCCTTGAACCCAGCCCTGATTTCTCAAAGAATTAAGTCTGAATAGACCTGAAGTACCTTAAACCTAGTTCCCATAAGGTTCAGTGCAGTTAGGTGCGGTAAGGTCCAACCAAGCTCCAATTTTAGACTTTATTGGACTTGTTCAATCATCAAGCTCACTCAAAAAGAATATGAATGATATGCACATGCTATGCACAATGAATGATGCATTTTTTCACAAAGAATTTAAAAAAATCAAAGAATCTTTTTACACAAAGAATTTTTTTGCAAATAAAATCTTGGCACTCAAAAAGTATGTACAACTATTTACACGGGCGTGCCGCTTTATTTTACAAGATTTAAGAATTTTAAAGATTTTACAGGTTTTAATAAGGTGAGTTATTTATGGTATATTTATACAATTGATAAAGAATTTATATACACATTTTATTCCTATTTCAATGATACATTCATTTCTCAAATTTATTTGAAAACAATTTTGAAAACTATAGTACAAAATAATTTTGCAAATTTTTACAATCATTTGAAAGTCATTTTGCAAAGATTTTTCGTACGGTATATATACATTTTTCAAAATATTTTTACAAACATTTTCAAAATCATTTGCAAATCGGTTTCTAAACTTTTATTTCACACAAAGAAAGAATTTCTACAATCAAAATGTTTTTACAAAGGTTGAAAACATTTTACAAAAAGTTATCCAAACAGCTCATACTATTTTTCAAATCATTTTGCAAAAATATTTTTAACCTGATTTATAAATCAGTAAATACAAAAACAATTTGAGGAATGACTGTTGTTTATTAATGGATTATGTGTTTATATATACAATATATTTAGCCATATTTATTATGAAAGTATGAGTTATGGCTAAATTATATACAAAGTATATACAACCCCCCTAAACTTAGCATGAGCTATGTCCTCATAGGTCGAGAAGAGAAAGAGAAGACATAACTCATACTGAGTATAGAAAAGCCTATACTACAACGACTGACGAAAGAATGAAAGAATGAAGATATAAATGAATAAGAAGGTGACCTTCCCCCTATACTTAGGATCAAATAATCCTAAGTATAGCAGACTGTACACAACGCAGGGAGGGTCGCGGACGTTAATAAACAGACGAAAGATTGACCGAATCAGGGGTGCAACCCCCTATACTTAGGATAAAGTACGTCCTTAGTACAGGAAACTGACACAAAGGGGCAACACCTTTTATGTAGATAAAGAAAAAGTGAAAAGGAAAAGAAGAAAAGATGAAAAGATAGATATATACAGATAGATGAAAAGATCTTGGAGAATGTACATCACTCCCCCTATACTTAGGGTGAAAGATCCCCAAGTATAGGTAACAACAGGAGTGACAAAACAGGACATAGAACAACGTGGTGTGTACCCCCCTACACCTAGGACAAAGTACATCCTAGGTATAGTCACAAAGATATGGTGATGGATCTGGGGCACACATAACATTCAGGAGAAAGAAGGAATAGAAGACAAAACACCTATATACAACTAGCACATAGTGTGAGGTACAGGACAGTATCTGGTAAGCGACTACCGTGCTCTCGTCGCCGTCTCCTTGTGAGAACGAGGACGCAGTCAGAAGGTGAAAATACACCCGAATATGTAATCAAGTGGGTGTCAGCTACCGGGGACAAACAGATTGGAAAGTAAAGTAGTGATCGGTAGCGTAAATCTGATGATCAGCTCATAAGGAGTGAATGAGTGAGCAAGGCCGATACCGTAAGATGCGGAAGAAGAAAGAGCAGTACAGAATCCTCCAAGTCAATCAAGGTCTCAAAAAGATATGAAAATTGAAGAACATGAGACTGTTTGATGTCCGCTGGTCATAGAGTCAGAAAGTCAAAGGACCACACCGAACACAAGATATGGCTCAACCCTGTGAGGGTCCTCAAAGTGAGCAGGATCAGAGAATAACCAAAAGGCTAGGCTCCGTGCTCCACAGAAAGGAGGCACAACTAGGGAGGAGACCGAGTACCAAAATCAGATGACTCAACTTCATTCTCCAACAGAGAGGAAGTATCAGAAGTGAAGCTGAGTACCTAGAATATGATGTACTCTCCCGTAGATAACCCTTGGGGAGTAGTACATGCTAGTCAATGAATAATCAGAACAGAAGCTCACCCTTGCGAGGGTCGTCAAGGTGAGCGGACTCAAAGGAGCTTGATCCATCGGACGGATCATAGAAACGGTCTCGGTAGGCGACATTTCGGCTACCAGCAGAAGAGATCGACAAATCAAGAAAGTGTGGCAGCATCCCGCAGATAACCCTCAGGGAACGTACTACCAACTAAGCATCGAATAATTAGAGAAGGATGGCTCATCCTTGCGAGGACCGTCAAGGAGAGCAGACTCAAAGGAGTCAAGTCAGGCGGGTCCCAAGATCCAGCAGATCGGGTAAATATCAAAGCAATTGGGACCGAAAGTATACCAAATGACTCGGCTCCGTGCTCCCAGTAGTAGGAGACACAGCCTGAAAGGGAAACCGAGCGTAAAGAAAGTGTTGCATTTTCCCGTAGATAGTCCTCAGGGAGCAATGCAAGCTAATCAAGGAATAGTCAGATCAGATCTCATCCTTGCGAGGGTTGTCAAGGAGAGAGAAGACTCAAAGGAGTCAAACAAAAGGCCTCCGTAGACGACAGACCGTCTACCAGCAGAAGAGACCGCAAGATCTAGCAAGGTGTCATAGTCTCTCACAGATAACCCTCGAAGAACGTATGAACTAGGCATGGATTAATCAGAAAAGTGAAGCTCATCCTTGCGAGGACCGTCAAGGAGAGCAGACTCAGATGAGTCTTTGAATGGCCTCATGTACCGGCAGACCGGTAACACAATCAGATAGAGAGGCCAAATAGTCATATCAGACGATACGGTTTCGTACTCCAACAGAGTGGCAGTACAGGCAGTGAGTGAAAGCGATCGTAAAGAGTGTGTCACATGCTCCCGCAGATAGTCCTCAGGGAGTCATGTAAGCCAAGTCAAAGCAATCTTGGGATTACTGGCAAGTCATCTCAGGTCCTCGAAAGCATTCAATCATTCAATCATCTGGAGGGCATAAGATCATGTGAGGGAGCAAATAATCAGGTCATTCACAAAACATCCCTCAGGTTAATCAAATCTAGCTGAGATGGCACGAAAGATAATCAAGAATCCTCAAAGTGCCATAGGTGGATAAGAGAATCAGGAGATCGGGAATGGATCAATCACGAAGATGAGAGATCATGTGGGTTCGAATCATCGTCACCATGCAGCATATATCAAGATAGTCTATCCAGCCAAGAAATCAAAGACGGACGAAACCTCGAAATAGATAGATCAGTAGAAACATCATGATATCATCCTCAAATTACTGAAGCACATCACATCCTCAATCTGGTGTGCGAGATCTAAATCCTAAATACAGAATCACACCTAATCAGCGTACATCATCAAAAATCCTCAATAAGCTCCTATGCACGTATCTAAAGTCAAATCCACCAAGAGTAGTATATCAATCTCAGCATCCAACATCATGCCCAACTTACTCCAATAATCAATGTAAGTCAAAATCCTTGATGCAGGCGATCTCTAAAAGCACAAAAATCCTAGGTGATAGAAAAAAATGATGATAATGGGGAACACGATGAGGATGGGCAAGAAGAGGAAAACAAAGGTCTGAAGAAGCTGATTGAGCTCACGTGCCAATATCACGACTCAATGCAAAATGAAGAGATATATGTATAAGAGGGGTAGAGAGACTCAAAGATGAAAAATTCATGACTCACACAGACGGGACTGATGGCTCTAGGAAATATGGAAACATAACAGACTCCAAGTCATAATCAATACGCAAGGCACCCCCATATTCACCTACTCAACACCGTGAAGACCGAGATGTGGTCTTTTTATCTTGTCGCTTTTAGAGTTACGTGATCATAAAAAGTCACATGAAATTAGGCTTTGGGATTGGGGGCACTAATCCTTAGCTTGTACGTAAAAATAAAATGCTCAGATAATGAGGGGGTTGCTCTCCCCAAGACAAGGGATCCTTTACATTTTATTTTTGGGTTCAAGTGGAGTTAGCAGTCCCGATTTTATTTTTGTTATCAATTTTTTTGGATATTTTCAATACATGTGCCTATCGAGGTTTCAATTTCCATTAAGCATCCTAGGTTGGCAAAAACATAGGGAGAAGGTCGGAAAAACCATGCAAGTCGGAAAACGATGATGCATGACAAGTAAGAAGACTTACAGTGCTTCCCAGCTCTCTCCATGCGGGATGAACAACAGAATTGAAACCTATGCTATATGCAAATGCAATCCGAAGAAATCGCCCTAGATATAGGATGCAATTAGCATGAAGAACATTATTTCAAAATTGACTAAGTCCCAAGTCGCATCTATAGGTGCATGCATATATATTAGGGATTGGGACTTAGTCTACATCAAACAATCCAAAGCTAGGGCTCATTCACACAAAATAATAAAAATAAAATAAAAAAATTCAGTGAGGGTGGATTTTTCTTAATTTTATGATGTTTTTGTGATTTTTCTGGATTTTTCTTAATTTTTTTGGTATTTTTAAAGTCAAAAATACTGAAAACTGTGGATAAAATAAAAGGTTGAAACTAAATTGAGGGTGAAAAATATCATACAGGTTCCAAAATTCCTCAAATTAATTTTAAAACAAAGATAATAAAACAAAAAAATTCAGAGACAAAATTGGATTTTTAGGATTTTCTAGAATTTTTAAGATTTTTATGAAGGTTTTGGGGGTTTTCTAATATTTAGGAGTTTTATTTTATATTTTTTAGTGATTTTTGGATAGAAGCTCAAACACACTAAAAGACACAAAATGTATTTTTTTGGGAATTTTTCAAGAAGTTTTTATATTTTTTAGGATTTTATAATGCAAATAGTAGCAAAAATGTATGTCTCTGAATTTTATAAATATGAAAATGCAATAAAAATGCAAAATAAAAATATGGTGTGATAATACAATGCAACAAGAACCTATGGTATTTGGTAATTTTTGGAATTTTATAGATGTGTGCAATAAATAGGGAAAGCAAAAAGAAATTCCAACACTGGCCAGGGTATTTTCGCAAATAAAATAAAGTCCAGGGGGTTCTGTGCAAAAATCCCAATAGAATAAACATTTTATTTAATATTTTAGAACCTTTTTACAATATACAAAACTGCCATGGGCATAAATGCAAAATTCACAACACATCACGTGGGACAACACGTGACTCGACTAGGAAGGACCTAAATGTAATATCCAATTAATACAGGGGGTTGTATGCAAAAAGCCCATTTATTTATAACGTTACATTTATTTTACAGAACTAAATAGTAATTGAAAAATGCAAGGGGCTAAAGGTGCAATTTACCCCTTAAGGCGCTGGATCGGACGGCTGATGTTCTTTCACTTGTCCACGTGTCGTTCATCCAACGCTCGGTACTGGTTCGTTGTTGGACGCATGAGATTAGATCATCCGAGATGATCCGACGGTTGAAACACTGCATCATCCAATGGCTGATCTTCGATCTGGGATGTGTCCTTCATCTAACGGCGGGGGAAGAGGCTGGAAGAATGGGGAAGAAGGGTCGCTTGGGCGAGCTTCTTCCTGTGAGATCTCGCTCCCCTGCTGGCCTCTGCTGCTCCAAAAGGTCCCTCTGGCTTCCTGGAAGGTGGCTCTATCGGCTGAGGTGTTGGATGGGGTATAGGTGGATCAGTTCTCCTCCGCGAGGTCGGGGAAGGGTTGGAGCTCCAGGTGCCTCCGACGACTCTTGATTTCGACTCCTGGCACTCTATCGCGTGCCTAACCTGCCCAGGAAGATCACCTGGCTTGAGGCGATGCTCCTCGGCCCGGGGTTTGAAGCTGTTAGCGTAAAAGGAGGTGGGTGGTGAAGCTTCTGGCGAGGTGGAGGAGTTGAAGCTTCAGTTCGCGGATCCAAGAGGGATCCGGATGGTCAAAGGTGGCTCGGAGATGAAGAAAATGGCAGGGAACGAAATGGGGTGGAAATGGCGGTCAGAAAACATCGGGAGCACAGTGAAATGGTTCGCCGGAGCGGAGCTCGGCGAACTACGAATCTATCTAACTACGCTAATGAACTAATTCCAATATGAAATAAAATGCAAGGAATAAAACCTACGACTAATTTTAAGCTATTGACAGTAAAAAGGAGAAGCTCGACCTGGGTTTTAGCCAAGGAGCATAGCGATCGTCGGAGCACTGCCGTGGGTGCAGCTCCCACCTCCTCCGACCGATTCAAGGCGCCAAAACCTCCCCATGTCACGAGGAAGCCTCCAGGACCGAATACGAGGAAGGGAGAAGAACGAAAACTGACCAAATTTACGAAGGGGGATGGAGCTGTTTATTTATAAACATCACAATGCACCCTTATTGATCGGCTAATATCAAAGATTCTGATGTGTTTACAGGCAATCTAAGGACTCGGCGTGAATTATGATGGTCCTGGGAGAAATTTTCGTGAAGAGATCTAAGGTGATTGAGCGATGTATCGAGCGCGAAAAATGCAAGAAAATCGGGGATTCACCAGGTCTAACGGGTCAGACACGCGGATGGGACAGTTGACCAGAGGTCAACGATCCGCCGCCCCTGATTGGTCCACGTAGGGCGCTACAGGATAAAATAGGGGTTTTTGTTCGAAAATAATTTATAAAAAATAGTAATTGATTTTATTATTTTTCAAGTATAAAAAAAAATGTCTATTATTTTACGTAGTATTTTAATATGATTTTTATTTATTTTTTTGGATTTATTTATTAGTAATTAATTTTTATAAGTGTATTTATAGGTATATTTACCTATGTTTTGTGTATTTTCATTTTTATTTTGTATATTTTGTTTTATTATTTTCTTTTCTTAGTTTATATATTTATAACTTATTTTTATGAGTCTAGATATATTTTTATTTGATTTTTATGAGTTTATTTTCTTATTGAAATAAATAGATATATGAATTGTATATGTATAGGTGTAAGTGTTTTGCATATGTTTTATATACTTCTTTTTATTTTAATGCATTTTAATGAGTTTTTATTTTTGTTTTGTATTTTTAATAGAATATATATGATATTTGACAATATTCTAAAAATATGAAAGAATAAAATAATTAAAGAATATTATTCCTTTTTTATTTATATACATAGGTATTTCATCTATGGTTTGGCATAATTTTATTTTATTCTCCTTTTTCTTTTAGGTTTAATTCTAATTTTATGTACACTTATGTTATAAATAATGTTTAAAAAATTATAAAAATATGAATTTGTAAAAATAATAAGTAATGAATAAATTGAATATTTTAATCTGTATTATGTACAATAGGGGCCAAAAACCTTTCTTTTGCAAAGTAACTCCAAAAATATAAAACCACTACCATTAAATAGCTCATGAAAAGTTATATACAATTAGAGGTGATTTTGCCATGTTTTGAGTTTTTATTTGGAAGATATGGGTCTGTGAAGTTTGGTTTCTAGCTTTTTATTCTGGGTATAGAATGTACATTGTATATTATTTTTGTACAAACTCAATTTTGTATTTTTATTTACATTATTATCTACAACTTTTATGTACAAAGTTTCTTTATTTGATGAATAAATAATTAAATACAAAACAGGTGTCAAAAATGCATAAATCAGGAATGAATAAATGAGGTATTTATTGTGTTTTTGGCCCTTATCTCCCCCTACTTTATTCCTTGTCGACCAATTCCATTCTAGACGTGGTCTCGGGGTTCGGGTCATAAAATATTTGCAATATTTTATTCCTTTTTCTTTTCTTCTCTTTATTCTATAATTTTGGCATTAACGATCTTATTTAATGTGCAGGAAATACAATAAATAATGAATGCTATTGTAGGCAAATTAATGTCATTTGCATGCATTAGCTAGGGCTTTCAAGGCCAAAATGATAGAATAAAGGTGACGAAATGGAGATACATCAGGCATGGGATAGATTCAAGGAGCTCACAGACCGGTGTCCTCATCATGATATATCCAAGCCCAACCTTGTCCAGAGTTTCTTCTGTGGGCTTACACAGGAGTTGCAGGGCTAGTCAATGCATCCTGTGGGGGTTCCTACTTCGCCAAGGATCAGGATCAGGTATGGGTCATCTACGAGGAGATGGCAGAGAACTATACAGTGATGTCCCAGACCCGACTGTATGCACAGGGGAAGCCCACACCGCAGGCTGTGTCCTATCAGATGATAGCACGGGTCGATGCCGGTCCATCTACATCATCAGCAGCCGCAACACAGGTAGAGTCGACGGCCGCTGACATGGGGATTATCAACGATAAGTTGGACCGCATCGAGCTGATTGAGAAGAAGCATTGCCAGGGCATGACTCAGATAGATCATATGGCTGAGTGACCTGAAGACCTAGATCATGTGTCTCTAGGAGGCATAGACGGCTTCTCAGCCCCATCTCAGGTCACGAGCAGATCCCAGCAGCAGCATCAACTCGACCCAGCCTTCCGCCTACTACCGACATGTGCATCAGATTCAGGCAGAGCCATTCCAGCAGCGGCAGTATGTCCAGCCACCACCATCTCAAGATAGCCAGATGGTGGTTTACCAGCCAGATCAGCCCCTGGCAGTTCTCCTCCCTCCCACTTATGAGCAGGAGCCATTTATGGATGTCAACAGGATTTGGTATGACCGACCTCAGCCTGGGATCCGACAAGACCATCCCGGATTCTGTTGGTCGACCGAAGGTACCTCTTCCCAGCAGTAGCCTCCAGTTCAGGGTGGCCAGATCAGCCAGCAACACCAGCAGCCCCAGTTCTCACAACCACATCCACCTTACCAGCAGCATGGTCCTCATCCCTATCAGCAGGGATAGTCATGGAGGCAGCAGCAGTAGCAGCCTCAGCAGTATCATGCACAGTATCCCTCTCACCCTCAATAGCAGCAGCCTCACTTTCAGAGAGGCCACCCGTCTGGTTCCCATGGGCCCGCCTATGAGAACACAGCTTTAGATGATCTATCCCGCCTCATCTTCGAGCAGCAGGCTACCTTCAGACGGGAGATGGAAGAATTCCGTCAGGAGATGAGAGAGATAGTCAAGGGCAAGGCCACCATACCTGCCAAGATTGAGCCAAACCCGGACAACCTTAAGAGGAAATCTGAGCAGGTAGAGTTTACATAGGTTACCACTCCTAGTGATTCACTTGGTGATATTTCTGCATACACTTTTGATGCTGACTTTGTTATACTTAGGAGTGATAGGATGCCAGTCGTCGGTGCCTCGTCTGAACGACGACCATATGTAGACTCAAGAGCGCAAGACGAGGAGGAGAGAGGTGCTGATGCCGCTCGTGATGATGATGATGACGGTAGTGCTGATGCCACCAAGGATGTTGATCCAGCTGACGGTACTGAGGACGTCACTTCACCATATGCAGGAGATGGTGCTGATGCCACCAGATTTGATGTTAAGCCAGAGTGCGGTGCTAATGCCGCAAGTCTAGATGCCGTAGGTGGTACTGAGGCCACCTATTCTATTCATGTTGCATTTCCTTCTGTCATTGTATCTCAGGACTATTTTGGTAATAAAGGAAAGGGTTCTTCATTTATGAATCCATATGTGATGCATGGATATGTTTGCATGGATTCTACTTTGCCACAGCAGCAGGGACCCAATCCTAGCCCTCCATCTGAGGAGGGCCCAGCCATCCCCTTCCCCCAAGCACTCCGCTTGGCTAAAGAGGCCAAAAAAAGAAAACACAAAAAAATTACAGCGTCTAGAGTTCAGCCAGCATATGATAGACAGATTTCAGATACAGCTAACTCTACAGGAGGCCTTGGAGCACATCCCCCTCTTCCGGAGGAACCTTAGAGAGAAGACCACTATTCACAGGAAGAGGAGGAACCACTACTCAGAGATCCATGTGCTTACTCGTGCCACCTGCTTCGCCATCCAGAACCATCTGCCAGCCAAGAGGCCAGATGCAAGAGCTCCATATGTCAGATGCCACATACATGAGTAGAGGTTCAGTCGGACTCTATTAGATAGCAGTTCCTCCATCAACCTACTTCCAGCAGCCTTACTCGACCGATTCAAGTTTGGCCCTCTTTGACAAAGCAGGACGATCCTTCAGTTTGCTGATCGATCTGTCAAGAGGCCGAATGGGTTGCTGAAGGATGTGGTCATCACAATTCAGGACCTCAAATTCCCCGTGGACTTCGTTGTGTTAGACATGAAGATCCCTGAGTCTGTAACCGATACCCCCATCATTTTAGGACGTCCGTTCTTGGCCACAGCTAAGGTAGTGTCCGTCATGATAGCGGGAAGGTATACTTTCACGTCGAGGGTGAGAGTATACAAATAGAGACGATCGATGAGACTAGAGCACGAGATTCAGCTTGCTCAGAGCCGCTTACAGATTCAGAGAAGATGACAGAGGCAGAGCAAGACGTCCACCAGGAGTGCGATTTTGTGATCACAAACGATGAAGAAGCTTGGTCAGACCAAGTTTCACGAGCCATCCTCTCACCTTCAGATTCCGATGATGCACGAATTCCAGTAGAGAAGAGCTTGGAGAGTGCATTCTTGGTAGAGGACACATTTCAGGCAGCAGATCGCGTTCTGGATAGCGAGGCAGTAGATATATCTTCTGATTCAGATTCAGATCCCTCAGAGGCAGATATTGATTGGGCAGAGTTTGATGATATGATTCCATATCTGATTTCCATAGAGCCAGCAGCTAGGTGGAGACTGATCCCATTCAGAGCACAGACACACAAGCAGAGCAGTCTTCACCAGATTTTCCGGTTCAGCAAGAGTTCTCCCATGCAAATTTGGTTGTGTTCACTCAGATCTTTAAGAGGCCAGATCCACCAGTTCCCTATTACTTGTGCAATTTGCGATTAGGGATGTGAAACTAACTCTATATCTGTTCTTCAGTTCTTGCTCATGATATTTCCAATGCTATTGTTGTACTATCAGAGCCCTCCGATTCCACAGAAGAGAGTTTCCACATAAATGTTTGTGCTTAATACATGTTAATGGGTATATGATCATCATTGTGCATTGTTTATGATCACATGCTTGCATGAATATATCCCTCATAATGCTGTGATGAGGATCCATAGAGGCATCTAAAAAATCATGAGTAAATTACAGAAAAAGTTACAGTGTGATACTCTCTTGGTTTGAAAACAAAGGCGTGCTTCAGCTAACGGGATAAGCTAACCACCTTCAACTTTCTGATTTTTCAAAGATTATTTCATGAACTTCTTGTGCAATATGAATGGAAAAAGTCGGTGTCTTTAGTGGAGATAATGTGTGGATAATTTTTGGATAATTTGAGATAATTCAAAAGCTTGCAAACGTGAAAACTTTGGTTGGTGGGAGGATTTTTTAAAAGCTTGCTATAATAATTCTGACACGATAAGTTTTCCTGCAAAAAATCTCTGCATCTATATCTCTGAAAAATTGAAACTTATTATTCATACCCTAGATTTAAGGCACCACCTGAAGCCACGAATGAATATATAACAGTTGAAATAACCTAGAAACCCCAATATTGATCTTGAGATCCATTTTTGAAATGGAGATGACAATATATTAGTCAGATCTTGTGCAATTTGCAAGATACATTAAGCTTCCTATTACTTGTGAATACCTTAGTTGAGCTATAGGTACTCCACTTTTATTCTTAAATAGTGTTTTGGATGAATCAAAATGAGTGCTTACAGCTTTGCAATCTTGATATCCAAATTTCTCAAGTACCTTCTCAACATAGTGAGATTGAGAAACTACAATCCCATCAACTGACTCTGACATTTTGAGACCCAAGATCACATCAGCAACACCCATGTCCTTCATCTCAAATTTGCTACTTAAGAATACTTTAGTCTCATTAATAATCCTCATATGTGATCCGAACAATAATATATCATCAACATACACGCACAAGACAATACACTCATCACCTTTCACCTTGGAATAGACACACTTATCAGATTCATGAACCTTAAAGCTACATGACAAAATAGTTTCTCAAATTTTTCATGCCACTGCTTTGATGCTTGTTTCAATCCGTAAAGGGATTTAACAAGCTTGCAATCCTTTCCCTCATTCCTAGGAGTCACAAGTCCGTAAGGTTGATCCATATAGATCTCTTCCTCAAGATCGTCATGCAAGAAGGCGGTCTTCGCATCCATCTGGTGGATAGAGAGATCATATACAGAGACCAATGCTGTGAGCATCCGGATTGTGGTCATCCTAGTCACAGGAGAATAGGTATCAAAATAATCGATACCTTTCTTTTGCCTAAAGCCTTTAGCAACTAATTTGCCTTTATACTTTTCAATTGATCGGTCAGGTCTAAGCTTGCTCTTAAACACCCACTTGCACCCAATGGTAGAGCACCTTTTGGGTAAATCAACCAAGTCCCAAGTTCCATTAGCCATAATGGAATCCATCTCAGATTTGATGGCTTTCTTCCATTATTTTGCTTCAGATGAGGCCATGGCTTCCTTGTAACTTGATGGATCACCCTTGATCTGGTAGATAACAAAGTTGCTATCCAGATTATTGGCTATCCGAGGTCTTTTACTCCTCTTTGGCTCAATCTCTTCTAAAAGGTCATTGGGTTCAGGTTGAGTCTTAGCCCCCACATTCATTATCCTTTCCACTTGATCTGGAATAGATCCTGATGTGGAGGCACCCTCAAAGGTCAGATTCTAAGGAATCTTAGTCTTCATCGGGAAGACTTCCTCAAAGAAGGGTAGTATCATGGAGCTCAACAATGGTGTTGAGGTCTATGCCCGGTATCTCGGATCGAATTACCAAGAACCTATATGCATAGATATTTTCCAAGTAACCTAAGAAGATCGCATCAATAATGAGGACCAAGCTTCTTTCTCTTGTGTTCTGGGTCTAAAACCTTGCAAGACAGCCCTACACTTCGAGAATCTTAAGCTCGAATACTTATTTCTCCAAAGTTCAAAAGGACACTTTTCCATATGCCTTGGAGGAACCCTATTCAGAATATGGCAAGCTGTATTCAAGGCTTCTCCCCACATATAGGTTGGAAGTCCAGAACTCTGTAGAAGAGCATTGATCATGTTAGTTAAGGTTCTATTTTTCCATTCTGCTATCCCATTTGATTGCGGTAAATATGGGGACGTAACTTCATGAACTATGCCAAATGATTTGCAATGTTCATCAAACAAGTTAGAGGTATATTCACCTCTTCTATCTGACCTAAGGCGTTTAAGCACTTTTCCTGTTTGTGTCTTAGGCTCATTCTTAAATATAAGAAAGTTCTCTAAGGCTTCATCCTTGGTTTTCATTAGATATACATAGCAGTATCCATTGCCATCACCTATAAAGGTGATAAAGTATTTCTCATTGTCTCGTGTCAACACATCATTAAACTCATAGATATCTGTGTGCACTAGATCAAAGATCTCACTATCTCTAGAGACGGACTGAAAAGACTTCCTAGGTGTCTTAGCTTGCACACAGATTTCACATTTTTGAGTTTTATCAATAGTGTGTTTAGGGATCAACTCTAAATTCATCATTCTCTTAATTGAATTTAAGTTAAATGTCCCAATCTACCATGCCACAGATCACAAGATTCTATATTATTCACAACATGAGACACAGAATTAGAACATTCAGAACTTAAAACATTCATTGCATTAATGTTTACTGAATCATATCTAATTCTAAACAAACTCAAAATCAGCCAAATAGTCTTTTCCATAAAAAATGACATGTCTCCGAATGACAACTTTATTACATTTAAAGCTCAATTCAAACCCATTTCTAATTAAGATAGAGCCAGATAAAGCATTCTTCTTGATGTCAGGAACATGCAGCACCATGTGCAACGTCCAGATACGTCCAGAGGAGAACCTCAAGTTGACTTGTCCAGACCCTAGCACCCTGGCTGTAAAATCATTCCCCTTCTTCACAGTCCCACCACTGCAGGTCTGATAAGAAGAAAACAAAGTTCTTTCAGAACAAATATTTACATTGGCTCCCGTATCTACGAGCCATTCATTTGGATCATGGATATGGTATAGTTCAGGTTTTACAGAGACATACCCCTCGCTAGCCCCAAGTCCAACAATGATCATATTCACTTGTGGACTCCCATCTGCAGCCTTAGGTTGAGCCTTTAAGGATGGACAGTCCTTCTTCCAATGGCCAACCTGATTATAGTGCCAGTAGGGTTTATTCTTTGTCTTTTTCTGGATCTTGTCCTTTGGTTTCATTTTATTGTTATTATCCCCCTTTCCCTTCTTATCTTTGCCCTTCGAGGTCATGAGATTGACCTTAGCCTGAATATTGACAGGAAGCACATGCTTTTATTTCATGTGTTCCTCCTCTATGGCAATTGCCACCATCAAATCATCCATAGAAATTTTCCTCTTCCTATGTTTCAGGGTCATACCAAAGTCTTTCCAAGACTTGGGGAATTTTCCTATGATGCACATGATTTGAAACTTTTCTGGAAGTTTCATTTCAGCATCTTCTAAACCATGGAGCAGAAGTAAAAACTCATGTACCTGTTCAGAAACCGACTTCCCTTCGGACACGGAAAAATTTCAAAAATTTGGCCACATAGTATTTCTCAATACCGAGGCCTTAGGTATTATATTTCACATCAAAATATTCCCATAGCCCTTTCTGCGTGGATGAACAGTATACGTCAAACAACGTGTTGGACAGGGCCAATAAGATGCAACCATGACATATACGATCTCGTTCCTTCCACGCGGATTGCGCCTTCTGCTTATCGAGTGTGGGGTTTTCTGTTTCCACCGTAGGACAATCGATTTCAAGCTTAGAGATTAATCTTATGGTGGTTAACTAGATTTTCATGTGTTGTTGCCAACACTTAAAGTTATGTCCATCGAATTTTTCAGACATACCCATCATATCTACCCTCGATTTAAACAACATTTCTGACATGATTTTAAAATCGATTCCGAATATCCTCTCTAAGATTGTTGAAATTAGGATCATTATCGTATATATTAAACAGTAATTACACGGATCCAAATGAATTAAAAGAAAAGCACTACATAGTAACATCATTATCGTCATGCATTTCCAATCCATTATCTGACTACAGAATTCAGGCAAGAACCGATTAAATAAATGGAAATATATATTAGGGCGAGATCTAGGAAAAGTAAAGCAATAAATGAATTATGGCAAACAAAATAAAAGAAGAATAAGGTTAGAGATCACTGAAGCGTCCATGAAATGGACTGCCCTTAGAGAGGATACCGCCCCCACAATACCGGTGCGAAGGGTATTAGCGATCCGCTCCTAGGATACGATGGTCCACGGTCTTCGTCCACGTACACCGACGAGACCGTCCTTGAAAGTGCCTTCGAGAACTTGCATGCGAGAGAAAAAGAAGTTGGTTCGTCCGCGAGAGGAAGAATTAGAACGAGAATAGAGGCAGCGTGAGATTTTCCTTACGAGTGAAGAAAACGGCGTGGGGGAAGGGGTATATAAAAGGGAGCCCACATGCCCTAGCACGCAGTGCCTTTTGATTTCCGAAAACGCCCCTCAATGGGCGTGTCCCTTCGGATTCCAAAATCACGGCTAAAACGAGCCGTTTGGATAGAGTCAGATTCCCGATGTGATCGAATCCAAATTAGTTTGTCAGATTAATTTAATCAATCAGTCAAATGAAACCCGCAGCAAAAGTATCGAGATCCGAGATCCGAATTGAGTCTCCGGAGCCCGAGCCTGAGCGGAGCGCGCGCATGCGCATGTGTTGTCCTCCATTCCTCCTCTCTACTATTTCTACAAGAGCTTGGGGTGTGAACTCATATATAAGTCGACCAAAAGTTTAGAGATATTAGGTATGGTACTAAACTTCTACCCAAACTTTTCCATGTTTCAAATTGAAGAATTCCCAACTTTTCCTCCAAGCTGTTTGGTTTCCCAATTGAAATCAAATTAACTTCAATCGTAAGTACATAGACTTTCCAATTAAAATCTAATTACAATTCTAAATACAACACATAATAGGACACAATAGGATTTGTAAAGACTGCTTTTATCCAGCATTTGAAAATTTTTAATGAGCATTCCATCGCGTAGTGCTCGTCAAGACCTTTCCAACGAGTCTAAGAACGCAAAAAGCTGACTTTGGAAGACCGAGTTACATCCATTTTAACGAGAATAGGTGCAGATTATATTTGGATCCGAATCTAGGTTGGAACCCATAAAATCCACCCCCTCTCTTCCAAAAATGCCACAAGCCAAATACTAGCCCCTTCGTCCTCCCTCCACCTTGTCGGAGCGTCGTTGGAGCTCGTCGGAGCATGTCGGATCGGCGATCTGAAGCTGTCACTGCGTGAAAGCGGTCAGGGTCATCCTCATACGATGGTTCTTGTCGTCAATGGAGCGCCGAGATCATCATTCTCTGCTAGTGAAGAAACAAAGGAAATGATTTCATGAGGTACGATGTCCCCATCCCTTTTACAGTGGATTCAATGCATTTTCTTGACCCTCCTTTCTACGGTTTTTGGTGGGTGTCTTTTGTTACACATTATTTTTGCTTTGGGTGTTCTTTTTCCTTTTTTTACATGGTTGCTTTGTTCTACCGTAATGGTCCTTGATCTGTTGTACTAATCGTTGATTCTGTGATGGGGCCTATAATTGTGGATTAGATAACAAATAATTGTGTTTAAGACAATGTGGTTGTCCAATATTTGGATCAGACAACAAATAATTGTGGTTAAGACAATGTTAGTCCTAGTTTCTTGGGTTAAATATTGCTATCCAGGATTCTGTGATGGGGCCTATAAATGTCTATTGAAGTATGTCATGGGGATAAGGAAGCACGCCTAGCCCCTGAGAGTATCTCCCAATGTTACAAAGATCCTTCACTGATATGGCTAGCTATCATAACTGGACTTGTTAGTTTGCTCTCTGTAAATCCTGGTGGTTCTTCAACATTCACAACATCATAAATTTGTTAAATACATGATGTGTATTATTTATTTACGACCGAGCATAGTCTGGGGGAAGTTCTTCAACATTCACAAGGGAGTGGGTCAAGTTGACTAATAAAAAGTATCTATAAATAATAGAGTGTATGGCTAGGTTTTGCCCGGACGTCCCCTCCACATAATAAGTCCTTTTTTATAGCACATATCCTAATCCAATTGAGAGCAGCTAATCATTCATGCCAGGGGCCATGTGAGATGAGATCATAATGTATGATATTTTCCATGTGATTTTTCCCATCTATATTCGAAGGGGTTTCCACTTCAATATTGGTTGCTGGAAATAATATAATTGTTAATAGAAATAGATGCAAGGGATGGATCAGAAAGGGGAGAAATAATGTACTCAAGAGTGTTTTCTCCCCCATAGTTGAACATGTGAAGTATTTCAAAATCAAAACTGCAAAGGCTCGATCTGACTACGTCTATGAAGTATCCTCAATCACATAATTGAAGGAAGTTTCTTTCCCTGCAACATTAAGTGCATTACAGACTTCCTTGACACTCATTGTAGCATCATCTTCCTCTCCACTAACTAATTCTATGCATGCTTCTCCATACTCAAGAAAGTAAAGTCCTCAAAATTGTGGAACTCCAGATTTTTCAAGAAGTGTTGTGGATAACCTCAAGAAGATGAACGAGATTCTAAATCAAGATGTGTTACCTGGAAAAATGAGTAGTATTTGATTACAAGGTCCTGATTACCTACTCTGAAGTTACATGTGAGGATATTTATCTTTCTTTTTAAGGAGGTGCTTTGAAATTATCCTTTTCCATATTCAAGGAGTAGGAGTCTTTCAATTATATTGCCAAATAAGATTTGAATAAAAGGATGATATTTCACGACAAACAGGTAGATGGAGTTAAGTGTTGTTAAGGGCGGAGCATGCATCCTTGGAGCCTCGGTTAGAAGCCTAGATGGTCGCGATCTCAACCGCTACTATGTAGCTGCGACGGTTGGAGGACATGTTGCTTGGCACGCCATCGAGTCATCATACAGTGATCATCCACAGTTGTAACACCCATACCCCCAAACATAGTGCCACATCTAAAACTCACGAAGTGTCGGTGTGGTTTATAAGTGGTGGGAATTACAACTTGACAACTTGGGCTTAAGCATTTTGGGTGGTTATCAACAGGTCTAACTGGGCTCGAATCCAAGAAGTTGTCAGGGCTAATTTTCCACGATAACGGACCAGAGACTTAAGCCTGGGACATTACAACAGTACTTGTGTGCCTAGTGCTTCGAGTGCCGGCCAAGCAATCATGGTTGGTGGTCTAGTGTTTCTCTTATTTACTTCGAGTTAACACTCATGTACTGGTGTATGCCACATTGGTTAGTATTCCGAGTGGGAGCGCTAAGAGGGAAGTGATGAATCCACGATTCATCGCATTTATTCTTTTATTTTAGCCTCTTTTCCTTAGTCAAATACCTGTAAATACCACTAATTCCATAAAATTACCATTCTGCATGCATTTATTAAAATTGCATTTTTAACATTTTTTGTACATAAATAAAAGAATAAAGAAGAAAAGAAAAAGATGTATTTGTGCAATAAATACAGACTGATCCGAACCCCAAGAGAAGGTCAAGACTTGACCTGATCGACCAGGAATAAAGTAGGGGGAGATAGGGCCGTTTGTTAAAAATCCAAAAATATCTTGTAAATATTTTTCATTTATATTTGTACAAAACATGCATTATTTTATTTGTACATAATTTGACTTCAAATTAATAATTTTTATAAATAAAAGTTGTTAATAAAAATGTGTTGTAAATAATAAAAATAAGTGTAAAATAAAATAATGTATATATTACAAATAATCACACCCAGAAAAAAGCCGCAAAGCAATAATTGAAACATCAATTTTGGCTCCATACGAGCTCAAATCGAACCAAACTCACTTCCATTATACGATAAATTAATTTATCTTTCAAATGGTTGTGGTTTCATAATTTTTGGAGTTACGGTTAAAAAGTCGATTTTCTGGGGTATTATGTGCAATTTAACCAATATTTATGTACATATTTATTTATATTTATTTTTATATAATGTGTATAATTATAAATATTGTTTTTATTAAAAATAAAATTAAAAATTAAAAATTAAAGAAATCCTTTATAAAAATAATTTTCTTATTTCTACTTATGTGCATTGTATTATATGTGTATAATATGTGTATACTACTACCTTCCTTAAATAAAAATCACCAAAAAATTAATTATCAAACATTATTTAATTAATTTAATTTAATTACGAAATTCAATTTTAGTTATTTGATTTAGTGAATTTATGTGAATTAATTGATTTTATAACATACCATGTATATAAGATTTGATTTTATTCCTTTAATGGACACCATTAAGGTGGCTAATTCATTTTTTATAATTATTTAATTTATTTATTTTAATTAAATCCGAATTTCACTTTTATTTAATTAATTTATTTATTTAATTATTTTATTTATTTAAATAACCACTAATTACTTTCCTGATTTGTACATACTTTTCATTTTCATTTTCTTTCTCTTTTTAATGGGCTCCTCCTCCTCATTCACTCTTTGATCAATCTTTGGAGAGAGGAACCGGATCTCCGAGAGTTACTTACTACATAAGGGTGCCCAATCTCTGATCCGGTCAGTGACAGCGATTTGAGTGTCGTCGAGGCCATCACGGCGTGTCCGATCCCAAGGTCAGATCCGATTTCAATTTTCGTCATTTCTCGTAGGTAATCGTAGGTTTAGTTTTTAATCTAATTTTATTAGTCTTTAGATCATTAGAAATCGCACAAATTCCGTCACATTTTAATCCACATCCAATACCGATCTTCACGTCATCTCGCGATCTCACCATTTTCACTTTCTACCTCACACAGCCTCTCACCTCCGACCACGCACGGTGGTCGGAGTCTCGGATCCTTCTCCCGCTTCATCAAGATCCGTCACCATCCACGTATCCATTTTGTTTATAAATAAAAAATTAAAAAACCATTCGTATCATCAGAATGACGCCGTTGCCGGGGAGCACGGCTTTGTAGTCATTTTTCTATTTTGTCTCTCTATATTATAGTTGTTTTCTGACCTTCTCTCTTTGATTTTTGTGCGAGGTACTGCTTGGACGACTTGGAGTTTATTTTTTTTTTGAGGACCTGCACAGGAGGAAGAGCAGGGAGGAGAACAAGATTTTTCTTATATTTAAGAGAACAATATTTTTATTTTAATAATTTAGGACTTTGGACTTGTGAACTTGGACAATTTTTATATTCGGGGTCTATTTCGTCAAGTGCCGGTGCACTAGGAGGACCTCACCGTTGTTTTTCGCTGATTTTATTTTCTCATATTTTATTTATTTATTTTATTTTTGATTCACACAGAATTTGGCCCCTGAACTTAGGATTTTTATATTAATTGTGAGGTAATTGATTAAGGTCCCAGCCTAATTATTTGCCTGCACCTATAGATCGATAACTGGACTTAATTAATTAAATCACAAAGAAAAAGCCAATCTAAGTTACCTGAGAGGTCATGTACCGCTAGAGGCCATATACAGCGCTGGCAAGATCCGTTGTGGCGGACACCGATCGGCATCAGAGACCGGACTCCGACCTCTCTTGTTGTCTTATTAGCTACTGTTCTTCACGTGTAGAAATCTTTCGCCTAAGGCCGTTTTCTTCATGCATCATATAGGTAGTTTAAATTTTTGTATTTAATTTCTGCGCGGATCATATTGCATGCAGAGTGCTGGAGTAAGGTATGCATTTTCTATCTCTGCATGCATCATCATTTTTGACCGTGCATAGGCTTTTTCGACTTCCTCCCCATGTTTCTTGGACGCAAATCAATCAAAGAGGAAATCAAAAAGCTTGTTAGGCGTTATCATTGAAAATATCCAAAAAAATCAAAAAAATCAAAAATTAAAAATTGGGACTGCTAATTGAACTTGACTCTGAAATTAAACGTAATTGACCACTTCATTGTATTGGGAAAGCAACCCCCTCATTGTTTGCGCTTTTACTCGTTCGCGTACACAGTAAGGAGTAGTGCCCAAATCCTATTTAAGCCTCCTAAGTGTTTGTACAACTTTGTCTTATCACCTAACTCTTAAAATTGAAAAGATAAAGACCGAATCTCACGGTCAGATTTGTGTTGAGTTGGTGAACTGGGGGTTTGCTTTGTGTATTGTATGTCTTTGGTGTGAGTCAGTTACGTTCATCCTCTCTAAATCATTAGCAGTCACCTTCTGTCTCTATCCCACCCCCCCCCCCACCTTTTATCTCTCTTTCTACTATCCCACCCTCCCTCCCTTCTATCTCTCTCTCCCACCATCTCTCACCTTCTATTTCTATCCCACCCTCCCACCCTTCATTTCCTTCTCGCTTCATGATGGGTCGCTTTCCATTCCAACCGGATTCTGCAGCTTCTTATCTTCATGCCCATCATGCACGCCCACTCTCTTGAGAGGTCGGAACTCCATCTGATTTCCTATCTTCTCCCTACCCACCCTCCCATTTGGGACATGCTGTGAGTGAAGCCCACAGAGACCAGATTGGCCATACACGAGACCCGGGCATTCACCTTGCTGAGATGAGAGTGCATCCCATAGGCGATCATATGGTGCAGTTGCATGCTTCATATGACTTCTATCCTAGGATGGTGGATGAGAGCATAGATCAGGAAGCACACTCCGCTTCTACTTTGAGACCATTCGTTCTGGATTTAGAGTTCATTGATCTACTGCCAAAATTCTTAGGGGAGGTGCACAAGGAACCGTATTTGCATATCGATGAATTTGAGGATATTTGTGCATTACGATCATATTCCAATATCACTTCTGAGGACATGATGTTGATTACTTTCCCATTTACACTTCAGAGTAGAGCCAAGAATTGGCACAGACAATTGGGAAGGAAGATTACTACGTGGGGAGATTTACGATCGTTGTTTTTGCAGAAATTTTACCCCCAGCGTAGAGCAGAGATGATGCGGTCCTGTATTCGTGATTTTTCAGTTAACCTCCAGAAGCCATTGACAGATTCATGGTTGAGGTTACGAGCACTTTTGAGGCGATTTCCGGATCATGGATTTTCGATGACTGGCCTTATCCATATCGCCATGAGGTGGAGAACCGCAGAGCAGATTGCATATGTCATTACCTTGTGTGGTGGATCACACCACTGTCCTGACCTGGATTTAGTTGAGACCATCTTGGATACACTTTCTAATCTTGCATATACACGAGATGATTTATTCAGGACAACACATGAGGGAGAGATGACAACAGTTGAGTGTGTGACACACCATGCCGATCTTGATAGCACACACAAATCAGAGGATATGGATGCTACTACTTCTCATTTGATGGACGTGTTGCCTATTGTTATGAGTTCCCAGAGCCGGACATTGGTTGAGGACCAAATGGATTTACAGTCAGATTTTGAGCCAGTCCCGCTCTTTCACGTAGAAGATTCTTCGATTCTAGATCTGCTAGGATCCCAAGAGATAGAGGAGGAACCCACATCTCAGTCATCCTCTGATTCTTTCCAGTATCCATACGTAGTTGATTCGGTGTCTTGTCTTCAGGAGATCTTCTTAGATTTGGAGATATACTTGTATTCATCTCAGTAGAGAGAGCTCGATGAGGGACCGATTTTGAATTTTACAGACCTTGATAGTCCCATATTTGAGCCATGTGTCCTCCCATTTGATGAGGTCGATACATTTTTGGAGGACATGACATTTGACAACATTGATCCCCGATTCATTGATGATTTGGCATTACTCCCCGAGGGTTATCTGTGGGAGGATGCCATGGACCATATGTACTCGGTTTCACTTTCTGAGAGTGCATCCGATCTGTCGGATTACGAGACCGAGTATTTTGATATTTCTGATAATGAGTTTGATGTTTCTCTCCTCGACGACCCTCGCGAGGATGACCCGATCTTTGAGGTATTCGATGATTTCACTGATCTGTCTACATTATATGCATCGGATATCAGCCTTTCTAGTGAGTCTCATGATCTTGATCTTCCATATCTGTTCGAGACTGTGATTAACGTAGAGAATTCACTGACAGATCCTTCCTTCTCCACGTTCGACTTCTTCGGCTCTGCCCTTTCACTCCATATTGACTTTGAGCCGATGAAATCTTCTGTGCTACCGGAGCCCGATTTCATCTTCCCACATATTTACCCGGTAGCAGACACCCGCCTGATTGATTACCTGGGTGTCATCATTTCCTCCGTTGAGTTCATTGTTCTTCTCCCACCGAGATGGCAACAGCAGTACGGTATTCACCTGACAGATGTCGTCTTGAACCTTGATATGGCGTTATCCTAACATTTACGCCCAGCTAGGGGCATAAAATCTTGCACTTGTTGAGAGGCACCTCAACATTGATCACATCTGTATAGATCATTCTGTCCATATCATGCATTCTTTATGTCTTACACCCCAGCTCCATATCATGATTATTCCATACTTAGGGTGTACTTTACCCTAAGTATAGGGGATGTCAGACTTGTGATTATTCTTTTGATTCTTATTACCTCTGTTTTGTTGCCTATACTTAGGGATATTTTACCCTAAGTATAGGGGAGGTAGACTCTGTACATTCTACTCCTCGGTTTTCCCCTTGTGTACAGTCTTCTATACTTAGGATTACTTGATCCTAAGTATAGGGGGATCACCGACTTCTTTTGATTATATTCTTTTATTCGTCGTTGTAGCATAGTATTCTTTTAGCTTCCCAATACTTAGCACGAGTTATGTCTTTCTTTCCAGCTCGTTGATCACTATGAGGACATAGTTCGAGCTAAGTATAGGGGGTGTCGTATATATTGTATATATACTTTAGCCATAACTCGTACTTTCATATTTTTTATTATGTCTAAAACACTGTGTAAATACTAAAAAAAGAACTAAAAAAACTAACTGATATAAAGATGCAGATATTTCCTCAAAAATTCTTTTTGTATATACTGATTAACAAATCAGGTTAAAATATTTTGAAAAATTTTTTGAAAGTAGTTTGAAAATCTATTTGAAAAATCTTTTGAAAAATATTTTCAACCTTTGTAAAAATATTGTGGCTTGTAAAATTTTTTTCTCTTTGTGTGAAATAAAATTTTGTAAAACCTATTTGCAAATGTTTTGAAAAATAGTTGAAAAATTATTTTGAAAATCTATATATATTGTTTGAAAAATGTTTGCAAATGTGTGTAAGTGTTTGTAAAATTGTGTGAAAAAATTTTGGACTATAGTTTTCAAAATTATTTGTAAATTATTTTCAAATAAATTTGAGGAATATATGCATCACAAAAAAATGAATAAAATAAAAATTAAAAAAAATCCAACTCTATATATACCTATTACTCAAGTTGTAAATCCTTTCATCTTACTCTTGTAAATAATTGACTAACTCATGGGTAAATATGTATCTCTTCCCTAACTTAAAAAAAGAAAAAGAGAGAAAATTTTTGTATATACTTGTATATATTACTAACTATTTGCATTAAAAAAAACTTTTTTTTCATGTGCATCATCATTTTTCAAAAATCCATAAAAATTTCAAGATTTTGAACAGTATTTCACAAAAAGATTGTGTTTTCCTTGCATGTACATATTTTCTTGCATTTGCATGACCATCTTTCAGGATGATCTTGATAATTAAACTAAGTCTGCAATAAATTTGAAGAATGGAGCTTAGTTGGACCTTAATCCGCTTAATTTCAGAGGAACCTTATAAGATTTGGAGTTAAGATTTTTCAGGTCCTAGTGACTTAATTCTTTGAGTCCATAAGACTATGTTCACATGTCATCTTGATAAGTCTAAGTAGAATATTTAACAACGCACTCATGATTCTTTCAGACCGTGGCTTACCTTGGACAATGCACTTTACACGTAGCTCTTCATGGATGAGTTAGTGAGGGGGCAGAATCTTTTGGCTTGGGGTAGCATACGAGGGTGGTACATTTAGGCGGAACCTCTCGTCCTCCTCTAGGGACGGAAGTGCGTCTCAACCTGGTTTGGTGATGTTGAGGTCTAAAGACAGGATGCTGTGGTGTTGCAATAATGCTTCAAAAGAGGGATAGTCTACTAGCTCCAGAGGAAAAACTCCTTATGTATATGCTGCACCTTGTATATATTTTCAAAAAAAAAGAAAAGAAAGAAAAAAAATGCAAAATCTCCAAAAATGGACAGGTCTGATAGAAAAATAAAATGCCTGCCGGAGTGTATATACAAGTGAAAAAAAAGAATAAGAGCTTCAAAGTCAAATATTTGTGAGCTTACAGCGGATGACATGGCTACACTGGTCATGCATCCAAGGATAGGTAATTGGTTACCGTCCATTCTCTTCTCCATCCCCTCTTCTTGAGCTGGTTGTACTTGAACTTAGAAGGGAATATCCCTGCTCCTCGAGGAAAGAGTTGCCAGACCGGGTTATTAGAGTTACCTTGTTGAGAGAGGATGTTTCTTTGCTACTTTTGAGATGAGGAGCTATATTTCACTTACACGTACAAGTAAGAATTCATAGTCATAAGAATTTATGTATGTAGACTTGTTCTGATATGACTGTTGAGGAGACCTGAATAGGAGTCTTATGGAACTTAGAGCCTGTTAGGTTTTAAATCCATTTCCCATTAAGGTTCCGACACATTAATAATCCAAAGGTCTAACAGAGCTCCATACTATATTTTTATGAAGATAAGTTTAAAAGTCAACATTGTTCTAACTTCTTTCCTTTTTCTTTTCTTTATTTTTGTTTTCACTTATTTTCCAAATAAGTGTTTGCTAAGGGACTAGCAAAGGTAAAGTATAGGTGAATGATGAATCCACGATTCATCACCTTTATTCTTTTATTTTAGCCTCTTTTCCTTAGTCAAATACCTGTAAATACCACTAATTCCATAAAATTACCATTCTGCATGCATTTATTAAAATTGATTTTTAACACTTTTTGTACATAAATAAAAGAATAAAGAAGAAAAGAAAAAGAAAAGGATGTATTTGTGCAATAAATACAGACTGATCCGAACCTCGAGAGAAGGTCAAGACTTGACCTGATCGACCAGGAATAAAGTAGGGGGAGATAGGGTCGTTTGTCAAAAATCCAAAAACATCTTGTAAAAATTTTTCATGTATATTTGTACAAAACTTGCATTATTTTATTTGTGCATAATTTGACTTCAAATTAATTATTTTTGTAAATAAAAGTTGTTAATAAAAATGTGTTGTAAATAATAAAAATAAGTGTAAAATAAAATAATGTATATATTGCAAATAATCGCACCTAGAAAAAGCCGCAAAGCAATAATTGAAACATCAATTCCGGTTCCATACGAGCTCAAATCGAACCAAACTCACTTCCATTATATTATAAATTAAATTATCTTTCAAATGGCCGTGGTTTCATAATTTTTAGATTTACGGTTAAAAAATCGATTTTCTAGGGTGTTTTGTACAATTTAACCAATATTTATGTACATATTTATTTATATTTATTTTTATATAATGTACATAATTGTAAGTATTGTTTTTATTAAAACTAAAAATTAAAAATTAAAAAAATATTTTATAAAAATTATTTACTTTTTTGTACTTGTGTACATTGTATTATGTGTGTATAATATGTGTATACTACTAACTTCCTTAAATAAAAATCACCAAAAAATTAATTATCTAACATTATTTAATTAATTTAATTTAATTACGAAATTCATTTGTAATTATTTGATTTAGTGGATTTATGTGAATTAATTGATTTTATAACATACCATGTATATAAGATTTGATTTTATTCATTTAATGGCCACCATTAAGGTGGCTAATTCATTTTTGGTAATTATTTAATTTATTTATTTTAATTAAATCCGAATTTCATTTTTATTTAATTAATTTATCTATTTAATTATTTTATTTATTTAAATAACTACTAATTACTTTCCTGATTTGTACATACTTTCTATTTTCTTTTCCTTTCTCTTTTTAATGGGCTCCTCCTCCTCATTCACTCTTTGATCTATCTTTGGAGAGAGGAGCCCGATCTCGGAGAGTTACTTGTTGCAGAAGGGTGTCTAGCCTCCGATCCGGTCGGTGACAGCGATTCGAGTGTCGTCGAGGCCATCACGGCGTGTCCGATCCCAAGGTGAGATCCGATTTCAATTTTCGTCATTTCTTGTAGGTAATCGTAGGTTTAGTTTTTAATCTTATTTTATTAGTCTTTAGATCATTAGAAATCACACAAATTCCGTCACATTTTAATCCACATCCGATACCGATGTTCACCTCATCTCGCGATCTCACCATTTTCACTTTCTACCTCGCACAGCCTCTCACCTCCGACCATGCACGGTGGTCGGAGTCTCGGATCCTTCTCCCGCTTCATCAAGATCCGTCACCATCCACGTATCCATTTTGTTTATAAATAAAAAAAATAAAAAAATATTTGTTTTTTTAACTTTTGTTTTGCAGGAATAAATAATAAAAACAAAAAAATATCTCTAACTACTGTTTTGCAGGAAAACCAAAAAAATATATAATAAAAAAATTCAAAAAAATAACTTTTCTTATTTACATTTTCTGTTAAAAAATATAAAAAATTTCTTTTTTTTACTGTCTCTATACACATATTAATAAAAAAATTAAAAAAAATAGAAGCAGCAGGCGGCAGCGCCGCCCACGGCCACGCGCACCACCACCCATCACCGTTCGAGCACCCAGCGTGGATCGCCTGCCCACGCCCGCACGCCTCTTCAGATCTGTGCCCCACCTCCTCGGCCACGCCATCTCCGGCCGACCGCGCACCTCCAGGCTCCGCGCCGCCCGCGCCCCATCTCTTCCTCCTCCGCTCCAAACGCCCTCCGTCAGCTCCTGCAGCCGTGTGCGGCCCCGCCGCCCGCGCACCTTAAGCGACGGCCTGCGACGGCGTCCTTCACGTCACCCCGAGCACACGGCGACCCTCGTAGCGCTGCCCCGCAGCCCGCAGTGGTCCCGCGCCCTCCTCAACTGCCTTCAGGCCCCCAGCCTCCTCCGCTCCAAACGCCCTCAAACGCGCGGGGGGCGGCCTTCTCCTCCGCTCTTCACGCCGCTCGCCCCCCAGCACAGCAGCGGTCGGCGCGCCGACTGACGAGCCGCAAAATCGGCCCTTTAATAATGCTAAATTAGCACTTGGAAATGTCGGTGCAGTCGGGCCGATTTCGGTCGTCAAAGAGATCACCTCATGCGATGGTCAATCGAAATGAGGTGATCATTATTTAACTTACTTGGCAAGAAACCAAGGTCGAACTCAGGGACACGAGCCTCTCTCGTATTAATAGGATTTAAGTATATTTAATTAAGTGTTGAATTAAAGCACATAGGTCAATCACATGCAGAGATACAAAAATGCATTAAAATAAAACATGCATATTTTTTAATCATTTTTATCGTGCAAGTAAATGCAATGCGATGCAATGGAGATATGCCCTAGATAGAAAATAATGAGCAAAAGTGAATACGAGTCAATTTCGAGTTCCTTAAAAAAAAGGCAGATGTGATGAATAATATTAAGAAAGGCATCATATTGAGCTCAAATAGACACATCGCTATAAAATAATACATAACAAAAATCATTGTGTCCAAAACAGTAATCAAGCATGCCATTTGAAAGATCATCAAACCAGCTTTAAAACGAAACTGAAATCAACTCAATAGGACATACGTAGCTCAAGATATTCAACAAAGAAAGCAAGGGTATAACTGAAAGAAAACATGAAAAGATAACCACAAAATGGTCCCTGGGAGGGACTAAAAAGAAATAAAAATAAGGCGCGAGTCCTTCCCTGTAATTTCACCAAACGCGCGGGGACCTTTTTGCAAATTGAAGAAATCCGTGGGGAGATTCTGCAATTTGCCCAAGAGGCACGTGCCAAGCACGCGCTGTCTCTGGCTCGGAGTCAGGTTCGGCAGAGGCTCGGCGTAGCTTCGGCTAGGCTCGGATGGTCCGCGGCTGCTGATGGCTCGGCGCAGGCTCGGAGGAGGCACGGTGTAGCCAAGCCTGTAGGATCGAAGACGGAGGCTCGGGCGTGCTTTGGTGACGACGCGTGGCTCCATCGCGGTCCATTGGATCGAACAGATCCAACAGCTGAAGGAGTCGATGGCGTGGCCGCTTCTGGACCGTTGGATGGTCACCGGGGGTGGACCATCCAACGGTAGCTGCTCATCTCCCTCGGCCGCAGGCTGGCGGCGTGTTCTGGGCTCCGGCGAAGGAGGCTCTCCTCCGCCGCTCCTTCTCCATCGGTGTGGTCTTCCCCGAAGCTCCCTAAGTGGTCGCCGAGGAAGCCCGGAGCTCGGGGAAGGTGCATAGGCAACTGGCGTCGCTCGTCGGAGCTCGGATGGCCACCGCGAAGTCGATGAAGTCTGCTCCGATCAAGCTCCGGTCATTGAAGCTCTTGATGACCTGCACGTTAGGTGCATAGCCGAGGCATAATCGTGTGCGTGCGTGGATGAAGTGGAAGCTCAGGAGGGCGTGAAGAATATGGGAGCTCGAAGCTCCTCCGCCGCGAGGGCGGAGGAGGTGGGTCGGAGGCGACAAGGTATGAAGGAAGAAGAAGACGGCGAGCGGAGGGTGTCGCGAAAGAGGGGGGACGGAAGCGAAGCTACTGGAGTGGTCATCTGAGGTTGAGGATGAACCAGATAGCATAGAAAATTAATGGAAATTAACGAAAAGTACAGAGGAAGAAGAAGAAGGACTTACCTTGTCGGAGATGGAGCGGGAGCTTGGGCTGGGCTTCGCGGTGGAAGCCCCGGTCTTCGCTGGACCTCCGCAGCGACTGGAGGCAGCTCGAGCGGGCTCGGAGCGCCGCGACGACGCCGTGATCGGCGAAGGGTCGACACCGGGGGCAGTGGTCGTCTTCGCTCGATCCTCCGCCTCCCCCTGTCACTGGGAGACGGAGGAGGGCTGGGCCCTGCCCCTACGTAAAGGTGGACGGGTTGCAATGTCGGGAGGAGCGGAGTATTTGAAGGGAGAAGTGGCGGAGCCGATGAGTGGCGTCGTGGTTTGCGAGGGGGATGTGGGACGACTGGGAAGACGACGTGGATCGTGGAGGTATGCGCGAGGGAGCTGGTCGAGTGGTGAAGACCGTGGGACGGTTAGTGAGTCGAGATGATGGTCGGAGTGAGTGGAATAATAGCAAGGGGGCGAGGTGTTCGTGCGGTGAATCGTGGGAAAGAGAAGGGTTATCGGAGGTTGACGATGGCCTCCGACCGTTGGATCTGGAGATCCAACGGTGGAGATCTAAGCGCTAACGAGAGGATGGGATTAAATCTGGGGCGGTGCGATCAGAGGCGGATGGATGCGCCACGTGTCAGGCAAAGGAGACGGCGCCTAAGAACGGCTCAGATGGGATCGAAGGTGGATCGAATGGTTGAGGTGCGATCTTCGAAGAGACGGCTGTGATGAACGATTTAGAGCGTGATCGAAGGGCTCTTCAGTCGACACGTGGCGCAAGGGACGAGAGGCGGCAACGAGTGGCTGAGATTAAGGCGGGGGAAGATCAAATGGCCAGAAATAGAAGCGGGTCGTGGAGAAGGCCTGGCCGTTGGATCAGAGGGAGATCCAACGGTTTAGGAATATGGCGGATAAGACAAGAAGGGCGGGGCCACGTGGCGCCCCCAGAATGGGCCACGTGGCCCAATCAGATTATTTAGAAGGTTTTTCTTATTTTTGAGGGCTATATTGGCCGAATTTGAGAAAACTCAAAACATGAAAGTTGTAAATCTTGACGAGATCTACAAGTTTCATGTTGACCAAAACTGGAAATGAAATCAAACAAGGGCCCGAAATATTTTTGAGGGTATTTTTGAGTCTAAAAATACCACTGATTTTTGTTTTATCATTTTTTGTGGTTTTTAATTTATTAAGGACTCTGTTAATTATTAGACAATAACAGGGATTTATTGACAAACATTTAAGCAAGGGGGTTAATTATGGGAAATAAAGATGATGAAACTGAGGTTCATCACCCCCCTATACTTAAACTATGCTCGTCCTCGAGCATCAAAAAGAATGACTAAGTTGGATTAACCCCCTTGTGCATGTGAATACAGGATCTAATCTGATCAAGTCGACTCGGCTTCAGAGGTCCAAAATTTTAGAGTTCAACCCAGCCTTAATCAAGAGGCTTCCAATTCCTCTACTTCTCTAGACTCTCTCTGATGTACATATAAACTAAAGGATATGAGTTTAGTGTTGACTGCAATTTCGAGAGTAGAGTCAAGTCTTCACCCAAAATTTTGGTCCGAGAAAATCTCCTAAGGACCCAATCCTCAGCACTAGGGAATAAATCAAATCTTGCATTCAGTCCACCTTCTCTTTAGTTGTCAGACTTAGAAAATGTAGATGGCAGGCCAGAAATGGAGGGCATGGGATTGTGTCAATTCTTCGCTCCCTCTCATTGGAACAAGGATTCTCTCTAGTGCCTTTTACACAACACATTTTTTTGGTGTTGATCAGTGCGTCCGTCAAGAGAAGTTGGAGCCGTCTGCACTTGTTTTCCTGGGAGTACACCGGGGTGTGTCTCTTTTGAGTACCTATCGTACCTTCGACACCCAGACTTGTAGCATTTACGATGTAGAGCCCTTTTTTGGTGCAAGCCCGACTCCTGGTCCTAATAGCGGTGGTCCAAGTGGACACTTTGAAATGGTTGGGAGCGCTCGCCTTTGGTGGAAGCTCTTTGATATTTGACTTTGGTGGAATGAGAGCTTTTCTTTGAATTTCATTGACTTGTATAATTGGTGGCTAGCTCCACTGCTTTTACCAAGAGTTGGCGCACACTGATCAACATTTTTTTATTTATATTTTTTTTTCACACCCAGGCACTTAGGTCAATGTCAAGAGAATAGTATAAGAACCAAGTTCTCATACTGGCTTATATTGCTGACACTCAGGTTTCATGAAGCCTCCAAAGATTTTATCCCATCCTCGAGCATCATTAGATCAAATCCAAACTCGACTTACTCATCCCAATCCCTCAGGTGAAAAATCGACTCATCTCATCAAAAACCGCAGTCGTGCATGTGATGTGCTGATCATATTCTTTCTGTCTGAGACTAAGCATGGAATATAGCATGCAGATCTAGAAACTTAGGGGAATGTGGATGATTAAGTCTAAGACCCTGATGGCTAAGGCTGGTTAACCTAAAATCTCAAAGACCTAAAAAAAACTAAGTCTCCTTGACCAATTCAGATCCTGGGTGAAAGTGAAAGTGTAGAGGACTAATCCAACTTCTTCATTCAAAAACAAGACACATTTTTTTTCATTTTTTTCATTTTTTTTTTAACTTCAAGAGATATTAGAACTTCCTAAGCTCAATTGAGCATCCGCAATTCAGCCAGTATGGATGTAAGTACAGGCCGAAGCCCGTTGCTTGAGGACGGGGCCTTGCGCGATGTCCTCTAAACCATCCAATCTGCTAAGGGCGAACCCTCACTGAACGCGGCTGACTTAATTGGGTTTAGTAGTCACCAATGACTCAAAGGATTTTTAGGAGTTTTCTGATTTTTATGGATTTTAATAAAGTTAAAATACAAGTTAAACTCAACTTTCCTTGAAAAGAGAAGGCAATTTTTTCAAAATCATGTCACACAAAAATAAAAAGTTTTTAAAACATTTTCAAAAATCATTTTCGAAAATATTTCTATAAAATAGTGTAACATAATATCGAAAAGCCGCGAAATCTTTTGAGTTCTCTTAGTCCAACGATTTTTACCTTAGCCAAAAAGTTTTAAATTTTTCAAATTTTTCAGATTATAGCTAAAGTAAATATACGGTATATACGGTATACCCCCCTATACTTAAACTTTGCTATGTCCTCATAGCACTAGATGTTACAAGTACATAGGTCCATTTAAATATAGAAGAATATACAGGAGCTAAGAGAGGCTCCCCCTATACTTAGGTTAGAAATAACCTAAGTATAAAGGCAAGAAAGGAAGAGTAGAGAAAATCACGGGGACTCGGGTCCCCCTATACTTAGGCTGAGATTAGCCTAAGTATAAAGATGGGAATTGATGTTGGAAGGGACCCAAGGTGAACGAAGAAGAGGGATGGATTTACAAGTGAGCGGTTGAATCTTAAGAGATGAAATGGAGGGACTAAGGTTCTAGGGTGTGTGTTGCAACAAAGGCTCAATTCAAGCAAGCAAACCCATAGTTTCACCAACTCACACATGAAACCAACCAAGGTTGGTTAATTATCTTGTCTGTTTTATTGGTGATAAAACAATTAGATAATTACGCGAAGAAAATGTGAATTGAAAATCAAGGCGTATGCGCGGGTGTTGCTCTCCCAAAACCAAATTTTACTCCATTTTTGGTTGACTTGCAATTAACAGTCCCAATTTTATTTTAAATTGTCACTGAATTTAAGGTTAGCACATCAATCAGAAAATCATCGTCTACCGTTCATTCCATTTTCCATTATTCCTAGGTGATCAATCTAGGAGATGAAAGCCGAGAAAAACATGTATTCGATGAAGAAAAACGCGATCTAGGCTAAGCGAGAAATCATGCAGTGATTTGACGATGAAAGCCGCGAAAAAACTGGGGCCGTTTTGAAAATCAAATCCAATCATGTATGCAAGTCGAAAAAGCCGCACCTAATCATGCATCTATTAGCGGTGATCGATCTTCATTAATTTTAGCTAAGTGATGCGAGATTAAGTGCGTCTATAAAAATTAGTGTGTCCTACCTACGATCAATCACGTAAAAATATTAAAAAATTAAAAAGAGCTCGGAGAGCCGCGTGCCTATCCTAGGTCGACACTCAAGTGGGGACGATCCCCACACAACCACGATCGTTCGATTACAATCGCGAGTCTTCGATCGAAGACCGCTGTAAAAGACGAATTATTAAAAATAAAATGCAACAAAAAATGCGACACATTTTTTTTCTTTTCTTCCTCCTTTGCTCCAAGCATGCTCCTGCGGCTCCTCGCAGCGGGGAACGTCCTGCTCCTCGCCTCCTTGATCCATCAAGGGCCCTGCCACAGAAACGATAGTTAGATATCAAATAAGAAAGAAAATTTTTATATGCAAAATATGGGATTATTTGACCTATAAAAAGGAACACTAAATTAAACACACAAAAATCCAAAAAAAATAAAAGAAATGAGCCGTGTCCCCGACAACGGCGCCATTTGACGAGCCGCAAAATCGGCCCTTTAATAATGCTAAATTAGCACTTGGAAATGTCGGTGCAGTCGGGCCGATTTCGGTCGTCAAAGAGATCACCTCATGCGATGGTCAATCGAAATGAGGTGATCGTTATTTAACTTACTTGGCAAGAAACCAAGGTCGAACTCAGGGACACGAGCCTCTCTCGTATTAATCGGATTTAAGTATATTTAATTAAGTGTTGAATTAAAGCACATAGGTCAATCACATGCAGAGATACAAAAATGCATTAAAATAAAACATGCATATTTTTTAATCATTTTTATCGTGCAAGTAAATGCAATGCGATGCAATGGAGATATGCCCTAGATAGAAAATAATGAGCAAAAGTGAATACGAGTCAATTTCGAGTTCCTTAAAAAAAAGGCAGATGTGATGAATAATATTAAGAAAGGCATCATATTGAGCTCAAATAGACACATCGCTATAAAATAATACATAACAAAAATCATTGTGTCCAAAACAGTAATCAAGCATGCCATTTGAAAGATCATCAAACCAGCTTTAAAACGAAACTGAAATCAACTCAATAGGACATACGTAGCTCAAGATATTCAACAAAGAAAGCAAGGGCATAACTGAAAGAAAACATGAAAAGATAACCACAAAAAGGTCCCTGGGAGGGACTAAAAAGAAATAAAAATAAGGCGCGAGTCCTTCCCTGTAATTTCACCAAACGCGCGGGGACCTTTTTGCAAATTGAAGAAATCCGTGGGGAGATTCTGCAATTTGCCCAAGAGGCACGTGCCAAGCACGCGCTGTCTCTGGCTCGGAGTCAGGTTCGGCAGAGGCTCGGCGTAGCTTCGGCTAGGCTCGGATGGTCCGCGGCTGCTGATGGCTCGGCGCAGGCTCGGAGGAGGCACGGTGTAGCCAAGCCTGTAGGATCGAAGACGGAGGCTCGGGCGTGCTTTGGTGACGACGCGTGGCTCCATCGCGGTCCATTGGATCGAACAGATCCAACAGCTGAAGGAGTCGATGGCGTGGCCGCTTCTGGACCGTTGGATGGTCACCGGGGGTGGACCATCCAACGGTAGCTGCTCATCTCCCTCGGCCGCAGGCTGGCGGCGTGTTCTGGGCTCCGGCGAAGGAGGCTCTCCTCCGCCGCTCCTTCTCCATCGGTGTGGTCTTCCCCGAAGCTCCCTAAGTGGTCGCCGAGGAAGCCCGGAGCTCAGGGAAGGTGCATAGGCAACTGGCGTCGCTCGTCGGAGCTCGGATGGCCACCGCGAAGTCGATGAAGTCTGCTCCGATCAAGCTCCGGTCATTGAAGCTCTTGATGACCTGCACGTTAGGTGCATAGCCGAGGCATAATCGTGTGCGTGCGTGGATGAAGTGGAAGCTCAGGAGGGCGTGAAGAATATGGGAGCTCGAAGCTCCTCCGCCGCGAGGGCGGAGGAGGTGGGTCGGAGGCGACAAGGTATGAAGGAAGAAGAAGACGGCGAGCGGAGGGTGTCGCGAAAGAGGGGGGACGGAAGCGAAGCTACTGGAGTGGTCATCTGAGGTTGAGGATGAACCAGATAGCATAGAAAATTAATGGAAATTAACGAAAAGTACAGAGGAAGAAGAAGAAGGACTTACCTTGTCGGAGATGGAGCGGGAGCTTGGGCTGGGCTTCGCGGTGGAAGCCCCGGTCTTCGCTGGACCTCCGCAGCGACTGGAGGCAGCTCGAGCGGGCTCGGAGCGCCGCGACGACGCCGTGATCGGCGAAGGGTCGACACCGGGGGCAGTGGTCGTCTTCGCTCGATCCTCCGCCTTCCCCTGTCACTGGGAGACGGAGGAGGGCTGGGCCCTGCCCCTACGTAAAGGTGGACGGGTTGCAATGTCGGGAGGAGCAGAGTATTTGAAGGAAGAAGTGGCGGAGCCGATGAGTGGCGTCGTGGTTTGCGAGGGGGATGTGGGACGACTGGGAAGACGACGTGGATCGTGGAGGTATGCGCGAGGGAGCTGGTCGAGTGGTGAAGACCGTGGGACGGTTAGTGAGTCGAGATGATGGTCGGAGTGAGTGGAATAATAGCAAGGGGGCGAGGTGTTCGTGCGGTGAATCGTGGGAAAGAGAGGGTTATCGGAGGTTGACGATGGCCTCCGACCGTTGGATCTGGAGATCCAACGGTGGAGATCTAAGCGCTAACGAGAGGATGGGATTAAATCTGGGGCGGTGCGATCAGAGGCGGATGGATGCGTCACGTGTCAGGCAAAGGAGACGGCGCCTAAGAACGGCTCAGATGGGATCGAAGGTGGATCGAATGGTTGAGGTGCGGTCTTCGAAGAGACGGCTGTGATGAACGATTTAGAGCGTGATCGAAGGGCTCTTCAGTCGACACGTGGCGCAAGGGACGAGAGGCGGCAACGAGTGGCTGAGATTAAGGCGGGGGAAGATCAAATGGCCAGAAATAGAAGCGGGTCGTGGAGAAGGCCTGGCCGTTGGATCAGAGGGAGATCCAACGGTCTAGGAAGATGGCGGATAAGACAAGAAGGGCGGGGCCACGTGGCGCCCCCAGAATGGGCCACGTGGCCCAATCAGATTATTCAGAAGGTTTTTCTTATTTTTGAGGGCTATATTGGCCGAATTTGAGAAAACTCAAAACATGAAAGTTGTAAATCTTGACGAGATCTACAAGTTTCATGTTGACCAAAACTGGAAATGAAATCAAACAAGGGCCCGAAATATTTTTGAGGGTATTTTTGAGTCTAAAAATACCACTGATTTTTGTTTTGTCATTTTTTTGTGGTTTTTAATTTATTAAGGACTCTGTTAATTATTAGACAATAACAGGGATTTATTGACAAACATTTAAGCAAGGGGGTTAATTATGGGAAATAAAGATGATGAAACTGAGGTTCATCACCGACCCCCTCTAGAACGCCATCTTCATCACCATCACGCCTCCTTACCCGCCGTGCGGGCTGCGCCCTCGCCAACACGCGACCTCCGCGCTGCCCGCGCGAAGCATACGCCCCTCCGCCATCGCCCAGGTGCCCGCTGCCCCGCGTGCCGCACCAAGCTCCTCCGCCCTGTTGTAGGGCGGCGGCTAAGCCCCTCCTCCTCTATCTGTTGCAAATGAAGAACACAAACCCTAAGTTGTCTTAATAAAAAAAGGTAAATTATAAGAAAGTCCTTCAAAGTTCTGAAAACTACAAAAAGGTCCCCGCCAAAGTCTATCACGTGCAAGGCACGCCCTCCCTCTAGGTAAATTTCATTTGCTTCCATGCTCTTATTTATTGTTATATCTTAGAGCAAAAATAATACATTTAACATTCTGATCCCTTCATTTTGCATATTCTTCTTAATTAAATAAATATTTATCATACTCTAAAATTTTTGTGAAAATTTGTGTTTGCTCCTGCCATGACGTTTTTCATTGTATTAAAATTTCATTAATGTTTTCCATCATTTGACATATTTAAAAACTCAAAAAAACAGTGACTTTTTGTCTGCTTGAACTTTGAAAATTCATAAAAATTCGAAAAATTACTTAAAAATTCAAAAAAAAATTGTAGGTGCATTTTTGTGTGTTTTAATATCTGACCAATTTTCATGTATTAACTCTTTATAAAAACCAAAAAAAATGTGAAAAATGAAAATTCTTAAAAAATTGTAGATAATTGTAGAAAATTCCAAAAAATCTGATTTCAGTTTCTAATTGTAGATATTGTTTTCTAGTTTCTTTTAAAAATAAGTTTCTCGGATTTTGATAATTAAAATATTTTTAATTTGCAAATAATCCTGTTTGTGCATTGTTTGCTTTATTTTCCACTGTTTTATTTTTAGAAAATAACAAAAACATCATAAAAATCCGAAAAAATTACAAAAAATATTTTAATATATAAAACCCAAAAACATTTTCTTTGGACTTTTCTATATATTTTTGGTTATTTTGAAAAATATAAAAAGTGTGGTGTGTGTTTTTATTCATTTGTGCTTATTCGAAAAATACAAAAAAATAAAAATACAAAAACCACTAAAAATTAGCTTGAAAATTGACTACTTAGTTTTTAAATCGTGCTCCTTGTGTTCGACCATGGTCGCTATACCAGGTAAAAAGAATAGCGAAGAACCGCTTACATTTGTTTTTATTGATTTATCTTCTCTTAAGTGGTTTAAATATTTTTCTCATTGACCGAATCGATCGATTAAGGACAACGACATTGTGATTTATTTTCCACCTTAGTTGCATCGATTTTCGTGTCATCAGGAAGTTACAGGAAATATGGTTAATGAAGTTGGGAATTAAATATAAACCTCATGTGCATAAGGCGGATTGGGTAAGTCGTGGTGATTCAAACTATGGTAAAAATGATATCGGAAATCAGTGTCATGACTCGTGCCCTACGCCACCATGGACTCTTATACGTGTGTAGTGGACTTGGATGGTTCACAATGATTCACGGGTTGGAAATTACTTTGTGAATCAGAGTTACAATCTTATAAGTGAAGCCAAGTGGATGTGTTGGGAACTTAGTTAGGATGCATTGTACCCTACCACATGCCTATGGAGGCACCCCAACCCTAAGGCCTTCTTCATGCCTTAGAATCATAGTATGAGGTCTCACCCGGACCAAGACCACAGACTATCTACGAAACTTGGTTGATCCATATCAAATAATAATGATTAGAATTTCTCTTTGTGAGATCAATTTACACAGTTATTTCTTTTGCACACTTTTTAATTATATATAGCATGTTTTAATTTTTATATCGTGCTGGACAACTTTGTTCATAACGTACCTATGTGTGGATCTCCTGGTTCCGAAGCCGCAACAGTGAGCGACTTGTAGTTATTTCTTTTGCGCAGCTACGCGATTTCTTGTGATATGCTACTTGTAGTTTTTACTGCTTTACTTTACTTTTAGTTTTATTGAGAGACATGAGATGTATAATGTATGTATGGACATACTTTTTGATGCATACATGTAATGATTTTGTGGACATGAATGGAATTATAATGAAATTAATTGAACATGTTATAAATGGAAAAGGGAATTTTCAAATTCTATCTTTATGCAAATTTCCTCATGCTTATATTATATTGTATATTTCGAATGTAGAATAGTATATGGGTGGAATTGATTTGCCGAGTACCCTGATCCTAGGGGGCGGTCGGCACATAAACCTCATGCCGGTTCCTCTCCTACAGTAAAGCCACCAACCTCACCACAGACGACTGTCACAACCACCCCCATGGCATGGTCCTCTCGACCATCACTCTCATCTTGCGCCACGCGCATGAGGCACGGCCTCCCTCGCATGGTGGAGTACTTCAAGAAGATTAACTCGTGAAGAAAGAAGATCCACAGTTGGCTTCTCCAATGATTAGATTAACTTAAGAGTTAAATCAACGGCAAGAATCGTGGTTTAAGATGGAGTTAAGTTTACAGCGATCATAGGTTAAACATGAAGAAATCGATGATTCTTGCATAATTGCAAAAGTTTGCTGGATCCCGGGTGCAAAAATCTCAAAAATAAAATGGCATGCATGTGTGGTCGAAAAATGGACAAACCACACCCCCGATGTGTGCTCGAGACCAATTTTTTTCATACTTTAGGAATAGTTGTGGCCGAGCATTCAGCTCGAGATCTAACCAACCCCAGAGCTTTTAGCTTCTCCACGAGTTTCCTTTCCGCAATTGCCTGGAGAACCAATTAAAAAAAACTATGAGCAAACTCGGCAAAATTCAGGTGTGCATGGACATTGATATTTTTGCAGATAACCTCAAGCATAGAGCTATCTTTTGGAAGATTGCAGGCCACGACGACATTGAGACCAGTCTTCACCACTGCAAAAGGGATATTTTCATGAGTTCCATAGTCCTGGCAAATTGGAGGAGGGAAACATCGCAGTTAATAAATATACCGAGACAACGAGCAATGCTTGAACCACAATTGTCGGCACTGCCGCCCAATAAGGATGCCACACCCACAGAATTGCTCTGTTACAACTCGTTCAGTTAGTATACTAGATCTTGCTGACAGTGTATCAGCAGAAGTGAATAAATGAAGATGAGGTTGGAGTCATGTCCCTTACAGAACGAGTAGACGCGGCGGCATACAAGTATCCAAATCTTGTAGAATTGTAGCCAATCCACACATAAATCTGGAAACAGAAAAGATCACCGGTTATATCTCTCGTTAGACCATGCCCATTTTTGTTTCTTCTTGGTCAGTATTTATCACTTTTTTTAAATATGATGCAACTTCATACAGAGAAATGCGAATAAGAAAGCTACCACTTAGTTAGAGACAAACTTCAAGAATCCTTTGAAGAGACCATTTATTTAGTGAAATGTTAACATTCCTAACCACAATTGTCGAGTGGCAGATGCGCTCCAGTGCCACCATCTTGGTCTTAATCCATGGCAGAATTCCGACATTTATTCAGGGGTGGATACCATAGAGTGTCTCTCCCTTTATGACCTAAAAAAAAGGACTCTGGCCTTTATTTTTAATTTTAAATTTACCGGTTCATGTGGACAGTATAATGTTCTCTCAAACTGGTTCTGTCAAACTCTTTGTAACTTCGCAGATGTGATCGGCGCCATTTCAAATTTAGAAATAAAAAGGGAAAATATTGAAAACAAGTGTAACATCTCGAAGAGGTATGATCCAATCAGACATCCTTCACATTCGATGATTTCTGATGGCTATAGATGTTAATGGCGTATTTGGCATTTGGAGTTATCCATCATGCTTTAGCTTTCGCTGCCAACATGGATCTGACGAGAGATTTGCCATGCTATATAATTGGTCTGACGACGTCGGAAGCCTAGTTCGTCACTCTATTCGCAAGCACAGATGCTGCAGCGACAAAACTAAATCAAGAGTCATTAAAAGTGATGGTCTTGAATAATAACTATCTGAGCTTTAGCACGAGTAGTATACAGGGCCGTTTCCAGTTGTTCTTATCGCATTTGCCATTATATATTCTCTTATTTTATTTGACATTGTTCTTGGCACTTTCCAATAGTTAATATGATTTACGATAGATGAAATATCTTAGTCAAGTTTAGGCAAATGTGGCCCTTGTGTTTCAATCCTTTCAAATGCAAGTTCAGAACAAAGATATCAATAGAGGGTATGGACCCGAAAAATGCACTTAACCTTATTTTGATCGTTTAGAATGGTGATCGTGGAGTCACTGAATGAAGTCATCCCTTTCTTTTGAAGACGCTGACCCGCAGCGAAGCAGATATGATTAACTGATATATCGTGATATACCATATATGGCGATGACAACAGCATGTTGTAGAAGGATACCTGAGGGGGAGCCAACGACCCACGGAGACGAACGTATCAACAACTACATCCCCGAGTGGCAGTCAAACGGATGTGAGGCAGTGAGCGTCACAATGCCTTATAGACAGAATAGTTGTCAATTTCCGCTTGTTCTTCTTCCAAGACAGAGATAGGTGAACTCTTTTTCAACATCTGAATTTAATCCTCATGGACAGCACGATAGCACGATAACATCTGTTTCCGGAGATTAAATAGGAGTCTTGTGGATCGATGAACAGGTAGAGAGGACAACCTTACAAATTGTTTCCACTTTACAGGAGGATGCATTTGAGAAGGGAAGAAATGGGAGGGAGCATGTGGCGAAAGCCCTCACAAGAAGGATAAGGACTTCCATTTACTCTTGTACATCTATGGAACCTTTGCTGCAATCTCTCGCCAAACAAAATCTGTGATGATGAATGGAAATTCAAATGTCACCTCGCACCCAGAGAATAGGTTGTTGAGAGTTTTTGTGTTATGTTATTCTTTTACATTTTGTTTATTTTTCAATTCTTATTATGTAATTTATCCATTAAGATTTCTCTCTTCTATATAAAAGAATCCTTGGGCTCAATGAATAAACAACGAAGTATTTTCCTCAACATGGTATCAGAGCGGTGGTCCTAGACCGGAGCCCTGAGTCCCACCTCGCAACCCTACCTTCAACCTCTCTCAGCCATCGTGCCTTGACTCGAAGGCGCTTCCATTGCCTGCACGACAACCCTACCGCCAACCAACTGCTAGCGGCGGCACCTCCCAGGGAGCCTTGCTACCCTAGCAGCAGCGCCACCGAGGAGCTCTAGCGACAGCACCTAGCAGCAGCCATGTCGCTCCTATTGCCCTGACGGCAGAGCAGACACGTTGCTGCTGTAACAGTAGCCCATCGGCCTTATAGATGTTGTCCAGAGGTCCCATGGCGGTCGAGCGTCATCTGGTGATGCTTGGTGGCCCTTCTACTATGCTGAGTTTCGCAGTTTCGGGTCTGATTTCAGAGTTTTTGGCATGATTTCCCTTTTTTCAGACCACAGTTCACATATTCTTGTCTAGGATTGGTTGTGGTATGAGCCTATGCCCACAACAACCTATTTATCATGTCCGTGTAGGTACTCCACGATCTGTCTAAGATCCCAGTCATTTGTCCACGATGTCAGAAAGCAAAGCAGATACGCCATCTACATGTGCCTTCAAGGGTCCAACACCTATTGTCAAGATGGACGACACAAACTACGAGTTGTGGGCGATGCAGTTCATGAATCTACTACAGAGCCATGACAAGAAGCATATTCTGACGCAAGATGAGCCGATGGACAAGACAGGGATCAATGTTTCATGGGAGGCAGATGATGTGTGCTAAGGTATGACTATTGGGTATTGTCTCTGTTGAGATAGCTAATGATATCTTGAGTCAACCCACAATAAAGGTGATGTGGGACATCCTCGCAGGAACATACTCTCAAGCGAGGAATGAGTCGAAGATATTGCAACTCCAGCATGATATCTTCACAACCAACAGGGTAATCGTCCTCTTCACGCCATATACACATCTTTGAGGGGTATGTTTGAGCGACTCCATAGCTACATACTCCTAACGGCCATACTAGAGCAAGATAAGGCCTATAGAGATTCTGTCATGACCCAGGTCTAACCCGGAATACAACTGATCTTGCTTTCAGCTTCTTATAGATGCTATCATATCGCCTATGGAGGAAGCGTACTGCAGGCTAAACAGACTGAGTGTCTCCTCTGTCACGTCTGCTCAGACATTGTTGGCTATGGCAGCTTCCCATGGTAGAGGTGATCCGTTTCCATTCAGAGGACGAGGCACACGAGGCAGAGGAGGTCCACGCCCACGTCATCCATATTCATACTGCCATCAATCAGGTCGCTCAGAGTACACGTGCTACTCCATGCGCAGCTTCCTACCATCAGCACGTGTTGCTGAGCAGGTTTAGACTACTCATGATTTCACTGATCAATGTTATAATGACTATGTTGCCTGTCTAAAAGAGATCATGCTACCAGTTGCGGGATCTTCTAGTACCGGTCCCTCAGATATTGATGGTTTTGCCTCTACTAGTGCTTCAAGTATTACTCGTGCATTTATTAATTGCTCTAGACCACATCCTTCACAATGGATAATGGACTCTGGAGCGTCTCATCATCTATGTGGAGATTACTTACAATTTGGTACTTATAGTCCCGCAAAATTGGGTAGATCAATGGTCATTGCTAATGGGACACATTCCCCTATTATCAAACGGGGAGGTTCATTTGACTCTGTCCATGCATCACAGAACATTCTTCATGCACATACATTCTTAATGAATTTACTGTCTATCAGTCAGATTACAAAAGATTTACATTTTTTTAAATAAAATAGGGAGATCTCCCGAGGCGGGAGTCACCACGGCAACGCTTTCATTAAAAAAAGAAAGATGAGTACATCAACGTGAAGCCCAAAATTGTACAGAGCATTACAATGCGAGACAATATTTATATTGTTGTGCTATATTTGACCCTAGTTCTATTGTTTTTCAAGATATACTCATTGGCAGGGTTTGGATGTGACCGTGAGTATGGAGGGATATACAGGTTGACCCAGTTTTCTTTTGACAATGCCACCTCTCTTTATGTTGAATCGACCTCTCCCTACACGTGACATCTCAAATTTGGCCAGCTTCTGCTGTAAAAGATCCGGCGCCTCATCCTTAACATCTCTACCAAGTCCAATTTCCAATGTGAACCATGTCAACTTGGAAGGCATCATCGGTCCAACTTTCCAAGTTGTCAAGGTCATAGTAGTCGAAGTCTTTTTGAGTTGTTTCATCTTGATATGTGGGGTCCGAGTCGTATTCCTGATCATCAGGGACATCGATATTATTTAGTCTATGTGTACAGTTTTTCCAGACTATCATGCGCATTTTTTATTGTAGAACAAGTTTGATGCTAGTACATTGAACTTTGTGATTGAAATAAAGAATATTTTCCATGCCTCTATCAAATACATTTGTTCTGATAATGCTCTTGAATTATGTACTATACAATTGTTTCATTTTTTAACTCGTGTGGCAATATCCATCAGACTTCATGTCCCTACACTTCTTAGCAGAACGATGCTACTGAACACAAATACTGTCAACTTCTGGATATCACCAAAACTCTCCTTATACAGAGTCGAGGTCCTCATTCCATTTGAGGTGATGCTGAGATGATATCATGCTATCTTATCAATCGGATGCTCTCTACAATTTTGAGTGAAAAGACACCCTTCTCCCTTACTTTTCTTGAGAATGATGCTTTTTCTCTTATGCCAAGAGTTTTTGGTTGTGTGGCATTTGTCCACCTCTTGCATCCTAGCATGACTAGCTCGCTCCTCGAGCTGTCATATATATGTTTGTTGGGTACTCTCATACCAAAAAGAGTTATCGGTGTTTTGATCTTATAAAAGGAAAATATAATGTCAGTGTTGATGTTACCTTCTTTGAGTCCATCATATACTATTCTCCTACAGGAGATAGATTGAGTCCCTCTAAGTTTGAGGATGCAATTATTCTTCCACCTCCACCTACACATGTACCTCATCCTGTCCTCTATGCTCCAATGTCTTCCCCAACATCCAGCACGCCTTATGTAAATTCTAAAATTTTGGTTTCAACTAATGATACTAGTGGTGTGCATGATGAACATGGACATTCACATGATGAGCATGCATATAACAGGATGAGCTGGAAACCACCATAAGCGAATGATATGTGGTGGTCTATTGCCTTAAGGAATGGCAAACGTTGTTGGGCACAATACCCCATCCCTGATAACGTGTCTCCGACACGACTTTTTGCTAGATTTCATGCAATTTGTAGTGGGATTATCTTCCATTGAAATCCCATGTATATTTTAGGAGGCTTGATGAAACCATGTTTCATGCTTATAATTCACTGAAATTAACCCCCTGTCTTAGACTATGTGTCAATAAGAACCAGGAAAATCCCTGTAAATATCAGAGTCATTGAATAAATTAAAAATACAAAAAATGGTAAAATTAAAATTCGTGGTGTTTTTATCCTTAGAAATGCTCTTAAAAATATTTTCTGCCTTTGTTTGATCTCATCTCCGTTTTTGGTCAACATGAAACGTGTAGATCTCATCGAGATCTACAAATTTCATGTTTTGAGTTTTTTCCAAATTAGGTCTTCTTTACCCTCATAATTCAATTTATTCATCTGAATAATGTGATTGGGCCACGTGACGCTTGCTGGTTGCACCACGTGGCCCGCTCCTTCACACGCCACGCACCCGCACTGCATGTCGTCCGATCATTTCCTTCTCACCAAATCTCATCCGTCTATCCTCGCTCTTCTCCATAACCCTCCGATCAATTACTCTATTGCATCTCAGCCACCTGTCTCCACCTCAGTCTTATATCGCCACGTGGTTCTTCATGCGTCGCACGATCATCCCCGAGAGATTCCATCACAGTCGCCGCTCTCCACTTCAAACCACGGCCATTCGATACACTCTCATCTCACATCCCATCCGTTAGTTTCTGCCCGCACCTCATATAGCCACCTGTTCACCTCCACCGCCACCCGATCATTCTTAAGAGCCTTAAATCCTATCCGTTCACCCCCGCTCATTTCTCCACCCTTCGATCAAAGAGGAGGATGCCATCTCCTCAATCCGTCCACACCTTTCTCTCACCTCACCACATGGCGCGTCAAGGGGCCTTCAATAGGATCACCCTAAATTTAATCCAAACCGCCCAAACGTGCCTCCACCAGGGCCGTTGGATCTTGCGATCCAATGGTCCAGACCTCGTCTTCCACCTCCCGCAACCTCCGCCCGAGCCCCGCGCCTCGCTGACCACCTTCCCCCTTCTAATTTTAGCCGCTCCATCTCATTCCATCTCCACGACCTAACACCGGGCCCATGTATCCCTCACGTCCCTTACCCTCGCGCAACACCTAGCCACGTCTGCCCTCCTCTCCTCCGGTCAGCATCAACCCACAAAACCCACGACTCCATCATCTTTACCTTGACCTCTCCACCTTCAAATACCCCTCCTCTGGCCACTGTCACAGTCGTCCACCGCTACAAGGGCTACTGCCTAGTTAGTCTCCGTCCTCCTATGACAGACGAGGAGAGGATCAACGAGCCACGACAGCAGTCGGCTCCGGTGTTGACCCGTGGCCTTCGTCGGCCATGTCCGGGCTCCTCCGTGCACCCTAAGCATGCTGGAGTAGCTGCTCAGAATGTGCGATGATCCGAGCATCTCCAGGTGCTCAGCCCAAGCTCCGCTCCGCCCTCTAGCCCCTTCTTCAATCTTAGGTAACTTAGCTTATTAGTTTTTCTTTTGTTTTCTCTGATTTTTCTAAGTTAGATCCAACACCTTCACCGTCACCTAATCACCTCACGAGGTTCGCCCACCATCAGACATCTTTGCCAGCCCCTCTGCTCATCCTCCTCATCCGTCAGAAACCTCCACCGCCCCAAGCTTTTTCCTCCGCCGGAGGCGAAGGAGAACCCACCAAGGGCTCCGCTTCTTCGCCCCTCAGCCCTCCGTTCACCTCATCTCGCATGCGTGTACGCCTCAACTATCACCTAACCACTCCTGCGGGTCTGAAGACTTCATTGGTCAAACCTCGGGCGGAGCCAAGTTCTTGAGCTTTGCCTCCTGTGAGCACTCGTCGACAGCAGACTCCAGGCACCCTCGCATCTTCCCTGAGCTTGGGTCTTCATCGCCAGGCATCCAACATCCTTCCCCGACCTTCACCGAGCACAGAGAGGTGCGGAGGAGCTCCAGGCCTCACGCCGGAGCTCCAATCGCGTCGGCCACCTGTGAGGAGGGAGGAGGTACATGCGTCGTTGGATCTTGCCCCCACGGCGGAGATCTAACGGCCCAGTAGCAGACATGTCGTCTGCCCGGAGCGCGGAGGCTCAGTGGGACCGAGCCTCGCCCGAAGCCTGCTCGAGCCACCACGTGGCCCGAGCAATCTGCAACGGCCATCTGACCCTACGTCGAGCCTCGCCCCTACCTGAGCCTGGACCCACATGCTTCAGGCACGTGGGGCTGGGTATTTGCATCGGCGCCCCTCACAACTTTTCCTAATTGCATCCAGGTCCTTCCAACTCACGTACAGACCACATGCGCATGGGGTATTTTGCATTCATACCCTCGCGGGTTTTAATAATTGCAAAAATACCCCCGTGTGTGTGGGTTATTTACAGGGAAGGTCTCGTACTTTATTTTATTTGCATGTTAGTCCCTCCCAGAGACCTGTTTATTATTTATCTTTCATGTTTTCTTACATTTATGCCCTTAGCTTCACTCGTGCATATCTTGAGCATCTAGCTCCGATTGAGTTGATTTCAGTGGCGTTTTGAAACTTGTTTCATTGTCTTCTTGATGGCATGCTTGTATTTCAGATTTGACACTATGAGTTTTGATGTATTATTTTATTGATTAAGTGTCTTTTGTGTAATGCTTCGCATGACTGATTTTGACTTAAATGAAGATAGCTTCATTGATTGACCCTGATTTGACCTATGTTTAAATGACTCAATTTGTCTATGGTTAGGGCATATATTGTTTTATTTGCATTGTATTTCATCGCATCTATTTTCTTGATTACAAATCAAATAAAAAATGCATGTTTCATGTTTACTTAATGCATATTGTTGCCTGGTCTTCATATGCAATCTTTGACCTATGATTCATTTTTCCAACACTTAGTTAAATTGATTAAAGACCAAATGATACGAGAGAGGCTCGTGTCCCTGAGTTCGACCTTGGGCTTGCCCAAGTAAAATATTTAAATGAACCATTTGACTTGATTGATTATATTAATTAAAAGGTTCTTTGGCGAATCCGATTCGGCCAACTACAACGCATTAAAACGACCTATTAAGAGGCTGGATTTATGGTTCGTCAAGGCTCTTAAGGTGAGACAATGGAGCCTAGCCATGGAGGAGCAGATGTCTGCTTCACAATCACGTGGCACTTAGAGGATTGTTCCATCTCCTGCAGATGTGTCCGTTATGGGATGCAAGTGTTTGTTTACTGTGAAGCACCGAGCATATGGCAGTATTGATCGCTACAAGGCAAGGTTTGTGGCACGTGGGTTCACCCAGACCTATGAGATGGACTATCAGGATACCTTCTCTCACGTGGGTTCACCCAGACCTAAGAGATGGGCTATCAGGATATATTATCTCCATTAGCTCAGCATTCTACACTCTGAATTATTCTCTATGTTGCAGTGACACGGGATTGGCCTCTATATTAGCTCGATGTGATGAATGTGTTTCTCTATGGTGACCTACATGAGAAATTCTACATGCAACAACCACATATGTTCATTGTTGAGGAGTGACAGAAGGTGTGCAGACTTCATAAGGCAATCTATGGCTTTAAGAGATCAATTGTAGATCATTCCCTGTTTTTTCAGAGATCTCGGAGAGATATAGTTGCTATATTGATTTATTTAGATGACATCATCATTACATGGGATAATATGCAGGGCATTCAAGAAGCTAAGGCTTTCATTGATTAGCAATTCGTAACCAAGGACCTTGGGAATCTACACTACTTCCTTGGACTGGAGTTTTCCAGGAACCAACGAGGTCTTGTGATGACCCGAGGGAAGTATGTTATAAATCTTCTCTTTGAGACAGGTATAGCATATTGCTGGCCAACCACCACTGAGAAGGTAGACAAGAGGAGATGCAAGGAGCTTGTTGGGAAGCTCCTATACATGACCATCACCATGTCAGATATATCCTTTGCAGTGAGCAAAGTGAGTTTTCATGGAGCAACCTAGACATGCACACATGGATGCAGTCCATATGATCATGAGGCATCTAAAGACCTCACCTGGCACTGGTATCTTGTTTAGCAGAGGCATGTACCTTGTTGTTACAGCTTGTGCATATGTATGCAGGATGCCACAATGACAGGAAGTCTACCTCCGGCTTTGTTGTATTCATAGGAAACTCCTTAGTGTCATGGAAGAGAAAGAAACAGACAATTGTCACCAGAGCTAGTGCAGAATCAGAATACATAGTCATGGCACACAGAGTACAGAGATGATGTAGGTCGGATCCGTTTTGACTAACCTACCGATTGAGGTGCCTTTTCCCATGCACCTCCAATACGACACCAGGCTACACTTTTTATTGCCAACAACTGAGATGACCAAGCATATCGAGGTAGACTATCACTATATTCGAGACATGATCCAAAAGGCTCATATTTCTACCTCTCATGTTAGCTCAAGTAAACAGATAGCAGACGTGGTCAATAAGGCTCTTGCCCGAGGATCCTTTCAGAGATGTTCTAAGTTGAGCCTGATAGACATCTATGCTCCAGCTTGAGGGGGAGTGTTGAGAGTTCTTATGTTATGTTACTCTTTTGCAGTTTGTTTATTTCTCAGTTCTTATTATATAATTTACCCATTACGGTTCCTCTCTTCTATATAAGAGATCCCTTGGGCTTTATGAATAAAAAACGAAGTATTTTCCTCAACATAGGTTAAATACTACACATGCAAGAACCATGTAGAATCTGATGAATTCTAGAGTTACATCCACAAGCAAGATATAACTCAAATATAAATTCTGTTGAAAGACCATGATCTACAAGTGATGCTTCTTTGCTTGTGTATATCCCCATTGAAGAACCTGCATTGATCATGCAATATATTTGGGCAACTATGGAATGTCATTATAAATTGTAAATCTTCTTTTTGTTGATTTTAGTTTTACTTTTTAGATAAATGTATGTAACTTTTGGAGATGTCACTTGGGTAAAGACTTGTCTTGGGTAAAAAGATACGCCTCTTGATGAAATTTATGCAAAAAAGGAAGCACAAAAAATGATGGAAAAGTCTATTTATAAAAGAAGAAAATTTGATGAAGTTCTCTTTTTGTCTCCCTTTCATTTATTCTTCCAACATTAACTGGTCTATATGGAGTTCCTTTCTATCTAAAAACATGGGGTCAGCTCGTTTAGTTATGGGGGAAGCTATCATCAAATGGCTTTTCAGGATTCTATCATGCCAATAATGAAGAAAAAGCAGACTTCCAATGACCATCGAGTATGAGATACTTTCGAGGTTCCTAAAAGAGAGAACCCACTTCGAGGTCCCAAGAGAACGACTCATGATTAGAGATATATGCATGGATATTCTCATAGCATGAAGAGAAAGCCATTTGATGATAGATTCCCCCATAACTAACGAGCTGACCCCCACGGGTTTTTCGATAGAGAAGAGACTCATTCCATAGGCCAAACCTCTGGTTAATCCTAACCAGCATGGTTAAAAATAATGTTACTTGTATGGTACATGGTACAGGTTATAAGCAGTATACAATAAGAAATTTTAATCATTTTAGATGGTTTGGGATAGTGAACAAACAACTACAAAGATAATAAATAATAAAACATGAACGTCTTTCTCTTTTACTCTCTTACGCTTCTAGTTACTGTGCAGTAGTGTTCGCATGTTTAGTCATACTAAGCTTTCTGCTCACTAAAAATCAAAAACCCAGGTAATTAAACAATGGGAGTTGACTTGAGTTTCAACAGTTTGTACCCGACTTCAAGGTATGTTTTCACTGATAGAGATGTACAAGTAGTTTACTACATTTCTAGTTTTTGCATTTTAGTTTTCAATCATGTAAATTATTGTGAGCTTTGTTTATAATTCTAAAAATTTTTAATTGTTGGGAACCATGAATAAATAAGTGTTGTGGAAACAATTTATTATGTACTCTTTTTGATATATTCTGAACAGAAATCATGGTGTATGAATATGGATATTGTTAAGCATCTGGATCCTTGGAAGTTTTAGGATTATTGGGTCGGATAGTGCTTGGATCCACCGATGTACGAGGCATCAGAAGCACCTCCTCTATTGTCCCCTATTCACCTTTCAAAATGCTCGAGGGAGCCCGAGAGGCTTCCTCCATCACTGAGACCCCAAGCAAGAATTTGTGTGTCGTCTACAAGGCGGGAAAAATACGTCAACACCGACCATAGAGGACCCAATATCTCCACCACCACATCCAAATATTCCCCCAGATTCAGTTCAGTGCTTATCATCGCAAGCTCTCCACCGATAAAAAGACATCTTTAATCATCTTAAGGAGATTTGGAGGAAGATCGAAAAAATATAGTAACATCTACGCCATCGTCCTAACAGTGCCATCCCTGAAGTGTGGTTGATGTCACAACCAAATCCGATGACGTCCAACTTCACTCTTCAACATAAGTTCCTCCACAAGTATTGAGAGTCCACATGCACAAACAACACAATCGTCCAACATAACCACATAGCCTTCAAATCCACCCCAACAGTATCCAAAGGTCTTCATCTCTCCTACAAGAGATTCACGGCATAGCCCTTTGATATCATGCATTTATCTCTTTTCACATGAGCAAATGTCATTGTCGGCATTATCTTTGGGCGTCAAACCCCGCGCCTCGAACACTCACGGCATCGATGTCCCGATTTGTTGCAATGGAAGCAAATTATCTCTCAATCACACGATTTAGCAAAGTGTCCCTCACAAATTCCAGATTTATCATCTTTATTTGTATTTTATTATCATTCTTACTTAAGCAATTCATTATCATTAATTAACATTTGATTTCAGTTAGAAACTAACCTTCTATAATTAATTAAACCTAACTATTGTATATAAAAAAATACATTAATGTGCCTATTATTTTATGTGTTTATTTTATTAAAAATCAAATAAAATTTAGTCTAATATTGTATATATTTAATTCAACATTAAACATAAATTAAAAATACAAAAAATAATAAAAGAAAATAAAATAAGTATTTTTAATACCTTAACAATAAATACAAAAATAATATTATGTATAAATAATGTATTCTCACTTTGAGTTGTACATGAAAGTTGTAGATCTAAAAGAGATCTTCAACTTCATGCTGAACACTTTTTCTTATTTTACCTATAACAATTTTATTTTGATTTTACAATTTTCTAATTTTTTTATTTATCTTGTTAGGCCATGTGGTTCACTCTCAGTCAGTCGCGTAGCGGCATCTTCATTTTACCCTGCGTGCAATTGGGAACGTCTAATCACATCGATCAAACGGCTAAGGCTCGATCGCACCCGCTCATTTCTGGACTGCATGCGGCTTGATCAAACTCATCAAGACCAACCACTCGCATTTAACGTTCCACCGTCTGATCCCATCATATGGTTGGGGCACCATCCCCAACCTCCAGCCCACCTCTCCCAAGAGGTGCAATCACCCTCAACTGCTCGACTTAAACTAATTTCCCTAAACTCCTTACGTAACATCCTCCTTCAATTCCTCCTCTAATCTCTAACCTTAACTTCCCTCTTTCACGTTAAATTCCTAATATCCTAAAACCTTAATAGTCCAGGAAACTGGCGGTGGTTTAAATAACCGCCTAGGACATAACCACCACCATTCATCATCTTCAAATGCCCCTCCTCCAAGCCAAAATTGGCCGTCCACATTTACGTGAAGCGAGCCCTAGCAAGCATCTCTTCTTCGTGACAGGAAGGAGGGTCGAGGAGTGATAATGGAACATCCACTTCTGATGATGACCCATGGCCAGAGGCCATGCTACAGCGTCTTGAGGACGGTTGTTTGAGCTCAGTGCCATGGCTAGGCACTTCAAGCACAGACACCGAGGACAATTAAGCTTCGAGCCCAAGCCCTTCGTCCATCTGCTCCTTCTTCAACCTCCAGGTATGTTTGGTTTTGGTTTTCGTTGTGTTTTCTTTGACTTTCCTGTGATGTACATATGTATTCACTCTGATTAAACCATCCCTCGAGCTCTACTGTGCATCGGTGACGCACGCTGAAGTGTTCACTCATCTTGCCCTTTCTCCTGAACCTCTCTCCACTTCGCCCATTTCTTCTATGTTCATTGGAGGAGAACCCACCAAGTCCTCCTTCCCTTCGCACGAACAAGACTCTATTTCATTCCCTCATGCACACACGCTTCAGTTTTTGGCTTCTAACATTTGCAAGTATAGTGTTTCTTCAATGGTCGAAGCCTGGGGACAAGCTCCATTCTAGAGATTCCTCACTGACTTCCACACATCGATGGGACATCTCCCAAGTCTTCGGAGCTTCTCTTTCCCTCCAGGAGCTTCGCGAGATGATTACGAAGCTTCTGCTATCACCAGCCATCGAGGAGCAGCATAGAGGAGTTATGGTGCCCTCGCTGGAGCACCGTCTTTTCCACCACGCTATGGAGGAGAAGGATATATCTAGGTGTAGTTGTCGTTGGATCAGGTCCCATAGGGACTGATCCAATGGCAGAGGAGTCTGCAACATCATCGTCACCGAGCCATGAGCTTCAGAGGAGCTAAGCCTTCTTCCCCAAGCATTCGGGCCATCCACATGACCTGGACCAAGCATCCGGGCCATTCACATGGCCTGGACCACTTACAGTCGCTCGATAATTTGTCCAAGCCTCACGGCACGTGCCACACACGTGAGGGCCTAGAAATATTGCAGTCGAAGCCGTCTTGTTCTCAAGAATTGCATCCAGGCCCAGAGGCGCGTGCTTCACGTGTGCCCATGGTCAATTTGCACAAATGCCCCACTGACTCCTCTATTTTGCAAAAATAACCCCCGTACAAGGAGCTAATAATAAAAGATGAATAATGACTTTTGATATTTACGATTCAATACATACAGGACCTATTTGTGATATATTTTTTTATATATATTTTATTTACATTTATACCCTTAGATTGTATGTTGAATAACTTGAGCATTAAAACTCCAATTGAGTTGATTTCAATTGCATTGTGAATCTATTTTCATTACCTACATGATGGCTTGATTTATTCTCACCTTTAAATAATGATTGATTATAAGAGATTATATAGGTTATATTCCTCATGTAAAAATGTATTTTCTTGACTCTAGCTTCTGTATGATCTTAATTAAAGATATTGCTTGAGTTATGCATGTAATTTAGGAGCATAGTACAAGTACTTACATATATGTTTCTATTTAGTTGCATTCTGTTCATTTTGTCTTAGATTGCATTAAAAAATCAACATACAAATGCATCTTGTTCCATAATTTTATCTTGCATAGTCTAGTGTATTTTTTGACCTAGATAATATAATAATCATTTAACATAGATATTAAAATTTATTTCGTTATGTTAATGGCTTGTATCCTTGTATTTGACCCTGAACTTACCTAGGATAAAAAAACCAAGTCCTCTTTATAAAGATATTATGACTTGGTTCTGATAAATTGTCTAAGCGCTTATATTACAACAAATTGATATTAACCTAGCCTAGTCGTTTATCATATGGCGTCGTCACTGGGGATACAACTTCATCTTCATGATTAATTAGATTTTGATATTTAATTAAGTTTATTATTACAATATTTAGGTCAACATTTTATTTTGTGATGTCATTTTCATTAATTTTGTTACGTGTTATGTTACTTATTTATCTTGATGAAATATCTAACCATTAGATTTTGTGGTAGGGCATGCGACAATCGAGGACACTTGCGAGATGAGGAGGCGAGGAGTCGGGATCTCCCGTTGCGACGAGTCGTAAAAGCATCTTCTGAAGATTCAAAAGATTTATTTAGCATATGTGTTTCACTTATTTATTGTATATAATTGTAATAATTGTTTTTACAACGGTCTTTGTTCGAGGGCTTGCACATGTATTTATCGATTTGGACATTAATTGATGTGGTGTATTGAGCATGTTTCACCCTTAACTAAGGTGGGGCTCAACTTGAGTGTTCGAACTAGTTTAGACACGCGGCTCATCGAGCAACATTTATTTCATATCCTTGTGTGCTTGATCGTAGTTGGACACACTAACTTAGAATCTATGAGATTCACTCCATCTCATAAGATTCATCTAGACGCACGTAAACATCGCTTCACTTAATCAAAGTTAATGAAATTTCTCCCACTAATAGAAGCATATTTAGGATGCAACTTTTCTCGACTTGCATGCATGTTAACGATAGTTTTTTAAATTTCAGTCTTGCATTTGTATGAAGAGTGTTGGAGGCATTGTGAGTACTTCTCTTAAGCGTGCATCATGTTTTCTCATTCGCATCAGCTTTTCTCGATTTCAAATCTTGATTTACAACTTAGGACTTAAATGGAATTGGGATTGGATGGTAGACAATGAATGATTTCTTGTTCATATTAAATCTCAGTGATAACCTTAAGCCTAAAATCAAGATTGATAATGCAAGTTGACCTTAATAAAATTGAGTAAAAATCACCTTGTCTTATGGGAGAGAAAACCCCGCATTATACACAAGTATATTATGCCTATTGAGAGGTGATTGTGCATACTTAGGATATTGCCCAAACCCCATATTAAAATTGTTTGTAATGGACTTATATCTTGGATTATCACCAATAAAATCGATAACATAAAATGACCAATATTTGTTGGTCTTCATGTGTGAGTCGGTAAACCAATGGGTCTTTACTTGCTTGGTTTCAATCTTGATTGTGATTTCTTTAAAACCACTCCCATAACCCTAAGACTCCATTTTCAGCTTTAAGATTTAATTCATCTAGATAGATTCATTTAACCATACTTCTTGGTGTCCCGGTTAAGCTCCAAAATTTCAATACTTAGGCTACTCTTCAACCTAAGTATGGGGGGAACCAAGTCCATTTCTGGTTGTTCACCTCGAGTCTCCTCTAATTTATTTCACATCTCTCTACTTGAGCTCTTCTCAGCCTAAGTATAGGGGGGATCTGAGTCCCTGTCCATTTCTATTCATTTCTCGTCAAACCCTCTTCTCAGACCTTCTTCTTATACTTAGGTTATTTCTAACCTAAGTATAGGGGGAAATCTGAGTCAGATCTCGCACATTCCCATGCATTTTAGCGTGAGCTATGGCTTCATATCACTTAATGCTATGAGGACATAACACAAGCTAAGTATAAGGGGGTTAGCCATAGCTCATATTTTCAAAATTTTTAAAACTTCTTAGGCTAATGGTAAAGTACCTTTTGAACTGATTTTGTAAAATTGTTTATAAAATAATTTGAAAAATTTTATAACTATGTGACATTATCTTTAAAAAATGTTTTGCAATGGTTTGAAAAATGGAGATTTTACTTGTTTTGAAAATCATTTGAAAAATATTTGAAAAATCTATATTTATGTGACATGATTTGTAAAATGTTTAACTCAACCATGGACGATCCCAAGAACGGGTAATTGAGGAGGGTTACGTTAGGTAGCCGATAGCCAGCGTAAAATAGTCGGAGACAACTTCCTAAATATTATTTTTTAAAAAAATACTATTTAGGAAGTTGCCTCATGACAGTCAGAAGGTTTCTTTGGGGCGTTCCCTACTTGCTACGCATTGCATCGCCTGAATACAATAAAAAATTGACAAGGGTTGCTACATCGTACCCTGGATGTAGTTCAAAATTTGCAAGCGTTCTCGCATGAGGAACGCATGTGGGTAATATATATATACTCTATATATATTTTACCCATAGCTCGTACTTTCGCGTAAGTCTATATTCTTATTTACAGGGTGGGTAACTAACTTGTAAAATCTACAAAAAGATTTAACTTTGTGTTTTGCAACTAACACTGCATGTGTAACATAAGTTTTGAAAAAAATGGCTTCTTATTCTTTTTTTAAAAAAAAACTTGCATTAAAAAAATGGTTGGCATTCTATACATTTGCACTTCATCCAGAATTACATGTATCTGCATTAGTGAAAAGCCCTTGGGTTTTGAACTGAGTTATGAGTAGAAATCGAAAGTGGTCTTGACTTGATTTTAGTCCTCCTAATTTTCAGAGGAACTTCGCTGAGAAAGAGGATTTTAGAAGATTCAGGTTCTTGACTTAATTCTTCGAGTTCAACATGATAATGTACAGAATTTGACTCTTAGTGTCTAACCTGGTCACCTCAATCTAGGTATGATTCTTGAATAGGGATATAATCTGTACTCTCGTACTATGCACTTAACTCAACTCAAATGGGGTGCTGGAAGAATGTGTAAGTCTCTTTTCTGGTAGCATGGACATCTAAAGACCGGAGTACCGGTTGAAATAAAGCTTCGAATAAGGGATGGACGACTGGGCACAATTTTTTCTAAGTCCCCAAATCATGTGCGGAAAGAAATATTCTATATCTATAGGGACACAATAAGATCATTACATTGCAACAAAAAATCCAAACAAAAAGAATCCAACTACCAAATAAATATTTGACCAAAAAAGTATAAGCTTCAAAAAAACCTGTAGATCATGGTGGAGACTTGGCTAAATTGGTCGGCTTCACAAGGAGAGGTGACTACATTGGTCACCATCCAGTTCTTTTCCCCTTCTTCTAAAAATTCATCCCCCTTTTCGATTGTGAACATAGCATGACTGAACTAAGAAGGAAATACCTAACTCCTTGAGGATGAGTTATTGGAGGAGAGATTTGTATGGTAGTCTGACATTCTTGATGGGAACATCTAAAACCTTTCAGACAATGTTCATGGGGTATGCTTTGGGAAAAGGATTGATCTAAGATGACATCTGAGCTGAAACTGTTACAATGATGTGTAGAACTTGGAGGTTGTTGATTTTAAAATCCTAATTTTTACAGAAGTTCCTCCAGACTAATAATCCAAAGGTTCGATCTAGCTCCATTTTCACCTTTTGCTCGCGGTCTTGGTATGGAACCCAATCTCATTTCACCTCATTTCTTTAATTGCTTGGGGACGAGCATGATTTAAGTATAGGGGGTCGATGAATCTGTAATTTATTACTCTAAAAGAGATTAGTTAAGCTCAGCTCCCCAAAATTCATCTGCATTGTATCAATTATCGTGCATAATTAGCATTCATACATGTGTAATTAATAAGTGCATTTTATCATGCATAATTGCATAAAATAAGAAGTAAAAAATCACAGCCCAATTGACCTATAAAATAAGCTAACTTCCCTGATTTTTAATTAATTCATGCTAACTCCAAATCACTTGAAACCACTCCATTTTGTACATATCACAAACTAGAATAAAGTAAAAATACAAAAAAATCACTAACGAAAATAATTGACAAATAAAGCCAAACCCTGATTTTAGGATAATCAGATTAAAAACAGATATCTTCCTCACAGAGTGTCTGATTTGACCCTATTCATTTTGAAATAATTTACATTCAATTGCCTTCAAAACAAGACCAAATTCAAGTGAATCGGAGCTCATATGTGAAAGTTGGGTTTTGAGCCTCTTTTGTACATTGTATATTTTACCCGTTTTGACCTATTATTTTATATTCATAATTAACTCTTTTGATTTTATTTCTTTTTCATTTATTTACTTTGACAAAATTTTTATTAAAATGTGTAAAAATCCAAACCTAAAATAAAACCAAAATCAAAGAAATTTACAGAGTGAGTGTGCATTAAAAATCTGTGCAAGTCCTCTTTATCGTACTTTATTTTATTTCTCCATTTTCTTAATTAATAAAAATCCAAAAAGTTTAGAGTAATGTGAAAATATTTGTATTTGATTTTATCATATTTTTTCAATTTTTATCTTGTTAAAAAATGACAAAAAATTTACAACCCTAAAAAATCAAGGTGTTCTATATACATAGAGTACCCCAAAAATAACACTTTGTGCGAAGGACTTATTTTGATTTTGGTCCCTTCATGAAAGTTGTAGATCTCATCAAGACGTACAATTTTCATAAAAAAAATTGATCTGAGCCTGTTTCCTCTTTCTTTTCGATCTTTACGTTATTTTTAATTTGTGATTTCCTAGGAGTGATACGTGGCAGCTCCTGGAGCCGTCACATGTCACCCATTTTAGACTTTTAATTATTTTATTTTTTATTTAAAAAATAAAAAATAATAATAAGTGCCACATGGCATGATCGTGGTCATCCGATCTCGACCGATGGGACGGCTACTACTCCTCGTTCTTCACCTGCCTCCAGCAGCAGCACTCATCAGATCTCCAGCTGCACCGCGAATCTCACGTGCCGCCCCTACGTATCCCTTCTCTGATCTGATCCGTCGCCTCCTTCCATGTCCTCTTCCAATCTCCGATCGCATCCCCATCGCCCGCCACTAATTATTCTGATCGAATCATCCATTGTTCATCTCCCTCTACTCCATGATTTTCACCATCGCTCGTACCCTACTCCGATGTCGCACACTGCCGCCTCTTCCCGATCCTCCCTCTTAGATCCATTGAATCCTCATTAAATCCCATCAGCCTCTCATCCCCGATCTCGTTGTCAAGCTAATCAAGCTCCCACCTTCCAGATCTGGCTCCCTCTCTCTCTATAAGACCCAAGCAGCTCCACCTGATGGTCTTCATCCGTCGATTCCCACAGCAGAGAGGACATCCAGCTCTGGTAAGTGGTGACAGCGCTCCACGACCACCTCTAGAGCTGAGTATGATCCGAGGAAACCATCAACGTCATGCAGCTAGCACCCTTAAGCTGCCTTTTCTCTAGCTACCTCCGACGTCGTTGAGCTATGTACCCCTCAGGTACTCACTCCGCTTCTCCCCCATTCATTGTCTTCTCCTCCGCCGCCCTTCTCATCTCCTTCACCTTAACTCCAATCATTACACCTCCACTCTGCCGCTCAACCCATCATCATCTCCACCATCGCTCACATCACCTCTCGATCGCATCTTCGCCCAATCATCTCCACCACATCTTCTGCCTCGAGTTCTTCCTCCAGGGGCTTCATTCGATCATCTTCATCGAGCAAGTCTCCTCCGCCTCCCTCTCCACTTTATCAAAAACACCTTCATCGATGAATGGGGAGGGCTCCTCTTCCTCGACAACATCCTCAACACCAGCTCCTCCTTCATGTTTCCATCGCCATCAACAACCGTCGAGGACTCTGCCACCTTCCTAGCAATACCTCACCACTGGAGCTCATCCATCGCTTGCCCCTTTGAGTTGCTCCAACGACCGGCGAGCCCCGCTTGCAGCCGCCCTTTGCTCCATCGAGTTTATAGGCCGAGACCCTCCACGCGTGCACAACACGTGCATGGAGACTTCTGCAAGAACACCCCTGAAGGTTCCACCTTATCCCAGAAGACCCCCCTCCCCCCGCGCGCGCACGCGATATGCGCATGAGGGTGGTGATTTTGCATCCATGCCCCTGACATTCCACCCTTTTTCCAACGAGGTACAGTCGCACCAGGGTCACGTAAGGCGTATGTGACTCCTGGAAATTTTGCTCAAAACCCCCTAGGGTCTTGGTAATTCCCTTTCGATTCTCGTACTACATTAGCTTTATTTATTGGAATTGCAAACTTATCCTTGACTTCTTCTATAATTTTGAACAGCATTTTTGCATCATTTTCTCATTAAAAAATTCGCACTTTATTTCTCAATTAGTTCTATACATTGTGGGATTCTTGTTATATTTTTATGCTTTTTGGTTAATTATTAATAATTGTTTTTGTGGAAAATTACATATTTTACTTATTTTGTGCTTTGAAAATCATATTAAATTAACCACTACTCTAAAAATTTCCAAAATTCATGAATAACCGATTTAATGAGTTCTACATTGAGCCCAAAAAGAATTGCATTTACATGCATATTTTATCCTGTAAAAATTGTTTTATGTATTTCAGTAATTAATTTTTAATAGGTATTAAACTCAATATTTTTAGGGTTTAGGATTTTTCTAGGATAGTTCATTTAATGATCTATCTTGAATAAATTTATTCCTTGAAAATACGTAGGTTTAATATATATTATAACTAATTATTGTGATTCACATTACATGCATTCATTAATTCATAAAATAATCATATTGCATCAGAAAATTCCAAAAAATTTATAGTTCATTTATTTCATCATTATTCATATCTCAGCTAAGTTTCATAATTTTTGGACTCCATTTAACTGAAAATTTCATTTTAGTCCTTGAAATTTGGTCACATTTGCATTAAAAATTGCATTACAAATCAAAAAAATCCGCCTCGAAAATTGCGTATCAAATTCGATAGAAATTAACCTAGGTTGTTCTTTTGCCTCCTTGAGTTCGACCTTGGGACCTGCCCAGGTTAAATAAACATAAAAACTACCTCTAAATTAATTGGAATAAATAATTAAGTGGTTATTCTCTTGATTGACTTCTATTGCCTGACTATAATAGCAAACGACACATTTATATATTTGCATGTTAATTCCCCCAAATTAACTAAGGGCAATTTCGGAATTCATCAATGTACTTGATGAAAAGTCAAAGCGAAGTTCCTAAAATTGTTCGAGACTTTGTCCTCATGGTTGAAAATCAGCATGATACCAGGGTGAAAACCTTACGGACAGGTAATGGTAAGGAGTATTTAGAAATGACTCTTCAAACCTTTCCAAGAGAAAAAGGGATTTTACATGGCACTTCTTGCATCTATACTCCTCAGCTTCTTACCTTCTTAACAGATGTTTGGAAGTCACTCGTTCTCTTTTGTTTCAACGCAATGTCTGAAGAATTGGGGGGGCGGGGGGATCGTGCTCAGTGGTATTTACCTTCTTAACAGATGGCTTTCTATTGCTATTATAAAGAAGGTCCCTTTCTCCTTTTACATCCTAATAAATCTCCCCTTACTCTTGCTCCCCGCGTGTTCGGTTGTGTTTGTTTTCTTCACAATTCTGGTCCTGACAGAAGGAAGTTGGATCCAAGAGCCATTAAATGCATTTTCCTTGGTTATTCTTGTACATAGAAAGAGTACAAATGTTATGACCCGTTATCATGAAAATTATATGTGAGCAAAGACGTTACATTTCATGAATGTAAATCATACTATGGGACGTCTCTACCTCAGGGGGAGTCCACTAAAAATAGTGCCAGTACTTATTCTTTGGACGAGTTTCTGAACTCATATGATGACCATGAAGATCCAATTATTGATGCAAACAACCATGATAGTGACAAGCTTCTTGACAACATGAATGGAAGAGAAGAGAACTTGGATGATAGTAGGGATTGTGAGGATAATTTATTACCATATCAATATCCCAATCACCCCCGAGATGATCCGAGTTCTGACAACTCTGTAAGTGGTTCTTCTTATCCTGATATTCAAGTTGTTGAAACTAATGTTGCTTAATGACTTGAACGAGGATGATGGAAATCTAAATGATAATCGTCCCATTACTATGCGAAAGGCAGACAAGTCAGTTAGACCTTATAATCGTTATCCTGTGGAAGATTTTGTCTCATACTCTATGGTGAGTTTGAGTTATGAAAGCTTTCTTACTCTTCTTGACTCTCATGATCTTCCCAGGAATGTGGCTGAAGTGAAAGGTGATCCAAGATGGGTGTGCTTGATGGACGAAGAAATGATGGCTCTGAAAAAGAACGACACTTGAGATGCTGTGGACATTCCAAAAGGTTCTCATATGGTTGGTTTGAAGTGGCTCTTCAAGATTAAGTATAATTCTGCTGGAAAAGTGGACAGATTCAAAGCACGGAGGAAGGACTAGAGGTATTATAACAACAATTGGCACCAAACTAATTACAATAGTAACGATAGTTGGCGCTAAAACCCAATAGTCATAATGGTGCAACTTTCATGCCTTCGTATTATGGCATTGAAGGTTTTTGTACTATTGCACTAACGAGATATTCATTTGGATGTGTCGCCGTAGCCCATCTTTTAAATATATACATGCGTGCACCAACATGAGATACTATATCAGTGGACTTGGCTCTATGAATGACACTAAGACATTCGCCGCGCGCACCTTACATCGATAATGGTATGTCATGCGCTTCAGAGAGGGTCCCACGATAAGTGGAAACTCATCAATGAATTTGTTGTAGATGTAGGCTCAAAGTGGTCACCATCCCTCTCATCTATTTCCCAAGTCGAGCTTTTGTAGGTTTTTGCAAGTTCGGGTCGAGCTCAGCTCGATGCCACACTTTTAAGGAAATGGAAGCCTAGACCTAGTCCATATAAAGATCGAGTCCAGTCATGTCCAGGTTTCGGTGGGTCGGGTCATGATCGTGTTCATGTCATCCCAATTCTATGCTCCATTCTCGTCGGCGAGAGTTTAATGAGCTTGGATTGTCAAGTTGAAGTCAAAAGTTTAGTAACGAAGCAGATCATATATTTTATGCTCATATTTTTGGATAATCCATACCCTAATTACATCTGTTTGGGAAACCATGGGTACCTGTGGATATGCATTCAGATCATTTACGGGTTGCTGATTAGCTTGGATCGGGTACCCAACCTTTATAATTTGAATGTGTAACCAAAAGTTCAAGGTTGTTTCTCTAGATCGAGACGGGTACCCGTTCAACCTCTTAACCGTGCACACACTTAATTAATATCTCACATCTATTTGGTTATAAGGCAAAGGATTCCGTCAAAAATATGTCAATTCTACCATTTTTGTTTATTAATTTAGCAAACCAATGCCTTTCTGCTTCCATCTAGTGCCTTCTCGGATCCACTCTTCCTTCGCCCCTCTCCTGAGCCACCTCCTCTATCGTCACCCCTCCACCTCCCCTCCCCAAGCTGTCTCCTCGATGAACCACTTTTTCTGTGTGACCCCGTCTCCTCCTATCTGGTTGCATATTAACTAGGGGTGTCTATGGGGCGGGTATCCGTCCCATTTGTTCACAACCCGCCTCGTCCCGTTGGTATTGGGTCACGGGTTGACCCGCCCCATTCCAACGGGTACCTGATTAATGCTAATAGATGTTGGCTACCCAGGGGTACCCACGGGCACCCGTGTGGATAAAGAGAGATACTTCAAGTGAAAGATATATTAAAATGCAAACAATATGTCCAACTATGTATATTTGTATCTATATCATATTCATAATGATAATGATGGATACGAAAATCTAAATGGTACGGAATACATTCAGATCTAGATAAATAAATTAATGAGGACATATAAAACTATGCAGATATTGTAAACCATATGAATACATGCAATTGGAAGGAATACTATCGAATACGGATCTAATAATGACACATTCATGTAAGTTCATCGTCATAATGAATCAAATACGGATAAACGACATGTAAATATATATAATCTGAGGACAACATTACAAACAATATATAAATATGTATTCCTATTCGTAAATGGTTATATTAATTATCATCGTAATTGGTTATCGCGATGTGTGTGTGCGCGCTCTTATGTGCGTGCACGTGTGCGTGTGGGTGTGGGTGTGGGCGCATGCGTGTGCACGTGGGCATGTTCATTTGCATGGACGCGGGCGCGGATGCGTGTGTGGGTGGGTGTGCGCGTACGCGAGTGTGTGTGCAATACAATTCGTATTCAATTGTATTCATTGTCATCATGTTTGGATGATAGGATGTATGCATATCGATTTGGATCGTATCCGATTCATCATTATATATGTTAATTCAAATTTGACATATATATTTCGATTTCAAAATGGATACATATATGGGCCATCCCATACATATAAATTTAATCTTATCTATACAATTTTGATTCTATTATTTTTCTCTAATTTGCATCCATTTCATTCCGGTATTCATTTTTACTGATTCGGTAATATGTTTTCCATATTCACTGATATTTGTATCCATGTCCATTTATATTTTTAAAATAGATAAGAATAATTTACCATCTATATTGGTATTTGTATCTAACCATTTACTTTTTTTATGAATCAATAAATAGTGGAAACTTCCAACTGGGTATCCGCGAGTACCCGTCGGGTTTTTTGTATGGGGCATGGGTCATGACATTGCGGGTACCCGACTCATCATTTTCAAACGGGTACCCGAGGGTTTAGGGTCAAAATGAACGGATCGGATCGGGTACCCATTGACCCGAATATTTTTGAACACCCCTAAGATTCACATTAGACCTGCCACCAATCGATTGATGCCCTCTGTGTTGACATAGTGGCGCTGCTATTTTGCCCAAGCTCTTTACCGTAAGCCTCATAATAGGATACGACATGGTTTGTAGAAATTGTTCCTATCCATCATTTGAAAATTTTATGAGTACTCCATCGTGTAGTACTCGACGAGACCTTTCTAACGAGTCTAAGAACACAAAAATTAAAGTTTGAGAGCCTGAGTTACAACTATTTTAACGAGTATACGTCTGAATCATATTCGGATCCAAATCCGGGTTGGAACCCATAAAACCCATCCCCTCTCTTCCAAAAATGCCCCAAGCCAAATACAAACCCCTTCCTCCTTCCTCCATCTCGTCGGAGAGCTGCTGGAGCTCGTTGGAGCATGTCAGATCGGCGATTCGAAGCTGTCACCGCGTGGACGAAGTCAGGGCCATCCTCCTACAACGGTTCTTGTCATCAACAGATGTCGAGATTGTCATTTTCCGCGAGTAAAGAAACCGAGGAAATGATTTCATGAGGTACGATGTCCCCTTCCCTCATATTGTGGATTCAACGCATTTTCTTGACCCTCTCGTTTGTTACACATTATTTTTGATTTGGGTGTTCTTTTTCCTTCTTTTGACATTAAGACAACGTTTGTCCTAGTTTCTTGTGTTAAATAGCAATATTGCTATCCAGGATTCTATGATGATGACTATAAATGTCTATTGAAATGTGTCATGGGAATAAGGAAGCACGCCTAGCCCCTTAGAGTGTCTCACAATGTTATAAAGATCCTTCACCGATGTGGCTAGCTATCATAACTGGACTTGTTATTTTGGTCTCTGTAAATCCTGGCGGTTCTAGCTTTTTTCTTTAGTTCTTGTGGAGTTGGAAAGCCGTGCTTCTCTATGATGCTAAAGTTTTCATTGTCACCTTTAATTTACCATATCATGTTCGTATTTAACAGCTAAAGATACCATATCATGTTCATATTGAGCAGCTGGAGATTTTTAATCTAGATAGGGATCACGATGTTTTGAAAAGAAACATGTTGTTCTTCATTGGAGAAAACAAAAAAATATTGGTTGCAGAGACCATGGATAATTGTTGATATTATTTACTTATTTATAGTGGCTTCCATATTGGATTTTAAATAAATCTACCCTATCTTTTGAGTAAATTTGTTGGATACCTGATGTGTATTATTTATTTACGGTCGTGTATAGTCTGTAGGAGTAGTTCTTCAACATTCGCAAGGGAGTGGGTCAAGTTGACTAATAAAAAGTATCTATAAATAATACAGTGTATGGTCAGTTTTTTCCCAGCTCCTCATAGTAAGTCTTTTTTTATAGCACATATCCTAATGCAAGTGAGTGATGCTAATCATGCTAGGGGCCATGCGAAATGAGATCATCATGCGTGATATTTTGCATGTGATTTTTCCCATCTATATTGGAAGGGGTTTCCACTTCAATATCGGTTGCTGGAAATCAGGGAGGAAGCTAGGATCTTGGATATGGGGGGGTTAAATAAAATAGAGAAATGTTTTTTTATAAAGATAGAATTTTTACTTAAACCAACGCGAGAAAATATTTTGATTTCATATCTTATATTCTATAAAAATAAAAAAATTGAACGCATTAATAATTTTTTTTAAAACGGGGGAATACTTGCCTAATAATTTACCTATTAACTTATTAATTTTAAATTAAAATATATTATCATATTTCGTTGTGTGTGTATTTTTTATATCTTGATGTGTGCTACTACAAGAGAAGTAACTTTTGACAATGAGTAATTTGAATTTTCATTGACATTTCTTACAATGTTAAAGTATAACAAGGAATATTACTCATTGTAAAATTAAATTATCGTCTTATAATTCACAACAAATATCATACTCATTATTAAATGTTCATAAAATTACATTTTATCCATTGACATTTTCATGAAAAACATGTACTTCTAATTTTACTAATTTAACAACGATAAGAAAAAGAATCAACGAATATTGTTAGTAGATGATTCGTTGCTATGGTACAATGAACAATATGATAATCCTTGAAATTAAAAATCAAATATAGTTTTGAAATAATAACCATTGTTAACAAATTATTTACGAATGCTATGTTAATAAATATTGACGTTTTCATCGTCTTTGATCGAATTTATTGTAGTATGTAAACTTTGTTGTGAAATCGTATACTTGGGTTGGTTGTATTATCAATATATAGGTTTTTCAATAAAATTTTCAATATGATGATTGCATTGACATCACTCACAATTCATTTATCTACAAAAAGTTTAAAAAATATTGATATACCCAAGTTAGAATATACTCACATACTACTAAATGAGAAAAAAAGGTGAAAGAAACGAAGCCTTTGATTTATTGAGCTAGACTCGTAAAGTCTTCTTACTCACTTACAAAGTACAAACTCCAAAAAAATGGAGTAGGCATGAGGGAATGGTGGCGTAGGAGAGATAAAGGGTTAACACCTATTTATAGTATGTGATTAATCAATTATATTTTACTAAGATAGAAAGCAATACCATATAATTACCAATTAACGGGGAGGCCAATCTCTCCTAAAATTTGGGGAGACTTAAATTGAGGAGGCCAATCTCTCCTAAAAATAGGAGAGAGTTGTGGAGCACAGGGAGGTCAGGCCCCCTCCTATCCCCCCTCCCTCCGTCACCGCTGGAAATAATATAAATGTTAATAGAAAATAATGTTGTTCCTCGTCGCTCTGTAGATACAAGGGATTAATCAGAAAGAGGAGAAATAATGTATTCAAGGAGTTTTTTCTTCCCCATAGTTGAGCATGTGAAGTATTTCAAATCAAAACTGCAAAGGCTCAATCTGACTATGTTTGTGGATCCCAAGTATCCTCAATCACATAACTGAAGGAAGTTTCTTTCCCTGCAACATTAAGTGCATTACAGACTTCCTTGAGACTCATTGTAACCTCATCTTCCTCTCCACTAACTAATTCTAAGCATGCTTCTCCATGTTCAAGAAAGTAAAGTCCTCAAAATTGTGGAACTTTAGATTTTTCAAGAGGTGTTGTAGATAACCTAAAGAAGAAGATGAACGAGATTCTGAATCAAGATGTGTTATCTGAAAAAATAAGTAGTATTTGATTACATCAAGGTCCTGATTACCTACTCTGGAGTTACATGTGAGGATATTTATCAATTTTTTTAGGGAGGTGCTTTGAAATTATCCTTTTCCATATTTAGGGAGTAAGAGTCTTTCAATTATATTGCCAAATAAGATTTGGATAAATGGATGATATTTCATGACAAACGAGTAGATGGAGTTAAGCATTGCTAAGGGAGGGATATGTACCCTTGGGACTCCGGGTAGAAGCCTAGATGGTCGTGATCCCAATCGTTAATATGTAGTTGCGACAGTTGGAGGACATGTTGCTTGGCACGCCGTTGAGTCACTATACAATGACCACCGGCAGTACTTGTATGCCTTTAGTACAATGCTTTGAGTGCAGGTCAAGTAGTCATGGTTGGTGGTCTAGTGTTTCACTTTATTTACTTTGAGTTAACACTCGTATACCGGCTGGTGTACGCCACATTGGTTAATATTCCGAGTGGAAGCGCTAAGAGGGGAGTTCCGAGAAATGTGGTTAATGAAATTGGGAATGAAATATCAACCTCATGTGCATAAGGAGGATTGGGTTAGTCGTGTTGATTCGGACTACTGTAAGAATGATCTCGAAAATCAATATCCTGACTCGTGCCCTATGCCACCGTGGACTCTTACATGTGGGTAGTGGACTTGGACGGTTCACGATGATTCGCGGGTTGGAAATTACTTTGGGAATTAGAGTTACAATCTTATAAGTGAAGCCAAGTGGACGAGTTGGGAACTTAGTTAGGATGCATTGTACCCCCACCACATGCCTACGGATGCACCACAACCCTAAGGTCTTCTTCTTGCCTTAGAGTCATAGTGTGAGGTCTCACCCGGACCAAGATCACAGACTATCCACGAAGCTTGGTTGATCCATATCAACTAATAATGATTAGATTTTATCTCTTTGTGAGGTTGGTTTACCCAGTTATTTCTTTTGCATACTTTTAAATTATACATTAACTTTTGTAATTTTTATATCATTGTTGGAGTATTTGATATATGCATCACATGTATGAGAGATGGGTAAATGGATCTCTCCAGGATCCATTTACCCCATCCAGTTGTTTAGTCCCACATCTACCAGTGGTGGGACTTGGAGGATCTGTGGAGGCTATATAAGAAGCCCCAGACCTCTTGTATCCATTGAAAAAAGTGCAATAGACACACCAGCCCTCCGGGCATTCTCCCGTGGTTTCATCTCGCTCCTTAGGGAGTAGGGTTCCACGTAAAATCTCGTTGTTCTTCTTTAATGTTTATTCTTTTTTCATGTTTCGCTTCCGCTTCCTACTTTCTAACATGGTATCAGAGCGGGTCAATTCGTGAGGATTTTGTTCTTTATAATTCTTTTTCGAGATTCAAGATTTGTTCTAGGGTTTGTTCATAGATTTGCTCTTGGTTTGATATAGGGTTTCATTCCGAAACCCTAGATCTGTTTCAAGGGGCGGCGCAGCCCCCCAGGGCATGCAGTTCCCAGAAGGCACCCTCATTGCCTTGGAGCGTGCCCAGGCGACACGGCAGCTTCCTCCAACCGTGCGACGCGAGAATTCGTCCAACAGAGCCCCAGTCACTCTTTGCGCAGGAGAAAGGGGGCGATATCCCATTGGAGAGCCCCAAGCGGCGATTCTTCCTCGCCAGGCCGCATCGCGTCGTCTTCCTCACGCCAATCGGTGGTGCCCTTCTGATGGCTCCAACCCAAAAACTCGAGATCTTCCAGCGGTAGGCCCTCCAGCTTGATTGCCCATTGTCGTTCGCCCAACAGCCCTAGAGTTCCGCCAAAGCATCTTCAAACTCCAAGCGCCTCCTGCCAGGCCCAGGCTGCACCTCTTGTGCGCCTCCTGCCAGACCCACGACGCATCTCCTTCCAGCCTCCAAGTCCAGGCGGCAATCTTCATCGCGACGTCCTCTCGCACTTTGCGCACCCAAACGGCGGCGCATGCATCAGTGCCAGACAGATCGCGCCAGTCGCCCAGCCGCAGGTGATCAACACTTATTCAGTCGCAAGCAGCGCGCGACGAGCAGCATCCCAGGCACGAAACCCCCTGTCAAAGCCGCGCGATGACTAGGCACCATCGCGCGCACTTCATGCGAGCGCCGCTTTTCTTCTCCCTTCCAGAGGCGTCACTTCCAAACACATCCTTACAGGGTGGCACAACACAGGTGCCCCCCTTTGCGCCTCCATCCGACATGCAGGTGGCTCCGAGAACAAAGGCTCCTGGTTCCTTCAGCGGCAGCGTTCCAAAGCAGAAAACCCCATCGGGGTGTGGTTAAGAAAGAAAGGGTTTATGTGAACCCTAAATAAAGCTACAGTGGGCTTTAAAAAAATGGCAGAAACTTCGGGACTACATAGTTCGAGAGAGAAAAAATTAAGAAAAAAGGAGGGGAGTTCAAAGTTTGAGCCCATTGTTGGGTGGAAAAAAAGGGGGAGAACATGAGTGAGAGAGAGAGTGCCGTTTGAAAAATAAAGGTTGAAAGGTTGTGATTAAAAAAAGAGAGGAGGAATGTTCCAAAAAAGGTGTTTCAAAAAAAAAGAAAGCCGTAAAAAATGATTCAAACGGCTTGAAAAAGAGTTGAAAAGCCACGAGAAATTTTTTAAATGATCATATTGTTTTCCCCATCTTATTGTCTTCTCCCAACTTAATCGACGATTGTCATGTTTTCCGACCAGTATGGGAGAAAGGGGGAGTATTATGTAGAGTCACAGGTCTTGATCCAGATTCAGATATCAGTCTCCAGACCAGACAGATGTTCAAGCTCTACAGTTTTTCAGATGAAGATTTTTTATGCGCAATTCCAGACTCAACGTTCAGATTCCGAGTCCCAGTTTGATGCGCAGATTCAGACTCGACATTCAGATTGGTCAGAGTCCAAGTTCGAGGCACTCCATGTTGAGGCCCATTTTCGAGTTCTCCAGAGAGACTCATTTTCAGACACGCACATGTATGCGGTCTTTTCAGATGAGCACATGTATGCCATCAGTTCAGAGGTCCCCTCCTTTCTTTTTTGTAGGCCAGAGTTTTCATGTGAGCCATAGGGACTCCAGAGCAGAGGATCATTCCCTATGCCATGTTGGCAAGGGTTTTCATGTGGTATCATAGGTACACCAGAGTAGTGCACCATTCTCGGTGTCAGATGAGAGAGACTCGGTTCTTCGATGAGGAGACTATTTCATACTCCATTCTCCAGCGACCGTGGACTCCGACGAGGATTGCACAGCCACGACCCTTTATTCAATTTGGCCCTTTTCAGAGATGGAGCAGTTGCCCACATTATTGTGGTGGGCAGAGTATTCCAACGAGGAGACTCGTTTTCAGTTGCAGTGACTCTGACATGCGCAGTTCAGAGCACATGCTCTCCGACGAGGAGATTCAGCAGACTCACAATCCAGCATATTTGTCCTCCTCACCTGCACGGCATCAGAAGCAACGTCCTCAACGACAGCAGTTGTGTGTGTTGGGTTGATATTGTCCATAGTGCCCTATAGTGTGAGTTGAGTTTCTTTTTGTTTGTCCAAGCTGAGCATTGCATGCTCCAGCTTGAGGGGGAGTGTTGGAGTATTTGATATATGTGTCACATATATGAGAGATGGCCCCATCCAGTTGTTTAGTCCCACATCTACCAGTGGTGGGACTTGGAGGCTCTGTAGAGGTAATATAAGGAGCCCCGGACCTCCTGTATCCATTGAAAAAAGTGCAATAGACACACCAGCCCTCTGGGCATTCTCCCGAGGTTTCATCCCGCTCCTTAGGGAGTAGGGTTCCACGTAAAATCCCGTTGTTCTTCTTTAATGTTTATTCTTTTTTCATGTTTCCCTTCCGCTTCCTATTTTCTAACAATCATACTGGACAACTTTGCACATAACGTATCTATGTGTGGATCTACTGATTCTCAGCGAAAGCCGCAGCAATGAGCGACTTGGAGCTATTTCTTTTGTGCAGCTACATGGTTTCTTGCGGTACACTACTTGTTGTAGCTTTTACTGCTTTACTTGTAGTTTTGTTGAGAGACATGAGATGTATAATGCATATGGATATACTTTTTGATGCATATATGTAATGATTTTGTGAACATGGACGGAATTATAATGAAATGTAATGACATACATGTTATGATGGAAAAGGGAAATTTTAAATTCTAGTCTTGTGCAAATTTCCTCATGTTTATATTATATTGTATATTTCAAAATGTGGAGTTGTATGTTCGTGGAATCGATTGCCAAGTACATGGATCCTAAGAGGGCGTTCGGCACACAAACCTCATGCTAACTCCTTTCCTACAATCAAGCCACCAACCTCACCACAGACGACCGTCACAACCACCTCCATGGCATGGTCCTCTCCACCGCCACTCTCGTCGTGCGTCACTCGCATGAGGCACTGCCTTCACATGATGGAGTGCTTCAAGAAGATTAACTCGTGAAGAAAGATCCACAGTTGGCTCCTTCAATGATTAAATTAACTCAAGAGTTAAATCAACGGCAAGAATCGTGGTTTAATATGGAGTTAAGTTTGCAGCGATCATGGATTAAACATGAAGCATAATTGCAAAAGTTTACCGGGCCACGGTGCAAAAACCTCAAAATAAAATGGCATGTATGGTCGAAAAATCGACCAACCATTTTCAGAAGGTTGACCCGTAAGGAATTGAATATGTGGGACCTTACGTTGTAAAAGTCCAAAGTGCGGATTAAAATAATCACAAAATAATCCAGAGATCAATCGTACAATTGGATGGAGAATCTGTGGCTGCAAGCCAATAATAAGCGATACAAAGCAATAAGAAGCAACTTTAGCAGGAGTTGAGAAACGTTCAGCTCCATGTTCGGAACAATACTCAAGCATTCCAAGCTAACGTCCCGCGAGCTGCCGCATAGAAATGTCATCCATTCTACAGGAACCATAACATTATGAATACCTTACAACAACACCGGTCACCACCCAAAATACAAATAACAGACAAGGTCCCAATTCCTTCCAACAGTGAAAGACTCCCCATCCTGTACAACTGGCAACATGGCACCAGATATCACAGTGATGTTCAAAAACAAATTCCGATTGGGAACCCTTCGGAAAAACATCTGGAGCAGCTAGTTTTAACCTCAAATATGTTCCATTCGAAGGGCATTATACTCGAGACCAATTTTTTCATACTTTAGGAACAGTTGTGGCCGAGCATTCAGCTCGAGATCTAACCAATCCCAGAGCTTTTAGCTTCTCCACAAGTTTCCTTTCCGCACTTGCCTGGAGAACCAATTAAAAAAACCATGAGCAAACTCAGGCAAAATTCAGGTGTGCATGGACATTGATATTTTTGCAGATGACCTCAAGCATAGAGCTATCTTTTGGAAGATTGCAGGCGACGACGACATTGAGACCAGTCTTCAGCACTGCAAAAGGGATATTTTAATGAGTTCCATAGTCCAGGCAAATTGAAGGAGGAAACATCACAGTTAAATAAATATACCGAGACGACGAGCAATGCTTGAACCACAATTGTCGGCACTGCCGCCCAATAAGGATGCCACACCCACAGAATTGCTCTGTTACAACTCGTTCAGTTAGTATACTAGATCTTCCGGACAGTGTATCAGCAGAAGTGAATAAATGAAGATGAGGGTGGAGTCATGTCCCTTACGGAATGAGTAGACGCGGCGGCATACAAGTATCCAAATTTTGTAGAATTGTAGCCAATCCACACAAAAATCTGGAAACAGAAAATTTTAGATCACCGGTTATATCTCTCGTTAGACCATACCCATTTTTGTTTCTTCTTAGTCAGTATTTATCCCTCTTTTTAATTATGATGCAACTTCATACAGAGAAATGCGAATAAGAAAGCTACCACTTAGAGACGAATTTCAAGAATCCTTTGAAGAGACCATTTATTTAGTGAAATGTTAACCCAATCCTAACCACAATTGTCGAGTGGCAGATGCGCCCCAGTGCAACCATCTTGGTCTTAATCTATGGCAGAATTCTGACCTTTATTCTGGGGTAGACACCATAGCATGTTTCCCCCTGTATGACTTCAAAAAAAAAAAGAACTCTGGCCTTTATTTTTTATTTTTAATTTACCGGTTCATGTGAACAGTATAATATTCTCTCAAACTTGTTCTGTTCTTTGTAACTTCACAGATGTAATCGGCGCCATTTTAAATTTAGAAATAAATAGGGGAAAATATCGAAAACAAGTGTAGAATCTCGAAGAGGTATGATCCAATCAGACATCCTTCACATTCGAAGATAGCTATAGATGTTAATGGCGTATTTTGGCATTTGGAGTTATCCATCACGCTTCAACTTTCGCTGCCAACATGGATCTGATCAGAGAGATTTGCCATGACGACGTCAGAAACCTGGTTCCTCACTCTATTTGCAAGCACAGACACTGCAGTGACAAACTAAGTCAAGAGTCATTAAAAGTGATGGTCTTGAATAATACCTAACTATCTAGGCTGTAGCGCGAGTGGTATACAGGGCCGTTTTCAGTGGTTCTTATCGCATTTTGCCATTATATATTTTCTTATTTTATTTGACATTGTTCTTGACACTTAACAAATATCTCTTTCCAAGTTTTGTTTCAAGTATACGCAATTTCCAAATTGTGCACAAGTACCTAACCCAATAATGATCTCGGAAATGAGACTCATTAAATCCAGTTGAACAAACACCTTCCCTCTTTTCCATCCAGATTCATTAGTCGCTTCGATAGCCGTTTTGGCATTAAACGAGTCTCCTCGGTAATGTTGAGTGCAACCAACGAGACCATAGGAACTCGTTGTCTCTTAATATTTTGATGGGAGAAAAACGGCTCTCTTTTGGCTCCTTATTAATGGGCGGGCAGTCCATCTATATAAAGGACCCTACCTTTAGCCTTTGAACAAATAATGAACACAACAATAAGCATCAACACACTTCTGTTCTCCACCTCCATCTGCTATCCACCACTTGTGCGCTCATACCGAATTCGTGTAGGCGGATTTTGTGCTTTGTTTTTTTACGACGACGAGGGCCAACGGATGTTCAATGCTACTCTCTTGCTAGCACCGGGAGGCAACATGCAGCTGGGAGGTGATTGAATCTGGGAGCCAGGCCGCCATCAAGCTCGTGCATAGGAGCGGCGGAATCTGTCTTCACGACAGCATCTTTCGATGTGCCTCCATTTTCCATGCTGGATCTTTCAATCTGAAATTTCTTTGTTCTTATTTTGGTCATATTTGCTTGTCAATCTTAAAACAAAATATCCTTACAAACAATGCTAGAAAATCACAGTATTTCCAACATTGTGAAGACAGATCTGCAAGTTTTCTATCTATTGTTAGATTCCGTCTCTGATTAAACCTCTGCTAAAATGGATCCTAGAGCAATGATGACTTCGGAAGAAATTGCTAGTCTTAGACCCGAAAAATCCGTAGGCTTACATTTCCGTAGGTGGCAGAACTCTGCACTATTCTCAATAGGCTCTGCTTACAGTGATCCACTCTCTTCCCCTATTTCGTCTCATCCAAAAATACCTAAAGAAACAGATCGCCTTTGTCATGGTAGGATTCTCTCTGGTTTATCCAACAAGCTTTATGGCATATACCATATGCACCCTATTGGTCTCAAACTTTAGAAAGCTTTAGATGATAAACTTGGTATGCAAGATGCGGGATCAGAACAATATGTCTTTATCCAGTGGCTTGACTATAAGATGATAGAAAATAAGCCTATCTCCGCACAAGTTCTTGAATATCAAAATCTAGTCTCGTCTATTGCTAGTGGCTATAAGCTCGAGGAAAATGTGCAAGTAGCCGCTCTAATCGAAAAACTCCCTTCTTCTTGGAAAGACTACGCTAAATCTCTCCGTCATAGACAAGAGAAGATGAAAATGTCTTCCCTTGTAAAGTCTCTTCAAACTGAAGATCATCACAGAGCAAAAGACTCTAAATACAACCCTCATGTCAATATGGTAGACCATCTCAACTCCAAAAAGAAACCTCATAAATTCCACCCCAAATCCAAACAACCTTTCAAGAAAGGCAAGCAACCTGATCAGAATAATAACACTGATTCTAGGGGGCCAACACATCTGCTACGCGTGTGGTAAGCTCGATCACCTTGCAAACGTAAACAAGAACCGCAAGGGACAAAAGAAGCAACCTCCTAAGAATGTTGAAGTCAATATGATTTCTGTGGGGGATGTTGTTGCTGCTATAACAGCTCCTATTGCCCTGACGACAGAGTAAACACGTTGTTGCTGCTATAACAGCAGTCAACGCACTATAGGTGATGTCCAGAGGTCCCATAGCGGTCGAGCATCATCTGGCGATGCTCGATGGCCCTTCTGCTATCCTGGGTTCGCAGTATCGTGTCTAATTTCAGAGTTTTTGGTCTGATTTTCCTTTTTTCAAACCACAGTTCGCCTATTCTTGTCTAGAATTGGTTGTGGTATGAGCCTATGCCGGCAACAACCTATTTTCATGTCCGTGATGGCACTCCATGATATGTCTAAGGTCCCAGTTATTTGTTCACGATATTAGAAAGCAAAGCTAATACGCCATCTACAGGTGCCTTCAAGGGTCCAACACCTATTGTCAAGATGGACGACACAAACTACGAGTTGTGGACGATGCAGTTCATGAATCTACTATGGAGCCATGACAAGAAGCATATTCTGACGTAAGATGAGCCGATGGACAAGACTGGGACCAATGCCTCATAGGAGGTAGATGATGTGTATGCTAAGGTATGACTATCAGGTATTGTCTCTGTTGAGATAGCTAATGATATCCTGAGTCAACCCACAACAAAGACGATGGGGGACATCCTCGCAGGCACATATTCTCAAGCGAGGAATGAGTCGAAGATATTGCAACTCCAGCATGGTATCTTCATAACCAAACAAGGTGATCGTCCTCTTCATGCCCTGTACACATCTTTGAGGGGTATGTTTGAGCGACTCCATAGCTACATACTCTTGACGGCCTCACTAGAGCAATATAAGGCCTATAGAGATTATGTCAAAGTCGGAGTCTAACCCGTAATACAATTCATCTTGCTCTCAGCTTCTTATAGATGTTACCATATCGCCTATGGAGGAAGCGTACTGTAGGCTAAACAGACTGAGTATCTCCTCTACCACGTCTTCTCATACATTGTTGGCTATGGCAGCTTCCCATGATAGAGGTAGTCTGTTTCCATTCAAAGGACGAGGCACACGAGGCAGAGGAGGTCCACGCCCACGTTAGCCATGTGCATACTGTCATCGATCAGGTCGCTCAAAGAACATGTGCTACTCCAAGCACAACTTCCCACCATCGGCACGTGCTGCTGAGCAGGTTTAGACTACTCATGATTTCACTAATCATCGTTATGATGACTATGTTTCCCGTCTAAGAGAGATCATGCTACCAGTCATGGGATCTTCTAGTACCGGTCCATCAGATATTGATGTTTCTGCTCTACTAGTGCTTCAAGTATTACTCGTGCATTTAGTACTCGGTCTAGACCAGATCCTTCACAATGGATAATAGACTCTTGAGCGTCTCACCATCTATGTGGAGATCACTTACAGTTTGGTGCTTATAGTCCCACAAAACTGGGTACATCAATGATCATTGCTAATGGGACACATTCCCCTATTACCAGACGGGGAGGTTCTTTTGACTTCGTCCATGCGTCTACAAAACATTCTTCATGCATATACATTCGCAATGAATTTACTGTCTATCAGTCATATTACAAAAGATTTACATTGTTACGCTATATTTGACCTTAGTTCCCTTATTTTTCAAGGTATACTCATTGGCAGGGTGATTGGGTAACCGAGAGTATGGAGGGATATACAGGTTGACTTAGTTTTCTTTTGTCGATGCCACCTCTCTTTTTGTTGACTCGACTTCTCCCTGCACTTGGCATCTCATATTTAGTTATCTTCCGTTGTAAAGGATTTGACGCATCATCCCTAGCATCTATACCAAGTCCAATTTCTAATGTGAACCATGTCAACTTAGAAAGCATCATCAGTCTAGTTTTCCAAGTCGTCAAGGTCATAGTAGTCGAAGTCTTTTTGAGTTGTTTCATCTTGATATGTGGGATCCGAGTCGTGTTCCTGATCATCAGGGGCATCGATATTATTTAGTCTATGTGTATAGTTTTTCCAGAAAGTCATGGGCATTTTTGTTATAGAATAAGTCTTACGTTGAACTTTGTGATTGAAATAAAGAATATTTTCCCTGCCTCTATCAAATACATTTGTTCTGATAATGCTCTTGAATTCTGTACTACGCAACCGTCTCATTTTTAACTCATACGGCAGTATCCATCAGACTTAATATCCCTACACTTCTTAGCAGAACGATATTACTGAACACAAACGTTGTCACCTTCTGGATATCACCAAGACTCCTTATACAGAGTCGGGCTCCTCATTCCATCTAGGGTGATGCTGTGATGACATCATGTTATCTTATCAATCAACCCTCTACCATTTTGAGTGAAAAGACACCCTTCTCGCTTACTTTTCTTGAGAAGGACATTTTCTCTCTACGCCAAGAGTTTTTGTTTGTGTGGCATTTGTCCACCTCTTGCATCCTAGATTCCTAGCCATGACAAGCTCGCTCCTCGAGCTGTCAAATATATGTTTGTTGGGTACTCTCATACCCAAAAGAGTTATCGGTGTTTTGATCTTATAAAAGGAAAATATTGTGTAAGTACTAATGTTACCTTCTTTGAGTCCATTATATACTATTCTCCTACAGGAGATAGATTGAATCCCTCTGAGTCTGAGGATGTAGTTGTTTTTCCACCTCGACCTACACATGTACCTCATCCTGTCCTCCATGCTCCAATGCCTTCCCCAACATCCAGCACACCTTATGTAAATTCTGAAATTTTGGTTTCAACTGATGGTACTAGCAGTGTGCATGATGAACCTGGATATTCACATGATAATCATGCATATATACAGGATGAACTGGAACCACCATAAGCGAATGATTTGTGGTGGTCTATTTCCTTGAGGAAAGGCAAAAGTTGTTGTGCATAATGCCCCCTCACTGGTCATGTGTCTCTGGCGCAACTTTTGCTAGATTTCATGCAATTTGTTGTGGGATTATCTGCCATTGAAATCTCATGTAGATATCAGGAGGCTATCAAGGTGAGCAAATGGCGCCTAGCCATGGAGGAGATATTCGCTTTACAATCACGTGGCACGTGGAGCATTGTTCTAGCTCCTGCAGATGTGTCTATTGTGGGATACAAGTGTGTGTTCACTGTGAAGCACCGAGCATATAGCAGTATCGATCGCTACACGGCAAGGCTTGTGGCATGTGGGTTCACCCAGACCTATGAGATGGACTATCAGGATACCTTCTCTCAAGTGGGTTCACCCAGACCTATGAGATCGACTACCATGATACATTCTCTTCAGTAGCTCGGCATTCTACACTCTGAATTATTCTCTCTGTTGCAGTGACACGGGATTAGCCTCTATATCAACTCGATGTGATGAATGCGTTCCGCTATAGTGACCTACAATGAGGAAGTCTACATGCAACAACCACCTGAGTTCGCTGCTGAGGAGGAGTGTCAGAAGGTGTGCATACTTCATAAGGCAATCTATGGCTTTAAGAAATCAATTGTAGATCATTCCCTGTTTATTCAGAGGTGTCGAAGAGGTACATTTGTTATACTGATTTATGTAGATGATATCATCATTAAAGGGGATAATGTCTGGAGTTTGCCAGGAACCAATGAGGTCTTGTGATGACCCAAGGGAAGTATGTTACAAATCTTCTCTCTGAGACAGGTATGGCAGATTGCTGGCCAACCACTACTGAGGAGGTAGACAAGAGAACGTACAAGGAGCTTGTTGGGAAGCTCCTATACGTGACCATCACCATGCTAGATATATCCTTTGCAGTGAGCAAAGTGAGCTTTCATGGAGCAACCTAGACATGCACACATGGATGCAGTCCATATGATCATGAGACATCTAAAGACCTCTCCTGGCACTGTCTCTTGCTTAGCAGAGGCACATACCTTGTTACAGCTTGCGCATACGTATGCAGGATGTCCTAATGATAGGAAGTCTACATCCGGCTTCGTTGTGTTCATAGGAAACTCCTTGGTGTCATGGAAGAGCAAGAAACAGACAGTTGTCATAAGTAGTGCAAAATCAGAATACATAGCCATCGCACAAGGGAGTACGGAGATGATGTGGGTCGGATCCGTTTTGACTAACCTAGCTATTGAGGTGCCTTTTCCCATGCACCTCCAATGCGACAACTAGTCTTATACTTTTTATTGCCAACAACCGATATGACCAAGCACATCGAGGTAGACTGTCACTACATTCGAGACGTGATCCAGAAGGGTCACATTGAGGTGCCTTTTCCCATGCACCTCCAATGCGACAAAACCAAGCTACACTTTTTATTGCCAACAACCGAGATGACCAAGCATATCGAGGTAGACTGTCACTACATTCGAGACATGATCCAGGAATGTCGCATTTCTACCTCTCATGTTAGCTCAAGTAAACAGACAGCAGACGTGCTCACCAAGGCTCTTGCCCGAGGATCCTTTCAGAGATGTTCCAAGCTGAGCCTGATAGACATCTATGCTTCAGCTTGAGGGGGAGTGTTGAGAGTTCTTATGTTATATTACTCTTTTGCGGTTAGTTTATTTCTCGATTCTTATTATGTAATTTACCCATTACGGTTTCTGTCTTCTATATAAGAGAGCCCTTGGGCTTTATGAATAAAAAACGAAGTATTTTCCTCAACATAGGTCAAATACTACACAGACAAGAACCATGTAAAATCTGACAAATTCTAGAGTTGCATCTACAAGCAGGATATAGCTCAAATATCTATTCAGTTGAAAGAGCATGATCAACAAGTGATGCTACTTTACTTGTGTATATCCCCAATGAAGAACCCGCAATGATCATGCACTATTTTTGGGCAATTATGCAATGTCATTTCAAATTGTAAATCTTCTTTTTGTTGACTTTTATTTTTATTTTTTTAGATAAATGTATGCAACTTTCGGAGATGTCACTTGGGTAAAGACTTGTCTTGGGTAAAAAGATACGCCTCTTGATGAAATTTGTGCAAAAAAGTACCAAAAATGATGAAAAAAAGTTATTAAAAAAAGAAGAAGAAATGATGAAGTTTTTTGTCTCCTCTTCATTTATTCTCCCAACTTGATCGAGTACCCGCTAATTTCTGGCAAGTGGGGGGGGGGATGAGAGAGTATAGGAGACGCTCATCCATTGATTTTCAGAGATTCTGCTCAGATACCAACTCAATGTAGGCAAAAGCAGACTTTAATGACCATGACTCCAGTATGAGATACTTTCAAGGTTCCTAAAAGAGAGGACCCACTTCGAGGTCCCAAGAGAACGGCTTACGAAGAAGAAGGCATTTGATGACAGATTCCCCCATAACTAGAGAGCCGACCCCCACGGGTTTTTCTATAATAGAAGAGACTCGTTAAAGAGGCCAAACCTCCAGTTAGCATGGTCAAAAATAATGATACTTGTATGTTACAGGTTATAAGGAGTATACAATAAGAATTTTTAACCATTTTAGATGGATTGGGATAGTGAACAAACACCTACAAAGATAATAAAAAATAAAACATGAACGCCACTCTTTTACTCTATTACACTTCTAGTTATTGTTAGAGTATTTGTTATGTGCGCATATTGAGTTGTAGATGGGTAAATGGATACCTCCAGAATCCATTTACCCCATCCCAGTGTTTAGTCCCACATCGTCCAGTGGTGGGACTTGGAGGCCCTGTGGAGGCTATATAAGGAGCCCCAGGCTGCCTGTATCAGATGAGAAAGTCAATAGACAAACACGATCCTTAGAGGCCTTCTCCCGTGGTTTCATCCCGCTCCTCACGGAGTAGGGTTCCACGTAAATCCCGCTGTTCTTATTTTGTTCTTTAGTCTTTTATCCATGTTTCGCTTCCGTTTCCTAGTTTCTAACATGGTATCAGAGCGGGTCGATTCTCGAGGTTTTTTATGTTCTTTGTTTTCGAGATTCGATTGTTCATTCTTGAAGATTATTGTGTTCAGATTTGTTCATGTTCTAGGGTTTTGTTGAAACCCTAATATTAAGTTGAGTTGTGATTCTGGAGAATTTGTGAAGATCCTACGCTCTTGCCAGATCCGTTGAGGATATGGCAACCCCCATAGGCGACAGTGAACCCACGCAAGGCATCTCTTTTGCGCCTCCAGGCAGCCTTTGCGCCCAGGCTTCATCAAGCCCCAGCCGATCAGGCCCTCTTCTCCGATCCCAGGAGTATATCTTGCCGCTCCCTGTGGCGGCTCCAACAATCGGCGACCGTCTCCAGAGTCCTGCCCTCAGTTGGCGACGTTGCTTGCTTCAGCATTTCCAGCATGGCGCACCCGCTAGGGTTCCAAAGAACCCCAAGCGAACCTCTTGCGGCTTCTTGTTCCAGCGAAAACTCCTCATCATGCGCTCCAGCGAAAACTTCGCATTAGGCGGCGCCTCCTCTACTGGCGGTGGCCCAGGCCAGGGTTCAGAAATTCGGCCTAGGCGGCCGCATATGCGGCCGCATATGCGGAGGCGGAACATATAGCGCACCGCATATGTTCTTTGCGCCTGTTATGCGCTAAGAGCGCCTACTCGGTCCGCTTAATCCATATGCGGCCGCATATGTGATGGAACTTTTCCACCCGATTAAATTGACCAGAACCCGATAAGCCCAGAAACCCTCGCCAACCTCTTCAATCTTTTCGCATCGACTCCTCCTTTCCTCCCAGAAACCCTCGCGATCCTCGAACATCCCTAAACCCTCCGCCTCTCCGCCTCTGGCCTGCTGCGCGGCTGCGCCCCTCCACCTCCGGTGTTCTCCAACTGCACAGTAGCTTCTCCACCACCCCCGCTTTCACCTCCGGTGCTCTCCAACAATAGCAGGTTCCGCCTCGTGCGTGCTCCTCCGCCTCCGATTTTCTCCGCCTCGTGCGTGCTCCTCCGCCTCCGGTTAGGCTCATCCTCATCTTGTGTTTTTTGTTGAACTTCCTGTCATTAAGTGGTCTATGCCCCGCATCACCTGTCGCAGTTGAAGCTTTCCATTTCATATCTTGCATCCTTTTGGAGTTGATACATTTGCCTTGCTCCGGAAACAGATGCGGCCACTCCTTTGTTACATACATGGTATCTATCAGTGCATTGGGATTTCTTGCAGCAGTCTGGTTTCTCATCTTCTTGTCACACAAGTTGTGTACTGCATTACGGCCTTCATTCACATACACACGTCAAGTTAAAGGGATGTCAATTGGATTTGTGGAGGTAGAGAATAGGTATCATTGCACATGGAGGGATGGGGTGCATTTTTCCAATCTCCATGTGACTATGGGGACGGCTGTCCATGTTTTTTCCCTTCATTTGTCTTGAATATGCGCCTCTTTTTCATTGTTTTTGGTTTTCCTTTTCGATAGATAAGACATAAATATAATATGCATTCATATTTGTTTGTGTTTAGCTGCATTGCATCATACATAAACATTTATTTCCACACTACTGATTAATCATAACAGAGAAATATAAACTTTCCATGAGAAAACAATGCTTCTGATCTCTGTAGATTTTTCTGAAGGGTAAGTACCTTTATCCTAAAGCCAACTTTGTTTAGTAGATTTTCTCAAATATCCAAAATCTTAATAAAAACTTTTATTTTGTATAGGTTTTTTAATATTTTTTCATGTGTTTAGGTTATCATGGATTCGGAACCAACACATGTTGAGGAACATGTGCTTTTTACTCCACTTGGGTCTACCGATCCGGGATGGAAATATGCTTATCTCATGGAGAAGAGCGATCCGAATTCTGTGACATGTCGCTTGTGTGGCAAGGTCTTGAAAGGAGGAATTAATCGAATGAAACAACACCTTGGACACATCAAGGGGAATTGCAAAGCATGTCCAAAGGCTAACGATGAAGTGAAGAAGGAGATACGTGATTACATTGAGGGAATCGTGAAGAAGAAAAACGAGAAAGCTGTCACTTTGAAAGAAATGAGAGAGGAGGTGGCGATTAGAGCTACAGGCTTTTCCACAACACCTTGTGACGGAACATGTCTTGGAAAAGACCACGATCATCTGATGATGATATTGCATCATTGGGCGCAACGCCAATGCGCCATACTATTATAAAGGAAACACTAGCAAAGGAAGAACGCGCACGTGTCAACAAATATGTGGCCAAATTCTTCTATGACTATGATATTCCTTTCAACGTGGCGACGAAGAGCTCCTTCATACGCATGTGTGAAGCAATTGGCCAATACGGAAGTGGGTACAAGTCCCCATCTTATTATGAAATTGTAGAGCCTTTGTTAAAAGATGAAGTGGAAGAAACAAAGGAGTTTTTGAAAAGTCACAAAGATGCATGGAAAAAAGTGGATGTTCCATCATGACAGATGTATGGACCGACATGAGGGGAAGAAGCATCATGAATTTGTGCGTTAACAGTAGCTTGGGCACATGTTTTCAGAAGTCCGTGGACGCATCAGCTGATGCACATACCGCTGAATATATATCTGCTTTGGTGGAGGATTGCATCAAGGAAGTTGGCGTAGATAATGTTTTGCAAGTCGTGACTGATAATGCATCTGCTAACATGGCAGCTGGGAGGCTCCTCAAGACCAAATATCCAAAGATATTTTGGTCATCTTGCGCTGCTCACTGCATAGATCTCATACTTGAAGAATTTGGCAAAGAGCCGAAGGTTAAAAATTGCATAGCAAAGGCCAGAACACTCACTATTTTCATCTATAGCCATGCGAAGACACTCAGCTTGATGCGGCATTTTACCCAAAAGGGAGAGATAGTCAGACCAGGGCAAACAAGATTTGCCACGTGTTTTCTCACGCTACAAAGTGTCTTCGAAAAGAAAGAAAAGCTGAGATTGATGTTTTCTTCTGATGAATGGAGACAATGCAAGTGGTCCAAGACAAGGAAAGGTGAAATGGTTGGATCAATTGTTCTTAGTACATCTTTTTGGAGCCAAGTTTCCTTGACCTTGAAGGTCTTTTCCCCACTCGTTCGTCTCTTGCGTATTGTTGATGGGGATCGGAGACCATCATTGAGCTTCGTTTATGGAGGGCTTGAAGATGCGAAGAAGGAGATAAAGAGTCTTTTTAAAGACAATGAGTATTCATATAAGCCCTACATAGATGCCATTGATTCCAAGTCAAAAGGGAGATTAGATAGTTCTCTTCACCTTGCAGCTTACTATCTCAACCCCTATTATTTTTACAGGGATGATAAAGCCATCTCAGAAGATAGCTTTGTCATAGATGGTTTTTTGTACTGCTTGGAGATATTTTACCCTGATTTGGATGTTCAAGATGTCATCACAACAAAAGAAATGGTTCTGTATAAAAATGGAGATGGTCCATTCGGAAAACCATTAGCAATCAAGCAGAGATCCGTCGAGGATGCGTTCGATCCAGGTAGTTACATTATATACACATTTTAAGAATGTAAGGACTAAGAAGTTGACTTCCTAAGTTTTCTTGTAGCTAATTGGTGGTCGTTATATGGTGGTGAGACACCATACATGAAGGCAATGGCGTTGAAGATATTAAAGCTAACATCCTCTTCTTCTGGATGTGAGAGGAATTGGAGCTCTTTCGCAGCGGTACACCCACATTTGTGATTTATGATTATTGATTACCAAAATTGAATGACTGACATTTTGAGTAAATACTTTCGTTGCAGATCCACACTAAAAAGAGGAATAAACTTGAAACCAAGAGATTGAATGACTTGGTTTTTGTGAAATTCAACTCAAAGCTGAAAGAGCGACAGTCGCAACAAGGAAGAGACCCATTTATTTCCAAGGATAGGGCACATGTGGACGAGTGGATCGGACCAGAGGAAGGTGAAGAAGCGGTGTTCCAAGGCTCAGGATTAACTTGGAGCTTGGTGGCCGAGGCAAGTGGAGCAGATGAATTGGTGCAGCATAGGAGGAGCCAAAGGAACATGGATGCATTACCGAGTGTGACGGAGGAAGAAGATTTTATCACGGATTCAGACACTGACAGCGATGATGAAATTCCTCCTGTTGTTTTTGACGATTTAGATTAGGAGTTTGATTATTTTTGTATAAACTATGAACTTCTTTTGAGCTGTTATGAACCTTTTTTGAGCTGTCATTCATAGATATTTTGTTGTGAATCTTATGATCCACTTTTAAATCAAAATAGACAACTTTGGAAATGCTTTCGACCTTGGGTTGAAAATCTTCACATTAAAATACTTACATTTTATTTATTTTAAATAAAAATTATCTAGTATTTGAATTTATTGTTATATTATTAATTATTTTTAATTTAAATAATAGAAACCGCATAGTCCGCATATACTTCCGCATATACTTCCGCCTGCCCGCTTACTCGCTTCAGACCGCCTGACCGAACGAATACCGCATACCGACTTTCTGAACCTTGGCCCAGGCGCCATCATGAACCCCCCCCCCCTCCACCAGGCGATGCTTCTCCAGCAAGCAGCGCAGCCCCTCGCGCCTTCCTCTCTTAAATCATGTGCCCAGGCGGCGATGCCCCATGTATTGCGCGAGCCTCCCTCTTCACGATCTACTCGACGGCGTTCCTCCCCGATGGTACGATGCTCATCCCGATGCCGCCCCTCCTCGCGGCAAGTTCCTCCATCACGCGTAGGCCCAGGCACGTGCCTTCTTTAGATGCGGCGGCGGCGACGTTAAGCAGCATCGCCCGAGCACCATATAGGGCCCTCAAAACGAAGGCGGTGGGTTTTTTTCAGAGAAGGGTTCCTCGTTGGAACCCTAATAACCCCCCTAGCACACACGTTTTATAAAAAAAAAAGGGGGGGCGAAATTTTTTGGAGGGGGAGGGCGCCGGAATATTTAGGCCCAAGTGGGCCGAGAGTGATTGCAAGAAAAAAAAGGAGCGTCGGCCGTGAAAAAAAAATTGAAAGGCTGTAGAAAGTAGAAAAATGGACGGCTATTGAAAGTAGAAATAACCGTGAAAAAAAAGGAGAAGAAGAATTTGGAAGTAAAGCTAAAAAAAAAAGAGAGAGGAGATATTATGTTAAAAAAAGAGAGAGAAGGGAGAAAAGGCACGTACATCTCAAAAGCCGTAAAAAAAGAATGAAAAGCCGTAAAAAAATTGAAACGGCTTAAAAAAATGTTTCAAAAAAAAAGAGAAGTGACGGCTTAAAAAATGATGAAAAAAAGCCACAAGAAGTTTTTTGAGAATGTTCATGTGTCTTCCCATTTTATGTATTATCGTGTCTTCTCCCAACTTGGTCAAAAATGTCATTCCGACCAGTATGGGAGAAAGGGGGAGTATATGTAGAGTCATAGGTCTATTCAGATGCTCCAGATGTCAGATCTCCATATTCCAGGCCAGTGCACATTGTTCAGACTCTACAATAGTTGTTCGGACTCGACATTCAGATTGGTCAGAGTCCAAGTTCGAGGCACTCCATGTTGAGGCCCATTTTCGAGTTCTCTAGATAGAGACTTCATACATGCACGAGTATGCGGTCTTTTCAGATGAGCACATGTTTGCCATCATTGTCAGTGGTCACCATCATTCTTATGTTTCGGGCAGAGTTTTCATGTGAGCCATAGGGACTCCAAAGCAGAGGACCATTCCCTATGCCATTGAGGGCAAGGGTTTTCCTGTGGTATCATAGGTACTCCAGAGTAGAGTATCATTCTCTGAGCCAGATGGGAGAGACCCAGTTCTCCGACGAGGCGACTTCAGGGGCAGTTTCAGACTCGATGGTCAGATTTCGAGTCTTCAGTTGACTCACACTCCAGCCCGTTCGTCCTCCTCACCTGCACGGCATGAGAAGCAATGTCCTCGACTGCAGCAATGTGTGCGTTGGGTTGATATTGTCCGTAGTGTCTTGTAGCGTTGAGTTGAGTTTCTTTCTGTTTGTCAAAGCTGAGCATTGCATGCTCCAGCTTGAGGGGGAGTGTTAGAGTATTTGTTATGTGCGCATATTGAGTTGTAGATGGGTAAATGAATACCTCCAGGATCCATTTACCCCATCCCAGTGTTTAGTCCCACATCATCCAGTGGTGGGACTTGGAGGCCCTGTGGAGGCTATATAAGGAGCCCCAGGCCTCCTGTATCAGATGAGAAAGTCAATAGACAAACACGGCCCTTAGACGCCTTCTCCCGTGGTTTCATCCCGCTCCTCACGGAGTAGGGTTCCATGTAAATCCCGTTGTTCTTATTTTGTTCTTTAGTCTTTTATCCATATTTCTAACAGTTACACTGCAGTAGAGTTCGCATGTTTAGTCGTACTAAGCTTTCTGCTCACTCGAAATTCAAAAACCCATCCAGATTAGCAAGTAATTAAACAATAGGAGTTGATTTGAGCTTCAGCAGTTTGTACCCGACTTCAAGGTATGTTTTCACTGATAGAGATGTACAAGTAGTTTACTACATTTTCTAGTTTTTGCATTTTAGTTTTCAATCCTGTAAATTATTGTGAGCTTTGTTTATAATTTTAAAATTTTTAATTGTTGGGAACCGTGAATAAATAAGTGTTGTGGAAACAATTTATTCTGTACTCTTCATGATATATTCTGAACATATATCATGGTGTATGAATACGGTTATTGTTAAGCATCTGGATCCTTGGAAGTTTTAGGATTATCAGGCCGGATAGTGCTTGGATCCACCGACGTACGAGGCATCAGAAGCACCCCCTCCATTGTCCCCTATTCATCTTTCAAAATGCTCGAGGGAGCACGAGAGGCTGCCTCCATCACTGAGACCCCAAGAAAGAATTTGTGTGTCATCTACAAGGCGGGAAAAATATGTCAGCACTGACCATAGAGAACCCAAGATCTCCACCACCACATACAAATTTGCCTCCAGTTTCAGTTCAATGCTTATCACCGCAAGGTCCTCACCGATAAAAGGACATCTTTAATCACCTTAAGGAGATTTGGAAGAAGATCGAAAAAATATAGTAACATCTACGCCATCGTCCTAATAGTGCCATCCCTGAAGTGTGGTTGATGTCACAACCAAATCTGATGACGTCCAACTTTACTCTTCAACAGAATTTCCTCCACAAGTATTGAGAGTCCACATGCACAAACAACACAATGGTCCAACATAACCACATAGCCTTCAAAGCCAACCCAACAACAGCTAAAGATCTTCACCTCTCCTGCAAGAGATTCATGGCATAACCCTCCGATACCATGCATTTATCTCTTGTCACAGGAGCAAATATCATTGTCGGCATTGCCTTTGGGCGTCAAACCCCTTGCCTCGAACACTCACAGCATCGATGCCCTGATTTGTTGCAATGGAAGCAAACTATCTCTCAATCACATGATTTAGCAAAGTGTCCCTGATAAATTCCAGATTTATCATCTTCATTTGTATTTATTATCCCTCTTACTTAAGCAACTCATTAACAGTAATTAATAATTAATTTAAATTCGAAAGTAACCTTCTATAATTAACTAAACCTAATTATTGTATATAAATAAATACATATTGTGCATGTTATTTTGTGTTTATTTTATTAAAAATCAAATAAAAATTAGTCTAATATTATATATATTTAATTCAACATTAAACATAAATCAAAAATACAAAAAATTATAAAAGAAAATAAAATAAGTATTTTCAATACCTTAACAATAAATACAAAAATAATATTATATATAAATAATGTATTCTCACTTTGAGTTCTACATGAAAGTTGTAGATCTAAAAGAGATCTACAACTTCATGTTGGACACTTTTCTAATTTTACCTCTAACTATTTTATATTGACTTTACATTATTTTTCTAATTTATAATTTATCTTATTGGGTCATGTGGCTCACTCTCAATCAGCCACGTAGTCGCATCTTCATTTTAACCCACGCGCAATTGGGACCGTCTAATCACATCGATCAGACGGTTAAGGCTCAATCGCACCCACTCGTTTCTGGATTGCATGATCGGCTTGATCAGACACATCAAGACCAACCACTCGCATCTAACACTCCATCATCTGATCCCCATCAAATGGTTGGGGCACCGTCCCCGACCTCCAGCCCACCTCTCCCAAGAGGTGCGATCATCGTCAACCGTTCGACTTCAACTAATTTTCCTAAACTCCCCACGTAACATCCTCCTTCAATTCCTCCTCTAATCTCTAACCCTAACTTCCCTCTTTCACGTTAACTTCCTAATATCCTAAAACCCTAATAGTCTAGAAAACTGACGGTGGTTTAAACCACCACCTAGGATGTAACCACCAACATTCATTATCTTCAAATACACCTCCAGGCAAAATTTGGTCGTCCACCTTTACGCGAAGCGAGCCCTAGCAATCATCTCTTCTTCGTGACGGGAAGGAGGTTTGAGAAACGATAATGGAGCATCCACTTCCGATGATGACCCATCGCCAGAGGCCGTGCTACATCGTCTTGAGGACGGCTGTTTGAGCTTAGTGCCATGGCTAGGCACTTCAAGCGAAGACCTCGAGGCCAATTAAGCCTCGAGCGCAAGCCCTCCGTCCATCCGCTCCTTCAACCTCCAGGTACGTTAGGTTTTGGTTTTTGTTGTGTTTTCTTTGACTTTTCCCGCGATGTACATATGTATTCACTCTGATTAAACCATCTCGATCTCCACCGTGCATCAGTGATGCACGCGGGAGGATTCACTCATCTTGCCTTTCTCCAGAACCTCTCTCCACTTCGCCCATTTCTTCTCTGTTCATCGGAGGAGAACCCACCAGGTCCTCCTTCCCTTCGCACGCACATGACCCCATTTCACTCCCTCATGCACACACGCTTCAGTTTTTGGCTTATAACACTTGCAAGTATAGTGTTTCTTCAATAGTCGAAGCTTGGGGAGAAGCTCTGTTCTAGAGATTCTTCACCGACTTCCACACATCGACAAGACATCTCACAGGACTTCGGAGCTTCTCTTTCCCTCCAGGAGCTTCGTGCGATGATTGCGAAGCTTCTGCTATCACCAGCCATCGAGGAGCAGCACAGAGGAGTTATGGCGCCCTCGTCGGCGTTGTCTTTTCCGCCACGCTATGGAGGAGATATCGAGGTGCAGTTATCGTTGGATCAGGGTCCATAGGGATTGATCCAATAGAAGAGGAGTCCGCCACATCACCACAACCGAGCCGGGAGCCTCAGAGGAGTTGAGCCTTCTTCCCCAAGCATCCGGCCATCCACATGGCTTGGACCACTTGCAGTTGCTCGATACTTCATCCGAGCCTCTCGACGCGTGCCCTGCGCATGAGGGTCTAGAAATATTGCAGTCGAAGCCACCTTGTTCTCAAGAATTGCATGCAGGTTCAGAGGCACGTGCTTCACGTGCACCCCTAGTCAATTTGCACAAATGCCCTGTCGACACCTCTATTTTGCAGAAATACCCCTGCACAAGGGGCTAATAATAAAAGATGAATAGTGGCTTTTGGTATTTGCAATTCACTCCCTACAAGAACCTATTTGTGATATATTTTATTATTTTATTTAGGGTTTATATCAGTTGTGCCCTCTGAGATATTCCAATATCAGTTATGCCCCCCCCTTTTGGGAATATCAGTTGTGCCCCGACTTCTTGCCATTCTATCACTTGTGCCCCTCGCGTTAGTTGTCCATCCCCAATACAAACCGATGTTAACTTTAGGGACACATCGGGAATTAAACTAAAAAATATAGGTTGAAAAGTCCATTATCTTCCTTCCCCTTCTCTTCATCCTCTCCAGCCTCCTGCTCCTCCTCCAGAACCTCCTCCCCCCGCCCCCACACCTCCCCCTCCGCCCGGAGCTCCTCCTCCCGCCCTTGCACCTCCCCTTTTCTCCCGCACCTCCCTCTCCGCCCCCAATAACTCATGCCGCCCCCACACCTCCCCCTCCGCCCGAGACCTCCTCCCGCCCCCGCACCTCCCTCTCTGCCCCAGCTACTCTCACTGCCCCCACACATCCCCCTCCGCCTGGAGCTCCTCCTCCCGCCCCCGCGCCTCCCCTCTGCCCCTGCACCTCCCTCTCCGCCCCCAACTACTCCCGCCATCCCCGAACCTCCCCCTCCGATCCAAGCTCCTCCCCTTGACCTCCATCTCCGCCTTCGCACCTCCCTCTCCACCCTGGCACCTCCCCTCCGCGCCCAGCTCCTCCCGCCGCCCCTGCACCTCCCCCACCCATACATCCCCTCCGCCCCCATTCCTCCCTCTACACCCCAGCTCCTCTCGCCCCCCCCCCACGTCCCCTTCCACCTCGAGCTCCTCCCCCACACTTCCCCCTCCATGGAAGTCCAGCGCGTGCAACTTGCGCTCGTCTGCGGATGCCCATGCAAGAATGCAGTTGTAGGTGTAGTAGAGGAGCTATGTAACGAGAGTACGTGCAACGCGAGGGATCGTATGCGCTCCTTCAAGCCTTCACCGGCAACGCGCACGAGGAGGAGAAAGGAGCAGAGGAGGAAGAGGGCAGATGAGAAAGGGGAGGGGAGGAGGAGAAAGGGGCAGAGGAGGAAGGGGGCAGATGAGAAAGGTGAGGGGAGGAGGAGGTTGTGGGCTGAAACATGGACCATTCAGCATTTGTTTAGTTAAGATAATTTTTTTATTAATTGATTCATGAAAGTTCATCAAAAATGCAATAAAATTCACCATTTGATTCGCAATGAGTGATATATCCATGAACATGCAAAAAAATTAATGATTTGATGGATGCATGAAGGTGTAATTAAGAGAGCGAAATTATGAAGAGAAAGGAAGAAGTACAAATGGAGGAGGAAGAAGATGAACAAGAAGTCTGGACAATTATACCCCTCTTAATTGCATCATAGTTCGAAAAAATCGTGGTTACGACTCATTGACGGTTAAACTAACAGAGGGGCACAAGTGATAGAACGACAAGAAGTCAAAGATACAACTGATATTCCCAAAAAGGGAGGGGCATAACTGATATTGGAATATTTAGGAGGGGCACAACTGATAAAAACCCTTTTATTTATGTTTTATTTATGTTTATGCCCATGGATTGTATGTTGAATAACTTGAGCATTAAAACTCCAATTGAGTTGATTTCAATTGCATTGTGAATCTATTTTCATTATCTACACGATAGCTTGATTTATTCTCACTTTTAAATAATGATTTACTAATCAGAGATGATATAGGTTATATTCCTCATGTAAAAATGTATTTTCTTGACTCTAGCTTCTGTATGATCTTAATTAAAGATATTGCTTGAGTTATGCATATAATTTAGGAGCATAGTTGATGCAAAATGATAATTGCAACGATTAAAAAATAAATTTTGATGGCGGAAATTTCGATGGAGAAGAAAACGAAGGGGTTAAGAGGAGAAAACTCATCGGAAAATGAGGGATTTTGGAAAAGACTCGCAGAGATCGCGTGAGGGAGGAGAGAGACGAGAGAGAGGGATGAGATAGTTCTCAAAATAATCTCAACTTCAACTGTTTAAAATAATTGCCTACCATCCCCTTTATATAGGAGTGGGATTACAAAAATAGAGATAAAATTTAAAATTCAAATCTACTTATCCTAATTGACTCTAACGATTAACTACCTAATTTGACTGCTAATTGAGATCACATGCGATCTCTTTTATTTAAGTAAAATTTGCAATGACTTGATTAATCGTAAATAAAATTGGACTCTAATTATTGTGCAAAAATTAAGCCCTATTTATTAATTTCGCGTTGCATCAGTTCTCCTCCGCTTGAAAAATTCGTCTCCCGACGAATTGCTTGATCTTTGAACTGTCGGTGGAGAATTCCACATGGATTGGTTGATCAGATCTCCCCAATTTCGTTCTTTTCCATGTTACGTTTATATTTTTTCCCACCGAGGGGCATGGCTGCAAAAGTTATGCCCCTTCACTTAAAATATCTCTTCTTAAATTCCCACCAAGTTTTCTCTTGAAATAAATTATGCTTAAAGGAGAGACCTCCTTTGAAAATTTGTCAATTATCTCATAGTCTTAATTGGAAGGAAGCCGAATCCCCTTGCACATAGAACCCATGTTAGGGTTTTTCCTTTCTCCACGATGTGACGGCGGTGGGAGCAAAATGGGAGCAGGAGGCGATGGCGGGTGTGAGGAAGTCACTGCGGGCGGTGGCGTGGCTCCACCAGAAGCAGAAGTTGGCGGCGATGGGCGGGTGGCATCGGGGCGGTGGCGTTGGGGCGGCAGAAAGGGGTATGGATGAGGTAGCTAGCATGGCGGAGGGGAGGCACGCCGACATGGACTGGGGGTAGGGGTCCCTGTGACGGCGAGGCCGACGCGGGAGATGGTTGGATGGAGCGATGGGGCTGAAGAGAGGGTGGATGGGTAGTTTTGGACGTGCAGGGGACTGGAATCAGCACATTTCGAAGGGGATTTTGTGATGTTGTGGGTGGATATGACATGGTTAATGGGGTTGTGGGCTGCGGGGTTGATAAGAGGGATACCTGGGTGGTCGTTGGAGGTGCAAGGGCGGCGAAGGGAGGCTGCAGAGGGATTGTCGAGGCTGTTTGGCTGGTGGAGGAGACTGTTAGCGGGGCTGGAGAGGTTGGGGAAGGTGCTGGGGCAGCTAGAAGTGGTAGTGTGGCTGGTAGAGTTTTTGTTTTTGCTGGAAATGCCTTCGGAAATGGTGGTTGCAGGTCTAAATATACCTGGAAAGCGGTTTCGGATTTGGTTTTGGGGATGGAAAGGTATTGCAGCGGCATTGGGAAGGTTGCCAATGTTGCGGGGGTGGTAGAGGGGACCCGTGCGAGGGTTGCGGATGGCACTGGAGTTGATTTCTCCAGCGACTGCAGGTCTGAAATGACCTGGACAGCATGCAGGCCATCAATGATGGTGATTTTTTCTTGTTTTTCTTTGTCGAAAATCTGAAAAATGGCTTCGACGGTGGGAGACTTCGATTCAACGGCTTTCTTGGCAGCGATTTCGGTGGCGCTTAGGGTCTCAAAATCATCAACCAAATCTCGTAGCTTTGTTTGGAATTCGAGCAATATAGACATCATTTCCTTGTTGTAGGCTTCGGCAGCTCACCGTTTACGTTCCGACGAATGATAGCCTTCCGTTGAATGCCGGCGCGAACTTCTAAGGATCGTTAGAATGTGAGGATAATCTAGATGTCATGCTATGATACCAATTGATGCAAAACGATAATTGCAACGATTAAAAAATAAAATTTGATGGTGGAAATTTTGGTGGAGAAGAAAACGGAGGGGTTAAGAGGAGAAAACTCGTCGGAAAACAAGGGTTTTTGGAGAAGACTCGCGGAGATCGCGTGGGGGAAGAGAGAGACAAGAGAGAGGGATGAGATAGTTCTCAAAATAATCTCAACTTTAACTGTTTAAAACAATTGCCTACCATCCCCTTTATATAGGAGGGGTGGGATTACAAAAATAAAGATAAAATTCAAAATTCAAATTTACTTTTTTTTTTGACGCTCGATTCAAAATTCAAATTTACTTATCCTACCGATTAACTACCTAATTTGACTGCCAATTGAGATAACATGCGATCTCTTTTATTTAAATAAAATTTGCAAGGACTCGATTAATCGTAAATAAAATTGGACTCTAATTAATGTGCAAAAATTAAGCCCTATTTATTAATTTCGTGTTGCACCAATAATTTAAGTCCTTATGTATATGTTTCTATTTAGTTTCATTTTGTTCATTTGTCTCTATTTAACTTGCATTGAAAAATCAAAATACAAATGCATCTTTTCCATAGATTTATCTTGCATAGTCTATTGTGTCTTTTGACCAAGATAATGTAATAATCATTTAACAGAGATACTAAAATTTATTTAATTATGTTAATAGCTCGTACCCTTGTGTTTGACCCTGAACTTACATAGGATAAAAAAATCAAGTCCTCTTCATAGAGATATTATGACTTGGTTCTGATAAATTGTCTAAGCACCCATATTACAACGAATTGATATTAACATAGTTGTTTAGCCATTCATCATATGGCATCGTTGCCTGGGACAACTTCATCTTCGTGATTAGTTAGATTTTGATATTTAATTAAGTTGATTATTACAACATTTAGGTCAACATTTTGTTTTGTGATGTCATTTTCATTATTTTGTTCTGTGTTATGTTACTTATTTCTCTTGATTAAATATCTAACATTAGCTTTTGTGGTAGGGCATGCGACAACCGAGGACACTTGGGAGACGCGGACGCGAGGAGACGGGATCTCCAGCTGCAAGAAGCTGCAGAAGCATCTTCTGAAGATTCAAGAGATTTATTTAGCATGTGTTTTACTTAATTGTTCTATATATTTGTAATAATTATTTTTACAACGGTCCTCGTTCGAGAGCTCGTGCATGTAATTATGGATTTGGACATTAATTGATGTAGTGTGTTGAGCTTGTTTCGCCCTTAACTAAGGTGGGGCTCAAGTTGAGTGTTCGAACTAGGTTAGGCATGCGGCTCGTCGAGCAACATTTATTTCATATTCTTGTGTCCTTGATCGTAGTTAGGACGCACTAACTTAGCATCTATGAGATTCACTCCATCTCATAAGATTCATCTAGACGCACGTAAACATCGCTTCACTTAATCAAAGTTAATGAAATTTCTCCCGCTAATAGAAGCATGTTTAGGATGCGACTTTTCTCGACCTGCATGCATGTTAACGATAGTTTTTTAAATTTCGGTCTTGCATTTGTATGAAGAGTGCCGGAGGCACTGTAAGTACTTCTCTTGAGCATGCATCATGTTTTCTCGTTCGCATCAGCTTTTCTCGATTTCAAATCTTGATTTACAACTTACGACTTAAATAGAATTGGGACTGGACGGTAGACGATAAACGATTGCTTGCTTATATTAAATCCCAGTGATAACCTTAAGCCTAAAATCGGGATTCATAATGCAAGTTGACCTTAATAAAATGGAGTAAAAATCACCTTGTCTTATGGAAGAGCAAACCCCACATTATACACAGGTATATTATACATGTTGAGAGGTGAGGATGCATACTTAGGATATTGCCCAAAACCCATATTAAAATTGTGCGTAATGGACTTATATCTTGGATTATCACCAATAAAATCGATAAGATAAAACGACCAATATTTGTTGGTCTTCATGTGTGAGTTAGTGAACCAAATCAACCAATGGGTCTTTAATTACTTGGTTTCAACCTTGATTGTGATTTCTTTAAAACCACTCCCATAACCCTAAGACTCCATTTTCATCTTTAAGATTCAATTCATCTAGATAGATACATTTAACCCTACTTCTTGGTGTCCCGGTTCCCCAGCTTTAGCTCCACATTTTCAATACTTAGGCTACTCTTCAACATAAGTATAGAGGTAACCAAGTCCATCTCCGGTTGTTCACCTCGAGTCTCTTCTAATTCATTTCACATCTCTCTACTTAGGCTCTTCTCAGCCTAAGTATAGGGGGGATCCGAGTCCCTGTCCATTTCTATCCATTTCTCGTCAAACCCTCTTCTTGGACCTTCTTCTTATACTTAGGTTATTTCTAACCTAAGTATAGGGGGAAATCCGAGTCAGTTCCCATACATTCTCATGTATTTTAGCGTGGGCTATGGCTTCATATCACTTAGTGCTATGAGAACATAGCGCAAGCTAAGTATAAGGGGGTATACCGTATATCTTCCATATATACTTTAGCCATAGCTCATATTTTCAAAATTTTGAAAACTTTTTAGGCTAATGGTAAAGGACCTTTGGAACTGATTTTGTAAAAATGTTTATAGAATAATTTGAAAAATTTTATAACTATGTGAAATTGTCTTTGAAAAATATTCTGCAATGGTTTGAAAAAGGGGTTAATGGGGTTGCCCCCTGAGGGGGCTCCATCCAGACAGGGTCGATTTAAACAATCCTGCGACCGTTAAAAAATGATTGTCTGGATGGAGATCGTAGGAGTCTCTGTTTCAGACGAAATTCGAATGGCATATAGGAGGGATATAAGGATGAATATACATGGTGATATTTTTCCAAAAAAAATTGCGAAAAATGGGATGGGGGTAGCCATGTTGGCTGCCCCTAGGGGGCAGCCCCATTTTTTCCTTTGAAAAATGGGGATTTTACTTGTTTTGAAAATCATTTGAAAAATATTTGGAAAATCTATATTTATGTGACATGATTTGTAAAATGTTTCAAAAATCTTTTCAAAATGAGGGTATGAATGAGACTAACAGGTGTTTTGTAAATAAATCCAACTTTATTCAAACAATAAAATAAAATAATCACAAAAATACTAATTAATAAGTTGGTTTAGTCCCTAACACTTACACTTTCACTCAATGCTTGAGCAAAGAACATTTGATTTATGAGGTCTTAAGATTTAGAGTTAACTAGCATTAATCATTAGGATCTATGACTTGATAATTTACACTTCCCTACTTTAAAAGATGTGTGCTATATTGCATACTTAATCTCTACTTTAAAGAATATGACATGCACCTCACATGCACGACTGCATATATAATGAGATGAGTTGAAGTTTCACTTGAGGAACTGGGACTTGAGATTTGCGTTTGGACCCGATTTAATGATGCTTAAGGATGAGATAAAATCGATGAAGGCTTCATGAAACTAAAGTGTCAACAACTTTAGCCAATATGAGAACAAGTTCTTATATTATCTTATGATTATGACCTAAGCACCAGGGTGTGATGAAATTAAATAAAAATGTTGACCAGTGTGCGCCAACCTGGTAAAAGCAGTGGAGCTAGACAAAAATAAAAGAAAAAAAGAAAGAGAAATAAAATCGCTTACACTACAAAGATATATTCAAAGGAGCTTCCATCAAAGGGGAACGCTCCCAACTTTTAAAGTATCCACTTGGACCAATATCTAAGGCTTTTATGAGTTGGGCTAGCACCCAAAAAGGACAAGCTCTGCATCGTATAGTGATACAAGTCTGGATGTCGAAGGTATAATAGATACTCAAAAGAGACACACCTCGATGCACTTCCAGGAAAGCAAGTGCAGACGACTCAGCACTCTCTTGACGGAAACACTGATCAGCAACCAAAAATGCATATGTTGAGTTAATAAAGCACTCGAGAGGATCCTTTTTCTAATGAGAGGGAGAGAAGAAAAGACACCAAATTATGCCCTTCATTAACTGGCCTTCCATTCTCACTTTGAAGTCTGATAACTAAAGAAACAGTGGATTGGATGCAATAAATAATTTATTCCCTAAGGTTGAGGATTGGGTCTTTAAGAGAGAGTCTCTTGGATTGGAACCTTAAGTGATGCTTCAACTCTACTCTTGTAAATGCAGTCTACACTAAATGTCAAATCCTTATTCTATATGTATACAAAGAGAATCTGATGATTGGGGAAGTTGGATTCCTTTTGATTAGAGCTTGATTCAACTTAGAGTTTTAGGATCAATAAAATCGAGTGTTCTTAACGAATCAAGTCTTGTATTTCACATGCACAGTCAGGGATTCAACTAACTTATTCATTATTTGTTTGCTCGAGGACGAGCAAAGCTTAAGTATGGGGGTGATAAATTACAGATTCATCATCTTTATTTGTATTTATTATCCCTCTTACTTAAGTAATTCATTAACATTAATTAACAATTACTGAAAGGACAAATGGTTTTGCGCTTGTGGATTGGAAGATGGTCAGATGAGAATAAAAACTGGCAGGCTACTCACAGCTGGGGTGAGAAAGAAACTTGAAGCAATCATGATGAGATTTTCTGGGTCCTCATCTGAAAGGACAAATGGTTTTGCGCTTGTGGATTGGAAGATGGTTACATGCTCTAAGGATGATGGGGGCCTTGAGGTGTGTAGCTTGGAAGAAATGAACAAGACTCTTCTCAGCAAGTGGATCATGCATATATGGGGTGATTGTAACACTTTGGTATGCAACACAATCCGTAAGATTTACGGTACCAGCTGCTCTCTGCCTAGCGATGGGCATTTTGGACCATCTCCTTCATATTTCTACAGAGGCATTTCTGGAATGTTGCAAAGATTCGTCCTTTTTTGATAGATGTGATTAGAGATGGGAGTGGTTTCAATTTTTGGAATGATGATTGGTTTGAGGGAGGAATATTGGGAGTTCAATTTCCGTGGCTGATGGCGTTGGCCACTAATCAAGAGGCGTCAGATAGTTGAGTTTTGAGGTGCCCACTCGTTTTTTCATGTTTTCATTCAGAACTTTCATATCAGCACTTGGAGGAGCTATTATTGTTGCTTGGGGAGCTTGATGGAGTGGAGGCTCCCACGGATGATCGTGATTATCGGTGTTGGCGTGATGGTGTATTTTCTGTGTGACATCCGGATCCGAATAAACCCGACCCGATTAGAGTCCATTTGATCCAATAAAATTATCGATCAATATTAAATGATCTAAATCGATCAATAGATCGTAAATCAAAATTTGGTTGGGATCAATTGTTCAAAAATCGATTGCATCGTAAAGCATGCCATCAGATAAGTCGCGACACATATTCAAAAACCGCAACACAAATCGAGACAACGTAAAAATCCGATTCAATGAAATAAGACCAACAGAATCGATCGTTCGTCGATCGGAGGTCGTTTGATATTATAAAATCACAAAATTTAGTTACAAAACGAGACCGTATCTCAAGAATTTCGGGAATTCATACCCGATCCAAAGTATATGAATATTACTCATATTGATCGTGGTTGAGAGACGGTCAAAACGGGTTATTATACATCAAAATCCGAGACTCGAGGCACGAATACAGATGATTTAACTTTTTTACACTGTTAGATATTGGAAATGTAAAAAAATGACATGATATTGTAAAAAAAATTCAATATTTGCACAAAACATTCCTATTTTTGTAAAAAAAAAACCTCGATTGGTAAAAAACTAAGAGGCCCCTCCTCCACGCATATCTCGACGCTTCGGCGTCGACGGCGAGGTGCCGCATTGAATGACGTGCAGGCGGAGCGCGGCCTGACAGAGAGCGGGGCCGAGGGCGGGCGGTAGGGGCACAAGCGGAAGGCTACCGCCTCGCCGAAGAGGACGGCGCGCCGGGCTGCAGCTCTTCTTCTCCATCTAGAGCTACATTCTTTCCCTCCACTTGGATTAATATTACCTTCCACTTGTTAAACCTTTGAGGCCCCTTCTCCCTTATTTCTATCAACATAAATCCTCTTTAAATTTCCTCAAAATCTTCCACCGACTCTCTCTTTTGGAGGTGGTTGTTGCCAATTGCAGCTGACATTCCTGTTGCAGCCCTTCTTCTCCAGCTAGAGCTTTTGTCCCAGCAACTCAAGAGCTGTTGGAGCCCTCTTTCTACAGCTGCTACTGATTGCAGTAGGAGCTACTGCCCTAGCAATTGGGCTGCAAGCTACAGTTCAAACAATTGAACTATTGTTGCTGTATTTGGCTGCCATTGCAGCCATTATTGTAGCAGCTACAACTGTTGCTGTTGCATTTGGCTGACATTGCAAGATCTCCTCCAAATTGAAGATCTCCAAGGTACAGTCTTTTTCCCGTCTTCATTGCTGTCATGCATGAATAAATCATAAGCCTCATTCTTGCTATTCTTAGTTTCAGAAACTTATTAGTACTCTTCTGCTCATCAATGTTATTGTTTGGAGTATATTATTGAAATCAAAGTGCAAACAAGGTGTTTGAAAGAATACTTAGGAGAACAATGGTTTTCATGGTTAGTATTGGGCAATTGCATTTGGGAAGTCTTTTCAAAAAAAAAAGGAAAGAAGAAATGATTGCATTTGGGAGGACAGTACATTCTAGATCTTAAAAAAACATCTTTCTAGAGCTTAGTGTCTGACGATTTAATAGACAAAGTGAGTGCATTTGGGGAGGGCAGTACTTTGCTATCATCCGAAGTATTTGAACATAGAAGGTGTTGCCCCTTCACAATCTCCACTAAGAAGGCGATAGTTAATATAAGCTTTCGCTATTTATTGGATATTCTTGCTAATTGCATATGTTGTAGCACTAAATGTAGATGTTGATAATGTACATTGCATGTGTTCGTTGTGTGTTGGGTTACCCATGCCTAGCAGAAACTCCCGAAGATGTGATCTATTTACAATTTTTCAGTAACGAATTCATGCACATGAATTGCAAATATCCGACATAAACTAAACATGTATGCATGCACAATATTTCAAGTTCTTCATCACATAATAATTATTATATTAAGTTTTTGTAAATCCTAAATATTTATATGAAAATTTCTTGATGATGCATACAACACCAAACCATGAGAAATATACCATATTGGATCGCATCTCTAGTGAACTCAAGTCTATTCTAAGTATGGATACATCTATATTCGTAAGAAAAATATATGACCAATGTCTATATTCATATAAAAAAAGGATTCTGAGCTTCCCTTTCATCCCTGTTGATTTAAAGAAAAAAATATGGTTGGAGCACATCAAACCTAGGTCCTTCGATAGTTTTGGAGAAATCTAAAAAAACTATATGACTGTAAATATGATTCTTCTCATAGGCCTGATACACGAGACATGTTACAAAAAAAGATTTTTTTTATTTACTCAAGGACATCAAGAAATTAAGATAGTCAGGAAACTCGTCACCAGTAAAATACAAACAAATCCAGTTCCATGCGCATGTAAACTACCCAAATAGCTAAGAAATATTGTAGTTTACAAAAATCCTTGAACTTTGGGACTTTGCTTGAGCCATTACCTTGTCGTGTAAGTCAGCATAACATAAGGAAATTTCCCCTTGGATACATAGCAGTGTGATTAATCTATGCACGTCATCTCATGAAGGCCTTCGAAATGATTGAAAAAATTTATAATAACCTGTGATCATTTTGACTTACAATCATCTTCTCAGTATGATCTACTAAGTATAGGTCAATATTCATATGTTGTGGAGCCTCAAAAAAAAAATATTCATATGTTGTGACAATATACCTAGATCTGAAAAATTAACAACATAAGAGATTGGGAAATGATTGAATAATGGTGAATTAATGGTGAATCAGTAATATCAATCAATAATGTCAGTCATGGTGACTTTTACACCAGACTGTGCGAGGATGCAGTGACCCTCAGCTAGGCGTGAGATAGGAAGACCAGTTAGGGCAGCGGCCGCCAAGTACGCGAGTCGAAGATCCCAGTCATTTTTACGGTTTTTACGCGAGCTCGCAGTATTTTTACATCCCGTTCGGATCCCGACTTTTGACCAGTTCCGTTGACCCTCTGTTTTAGGGTATCTAGGCTTTAGGGCTCTCGGTTTTAGTTATCTCACGAGCTCATTAGTCCGTACCGGCCGGGCCAGTTTTTGGAATGACTCATCCGGAGAGCCCCACCCCCCCCCCACGTCTAAGGGACCTAGTTTTGAAGTAGGCCTAGCCCTCTATTGGAGCGCACTTCCACTTAGGGGGCGAGACGGAAAAGTCTCTTAAGAGACTTCCTCACTGCTTGAGTTTGGGCACCATTCCGCCAATAGGTCTTGGCGAGGAGTTGCAGTTGAGCTTGGAGTGTGTTACAGTTGAGTTTAGCTAGAGTTGAGATCGATTGCAGTTGAATTGGCTACAGTTGAACTTGGTACAGAATCATTAATCATTAATAATTATCAATCATTAATCATTGACATTCAATCGGATCTAAGAACTACTACTAAGAGTGATAGGAAAGGCTAGTGGATGTGTTGGAAACTTAGTTAGGATGCATTATACTCCATCGCATGCATACGGAGGCACCCCAACCCTAAGGTACATCTTCATGTCTTATAGTCATAGTGTGAGGTCACACTCAGACCAAGACCACAGACTATCCGCTAGACTTGAGAAATTAGACAAATTTAAGGATCAGATCAAAAACTCATCATTCTCAATACCAAAATCCATCAACATGATCTCTAAGTAATAAAAAGATAATAACCTATATATGGGTCATTAATTAATTAAATAATAAAAATATTATTCAAGGAAGGTTATGGGGTGATGGGTGAACATGAGATTTACATACAGAGCAGCTTGAAAACCATTTTCCACGTAAGTAGTTAGTAAATTTTAAATATCAATGCCATTCTACTTGCTTTCTTTTGAAATCACTAAATTACTTGTTATTTTTTAAATATGCTGGATTGTATGCAACAATTGTTGACATTCTTTTGTTCCTTGCATGCTTGGCAGGCAAAGCACCTGCGTCGCAATAGCTGGCTGATGAATTTGAGCATCTGCTGTTATACTCTGTGGTACTCTTGTTACAGTTTATGTACAGAATATTGTATAATGTTTTTCTTTCTCTTTTACATTTTTAGGATACATATATATGATGTAGTCTCCTTTGTACATGTAATATATTTTTTTGAGGGAATTGTACATGTAATATATATATATATGGAAATTAATGAAATGTGAATTGGTGACACTTGTTGGCTATGTGGTTGTTTACATTAAATGTGAATGTCATTTCTAAATGCGAAAAAATTTTCCCTCAATTTCGATAACATAATGCGATCAATATTGAAAAATGCTGCGAGTTATGTGTAAACGGGTATCCCGGATCCGCAGACGTCATAGTTTGGTATCAGAGTCGTGGTACCCCGATACACACATTCGCAGTATTGTAGTTCTGATCGCATTAAGTTATCGGATAGCGACAGTCCTCCGACTTGTCGCGAATCCGAAATAAAAATATGACATTCAAATACAACAACCACAGATGTCACCAATTACAATTAATTTTTATATAATATCCCAAGAAGAGAAAAGCATGATTAAAAATTTCAGTAAACATCAACTATTATGGTTAATAATATTGGTTCTCGTGCAGAACCATGACGTCCAGAGCTGACCATGAGATGGTTGATCGATTAGAGCGTATCATGATCGCACTCACTGACTTCCAGCTGCAACAAACTACCATGCGAGATCAGCAGGACCAGATCCTAACACAACAGATGAAGATTGCGGATAGACAGAGACGGACATAGAGATGTGGTTCGAGGAGCTATCATATTTCACTTACCATCCCTCTTAGGATGGAATACAATAGGATTAGTCCCAGTCTGTAGAGGTACAACAGCCTCATTTTGATGATCCACATGAGGAGATACCAACACATGGAGCCGAGGATGGAGATCATGATAGGGAGCAGGACCCTGTACCTTTTGCTGACGAATTTGCACCCGATTACTCTGACGTTCACATGCATCAGTCAGTTTTCACTTCCTATCAGTGAGCCAATGTACCCATGTTCGAGGGCACAAGGACATCAGATGAGGTCGAACAGTGGCTGAAAAAGGTGATGAAATACTGCAGATGATTTGTGTATCACGAGACTCGTGGTTATCTTTTATAAAGTATTCACAGACAGCATTCACTAAGAGATGATATGTAACACCTGAATTCCAATCAAACCCGGACTCGATCAGATTTGAGTCCGATTAACCCAATAAAGTTGTTGGTCAAGACCAAACAACCTAAAATGATCAATTGATCGTGAATCAAAAGTCGTTCGGGCAAAATCGACCGAAAATCGGTCGCATCGTAATGCGCGCCGTGAAAAAGCCGCGATGCAAATTTAGAAATCGCAAAACGAACCGAGACCGTCATGAGATCCGATTCGACGAAAGAAGACCAACGGAATTGATCGTTCGTCAATCGAAGGTCGTTTGATATTTTTAAATCACAAAATTTAATCTTAAATAAAAACCGTATCCGAAAATTTCGGGTATTCAAAACCCTACTGAAAGTATATTAATATTATACTCAAATCGATCGTCGTTCAAAGATGATCAAATCAAGACATTACGCATTGAAATCTGACGCTCAATGCGCATATACGGTCAACTTTTAAGTGTATCAAATAGAGAGCAATAAAAAAAACCAATAATTACAGCCGTTGGGGTATTAATCTTTTCCAGCCACTTGGTCTTTCTCCTCTCTTCCACTTGACATTTCACTACTCTCCACTTGGCTGAAGATTAGACCCTTCTCCTCTCTATAAATACAGCCTTTCTTCTTGTTTTAATTCCATTTCCCTTCCAAACCTATCGAGTCGTAAGGGTTTCCAGCCCTTCCTTTCTCCCTACTGCTTGCCAATACTCCAGCAAAGATCCAGGACTGCTGCTACTGCCAATTTCAGCAATCATTGCTGCTGTCCAGCCACTGTCAGGAGCAAAAACAGCAGCTGAAGCTGCTGTCTTTCATGCCCTGGAGGTTGCTGCAACCTTCCCTATTGCATGCAAGCCTTGATCTTCAATTTGAAACCCAAAAGAGGTACATTTCCTATCCCTTTTCCCCCAAATTTTCTCTTCATTTTCCAGCCAAAGGAGGGCTCATTTCCCTATTTTATCTGCTGTCCAGCAGCTGTCCAAGCACAAGCATCAGGGTTTTTCTTCAAATTTTTGATCTAAAGGTACAATCCTTATCATCTTTTGCTGCCATGCATGTACATTATACTTGATTATTTGTACAATTTTCTTTTTCCCCCTCCTCTTTATTGTTGAGCATGTTCCTTAAATTAAATTGAAAGTGGATGCACCTTCAAGCATAGGACTTTGTTAGTTACCATATCTTGGTTGTAGTGGTTTGATTTGAAGAAGGGATATAGTACAGCCTCTTAATATCATGAAGTATACGTTGTTTGGAGAACTGAAATTTCTTATGAAGTATCACACATGTTGAAATATCTTCGTCTCTTGTTTAATCTAAGAGAATAGAAGTAAGAAATTCTTTCTGTATCTTCTGCAGATTTTATGTACTGCATTGTTGAATCTTATAAAATTTTGATGGATGTACCTTCGTTATTACCTCTTCCCCATGATACAAGAGAAATTGGCAGACTGTCTGTTTTGCTTTTACCATGTTGTTGCCCTATGCCTAATCAATGTAGGAAATAGAATGAGCTGGATTGAGAGGAAACATGTAGTATACCCTCTCCGAAATATTTTCCTTGGGATTTATTTTTTTTATTGAACTGAATACCTTACCTGCTCTACAGGGATCTCTATTATAGAAGTTATAAATTGAATCTGTAGTGCTTAAATGGCTACATCATGAGCAATAAACAAGTGAGGTTAATATTGGAGTAAAAAAATTTTTTTATGAAATCATATGGTAGAATGCACAAATAAATCCGTCCATTTAAAACATCTTTTTGTATTAGTTCATCAACCTCACAAGTTACAGTGAATTTAGATAGTTGCAGTGAATTTAGAAAAAAAAACTTTTTGGTTAAAAAATTTATTAAGTTATAACTCACATCTACACCAATTACCCAATAAAGACACGCAGTTTTGTATCCATCAAGAGAGCTTACAAAAGCATCTATACTTTCTCCTTTCATGTTTAACAAACACTAGACATCAACTGTGTGGTTTCCAATCATTTTTTTTACCGGACAAATTGGAGAAAGTGCACGAACTTCAGTAGCTCCATTTACACTTGAAACCTCTGATGATTCCATATTAGTGAGATTTGCATTATTTTGAACTTAGATCTAGATCCATCAAGTGACTTCTAATATCATGTTTTAAAATAAACAAATATGTGTATAATGACTAAAAATCTACGTAATCAATCCCTTTAGGTTTGGATCGCTAAGAATGTCAACAAAAGACCTAGATCTGTTTAGCCAACCCCTGAAAAGATTAAGAAAGAAATGCATAGTTAAGCAAATGAGGATGTTGGAAATCAGTGATGTTTAATAATGACTAGTGCCGGTCAGGCTACCCCTTACACCTGACCGTGCGAGGGCGCGGTGACCCTCAACTGGGCGGAGGAAAGGAAGCCCAGTTAGGGCAGCGGCCGCTTAATGCGCGGGTCTAGGATCCCAGTCTTTTACACGGTTTTTACGCGAGCTCGCAGTGTTTTTACGCCTCATTGGGATCCTGACTTTAGACCAGTTCCGTTGACCCTGTCTTTTAGGATACCCAGGCGGGGGATCCTTGGTTTTCAGTTTTTACGTACGAGCTCGTTCGCCCGTACTAGTCGAGCAGGTTTCTAGAGCGACTTTTCTAGAAAATCTCTCTCACCCGTCTCAGTGGCGTAGTTTGGGAGTAGACATATCCCTCTATTGGACCGCGCTTCCAATTAGAGGGCGAGACGGAAGAGCCCTTTTGTTGGCTTCTTCACCGCTTGAGTTTACTTCGCCAACAGACTTGGCGATTCTATATCTAGATCATCCATATCTACATCTACATCATCTGAAGTTATATCTGAAATATTGAAGTTAAGAATTGGAAAAGTTACGATCAAAAGTTGGGATTAGTAGGAAATGACTATTCTCTCTATCTAAGAATTTAAATAAATTAAGAGATCTTTCCAATCTTAACTTTTCCATTATCACTCACCAACGTGATCTCTGAAGAAAATGATATATGTGCTTACACTCATACACTCATGAATACTCAACTATTACATAAATATGTCACATGTGAGAAATGTTGGGTTATGGGACAAACATTTGAGACGGTTACAAATAGCCTGAAAAACCTTTTTACTTACGCAAGTAGTAAACTTTACTTTCCACCTCTCTACTTGCTTGCTTTTGCACATATTAAATGTCTAGTTATTTTTATATGTTTTGGGAGGTACCAGCAATTGCTGACGCCTCTTCTTTCCTAACGTGTTTGGCAGGCAAACAGCCTGCAGTTTAGTAGCAGCTCAGTAGCTATACATGCTTCCTGGAGACAGAGTATACACTAGACGGTATGAATTACTTTGTCTCAGTTTTTATTCAGATATGCTATCTCTTTTGTATTACACTTTGGGATATATGTTGTAAAATGGAAGATCCTTGTACATGTTGTAAATTGATATGAATATTAATGAAAAGAAATTTTGGTGTCATTTATCTCTTTTACTTTATGGTTATGTGATTGAAATGAATGTCATAATTGCGCGAAAAATTTTCCCTGTTTTTCTGCGACTTGTGCGATCAATGTGAATGAAATATTGCGAATTTTGTCGTAAACGGGTACCCGGATCCTGAGGGGTTCACATGATAGGAGGCGACGGTTTCTAAGTTGGGACGTGAGCCCACATGGGATGATTTCGAGACGAGATTCATATCCCACTTCTTTTCTTGGAAGTGGAAGGAGTCCCGATCTCGATTGTTCGTAGAGCTTCGACAGGGGCGGATGACAGCTAGAGAGTACTTTGTTCACTACACCGAGCTGTCGCGACATACATCAATAGCTGTCACTTTTCCAGATGAGAATCTGGAGAAGTTCATCTGAGGTATGAGGGAAGAGGTGCAGGAGAAACTGGTCGGACTACGTATCACTTCTATCTACAAGGCTACTGACGCAGCGGAGAAGTTTGAGGACATCCGAAAGAGACGCTTCGAGAGCTCGTCTGGAGCGGCACCTACGCCACAGCAATCTTTTGGGCCGATTCGACGATAGTTTCAGTAGCAGAGGTCAGTCAAGCGGTTTCGTCCTATAGGTTCGACATTTTCAGGCGGTGCTTGCTCATCTCCAGCGATTACTTTAGGAGGAGCACTTGTCGGACGTGGCACCGATTCAGCTCGACCATCTGGATCGCAGAGAGTGGACAGACCCCAGCAGGACCGACTCAGAGCACAGACACGACCACTCCACCTACCCAGTGAGCTCGATGTTACTTGTGCAACCAGTTGGGACATTACCGGTGTTAGTGCCCACATGCTTCTGGTGAGCCTCGACCGCAGCCACAGCCTTCACAGCCACAGGCGCAGCGCACTGGGAGTTTCCGTGGGAGGAACTCCAACTTCAGGAGGTCGTCGAGACAGACACAGAGTGTGGCAGGCTCGAGTACCATACCAACTAAGCAGGGTCAGTTACATGCAGTAACAGAGGAGCGTGCCCGATCAGCAGCTACTGTGGTGAAAGGTATGGTCTCAATCTTAAGCCGGCCTTTCCATGTTTTGTTTGATCATGGAGCGATGCATTCCTTTATTGCTTCGAGATTACTAGCTTCATTGGATAGAATTGCAGAGGCCCTATGTCCTCATTACAACATCCATGGGCCAGGTGGCCAGTTGTTCGTCATTTAACTGATAGCCAGAGATTTACCAGTGTTGATTGGCGGTCACGAGATGATCGTAGATTGTCTGTTACTACAACTCAATGAGTTTGATTTGATTTTGGGCATGGATTGGTTATCATCCCATCATGCTCTTGTTGATTGCTTTAGGAAGACAGTTGTCTTTAGGATTCCAGATTTACTTGAGTTCACCTTTGCGGGTACATTACATGACTCCAAAATGAAGTATATCTCAGTGTTGAGAGCTCAGAGACTTGTTGATCAGGGATGTGATTCATATTTAGCATTTGTTCGAGAGGCATCCGATCTTGAGACGATGACCCAGGACATCAAAGTAGTATCAGATTACCCATATGTATTTCCTGATGAGTTACGAGGGTTACCTCTTGAGAGAGAGAGAGAGAGATTGAGTTCGAGATCACATTATTACCTGATAATACACAGCCGATCTCGAAGGCTCCACATCGCTTGGCACCAGCCGAGTTGATGAAGCTGAAGGTGCAGTTGCAGGAGAGGTTTCGTGAGGCCAAGCACTTCACCTTGGGGTGCTCCAATTCTATTTGTCAGGAAGAAGGATGGATCGATGAGATTGTGTATTGATTACGGGTAGTTGAACAAGAGAATAGTGAAAAACCATTATCCTTTGTCGCGCATCGATGATTTGTTTGATCAACTTCAGGGATCTTCAGTGTTTTCGAAGATCGACCTTCGATTTGGCTATCATCAGTTGAGGATTCGAGAGTCAGAGATTCCGAAGACAGCTTTCAGGATCCGTTATGGATACTACCAGTTTGTGGCGATGTCGTTTGGGCTCACCAATGCCCCTGCAGCATTCATGGATATGATGAACAGGATCTTCCGTCCATACTTGGACAAATTTGTGGTGGTATTCATTGATGACGTATTGGCTTATTCTCGGAATGTTTGGGATCATGCGAATGATATGAAGATTATCCTGGACACATTGCGAGAGCACAAGTTGTATGCCAAGCTGAGCAAGCGGGAGTTCTTATTATCACATGTCTCATTTCTTGGGCATGTCATTTCTGGAGCAGGAATCGCAGTTGATCCTGCGAAGATTGAGGTAGTTATGCCTTGAGAACAATCCAAGACAGTTACTCAGATTCGGAGATTCCTTAAATTAGTGAGCTACTACAAACGCTTTGTTAGCGGGTTTTCACGTGTTGTTCTTCCCTTGACACAATTGCATGTGTTCGTTGTGTGTTGGGTTACCCATGCCTAGCAGAAACTCCCGAAGATGTGATCTATTTACAATTTTTCAGTAACGAATTCATGCACATAAAAATGTACTAAGCCTTCTCCCACTATAAGTAGGGTCGGCTACATGGATTCTTGCTCAAATCCATGTTGAAAGATTCGACTATTTTTTACGCTGGCTGTCGACTACCTAACGCAACCACTGCAACAGTGGGATTTGAACCCTGGTCTTTTGTGTGGTAGATACACTGTACTACCACTAGACCATTAAGTGGGTACGAATTCATGCACATGAATTGCAAATATCCGACATAAACTAAATGTGTATGCATGCACAATATTTCAAGTTCTTCATCACATAATAATTATTATATTAAGTTTTTTTAAATCCTTAATATTTATATGAAAATTTCTTGATTATGCATACAACAGCAAACCATGAGAAATATACCATATTGGATCGCATCTCCAGTGAAATCAAGTCTATTTTAAGTATGGATACATCGATATTCGTAAGAAAAATATATGACCATTGTCTATATTCATATAAAAAAAGGATTCTGAGCTTTCCTTTCATACCTGTTGATTTAAAGAAAAAAATATGGTTGGAGCACATCGAGCCTAGGTCCTTCGATAGTTTTGGAGAAATCTAAAAAAACTATATGACTGGAAATATGATTCTTCTCATAGGCCTGATATACGAGACATGTTACAAAAAAAAGATTTTTTTTATTTACTCAAGGACATCAAGAAATTAAGAAAGTCAGGAGACTCGTATCACCAGTAAAATACAAACAAATCCAGTTCCCTGCGCATGTAAACTACCCAAATAGCTAAGAAATATTGTAGTTTACAAAAATCCTTGAACTTTGGGACTTTGCTTGAGCCATTACCTTGTCTTGTAAGTCAGCATAACATAAGGAAATTTCCCCTTGGATACATAGCAGTGTGACTAATCTATGCACGTCATCTCGTGAAGGCCTTCGAAATGATTGAAAAAATTTATAACAACCTGTGATCATTTTGACTTACAATCATCTTGTCAGTATGATCTACTAAGTACAGGTCAATATTCATATGTTCTGACAATATACCTAGATTTGGAAAAATAACCACATAAGAGATTGGGAAATGATTGAGTAATCAAGAAAGTGTAAATTAATGGTGAATGTGATATCAATCAATAATACCAGTCATGGTGACTTTTATACCTGACCGTACGAGGATGTGGTGACCCTCAGCTAGACGTGTGATAGGAAGCCCAGCTAGGGCAGCGACCGCCAAGTCCTTGGGTTTAAGATCACAGTTCTTTTTATGGTTTTTATGCAAGCTCGCAGTATTTTTACGCCTCGTTGGGATCCTGACTTTTGACCAGTTCCGTTGACCCTCTGTTTTAGGGTACATAGACTTGAGGGCCATTGGTTTTAGTTTTCTCACGAGCTCGTTAGTCCGTACTGGTCGGGCCAGTTTTTGGAATGACTCATCAGGAGAGTTGCACCCCCCCCCCCGCGGTCTCAGGGACCTAGTTTTGAAGTAGGCTTAGCCCTCTACTGGAGCGCACTTCCACTTAGGGGGCGAGATAGAAAAGTTTCTTAGGAGACTTCCTCACTGCTTGAGTTTGGGTACCGTTCCGTTAATAGGTCTTGGCGAGGAGTTGCAGTTGAGCTTGGAGTGTGTTACAGTAGAGTTTGGCTAGAGTTGAGATCGGTTACAGTTGAGTTGGCTACAGTTGAACTTGGTACAGAATCATTAATCATTAATAATTGTCAATCATTAATCATCGACAATCAATCGGATCTAAGAATCACTACTAAGAGCAATAGGAAAGGCTAGTGGACGTGTTGGAAACTTAGTTAGATTGCATTATACTCCATTGCATGCATACGGAGGCACCCCAACCCTAAGGTATGACTTCACGTCTTATAGCCATAGTGCGAGGTCACACTCAGACCAAAACCACAGACTATCCGCTAGACTTGATAAATTAGACAAATTTAAGGATCAGATCAGAAACTCATCATTCCCAATACCAAGATCCATCAACATGATCTCTAAGTAATAAAAAGATAATAACCTACATATGGGTCATTAATTAATTAAAATAATGAAAATATTATTTGAGGAAGGTTATGGGGTGATGAGTGAACATGAGATTTACATACAGAGTAGCTTGAAAACCATTTTCCACGCAAGTAGTTAGTAAATTTTAAATATCAATGCTATTCTACTTGCTTTCTCTTGAAATCACTAAATTACTTGTTATTTTTTTAATGTGTTGGATTGTATGCAACAATTGTTGACATTCTTTTGTTCCTTACATGCTTGGCAAGCAAAGCACCTGCGTCGCAATAAATGGCTGATGATTCCGAGCATCCGCTGTTATACTTGGCGATACTCTTGTTATAGTTTATGTACAGAATATTGTATAATGTTTTGCTTTCTCTTCTACATTTTTAGGATACAATGCGGATAGACAAAGACGGACATAGAGATAAGGTTCGATGAGCTATCAGATTTCACTTACCATCCCTCTTAGGATGGAATACAATAGGATCAGCCCCAGTCTGTAGAGGTACAACAGCCTCATTTTGACGATCCACATGAGGAGATACCAGTACATGGAGCCGAGGATGGAGATCGTGACAAGGAGCAGGAGCCTGTACCTTTTGCCGACGAATTTGCGCCCGATCACTCTAACATTCACAGGCATCGGTCAGTTTTCACTTCCTGGCAGCGAGCCAATGTACCCATGTTCGAGGGCACAAGGACATCAGATGAGGTCGAACAGTGGCTAAAGAAGGTGATAAAGGTACTGCAGATGATTTGTGTATCACAAGACTTGTGGTTATCTTTTATAAAGTATTCACTGACAGCATTCGCTGAGAGATGGTGGGAGGCGACGGTTTCTAAGGTGGGACGTGAGCCCGCATGGGATGATTTCAAGACGAGATTCATATCCCACTTCTTTTCTGGGAAGTGGAAGAAGTCCCAATCTCGATTGTTCGCAGAGCTTCGACAGGGGCGGATGACAGCCAGAGAGTACTTTGTTCACTACACCGAGTTGTCGCGACATACATCAGCGGCTGCCACTTTTCCAGATGAGAATCTAGAGAAGTTCATCCGAGGTATGAGGGAAGAGGTGCAGGAGAAGTTGGTCGGTCTGCGTATCGCTTCTATCTCCAAGGCTACTGACGCAGCGGAGAATTTTGAGGACATCTGAGAGAGACGTTTCGGGAGCTCGTCTAGAGCAGCACATACGCCACAGCAATCTTTTGGGTCGATTCGATGATAGTTTAGCAGCAGAGGTCAGCCAAGCAGTTTCGTCTTACAGGTTCGACATTTTCAGGCAGTGCTTGCTCATCTCCAGGGACTACTTTAGGAGGAGCACTTGTCGGACGTGGCACCGGTTCAGCTCGACCATTTGGATCGCAGAGAGTGGACAGACCCCAGCAGGACCGACTCAGAGCACAGACACGACCACTCCACCTACCCAGTGAGTCCGATGTTACCTGTGCAACCAGTTGAGACATTACCGGTCTCAGTGCCTACATGCTTCTGGTGAACCTCGGCCGAAGCCACAACCTTCACAGCCACAGGTGCAGCATACTGGGAGTTTCCGTGGCAGGAACTCCAACTTCAGGAGGTCGTCGAGAAAGACACAGAGCGTGGAAGGCTCGAGTACCATACCAACTAGGCAGGGTCAGTTACATGCAGTGACCGAGGAGCATGCCCGATCAGCAGCTACTGTGGTGAAAGGTATGGTCTCAATCTTAAGCCGACCTTTCCATGTTTTGTTTGATTCTGGAGCGATGCATTCCTTTATTGCTTCGAGATTACTAGCTTCATTGAGTAGAATTGTAGAGGCCCTATGTCCTCATTACCACATCCATGGGCCAGGTGGCCAGTTGTTCGTCATTTAACTGATAGCCAGAGATTTACCAGTGTTGATTGACGGTCACGAGATGATCGTAGTCTGTAATACAACTCAATGAGTTTGATTTGATTTTGAGCATGGATTGGTTATCATCTCATCATGCTCTTGTTGATTGCTTTAGGAAGACAGTTGTCTTTAGGATTCCAAATTTACTTGAGTTCACCTTTGCGGGTACATTACATGACTCCAAAATGGAGTATATCTCAGTGTTGAGAGCTCAGAGACTTGTTGATCAGGGATGTGATTCATATTTAGCATTTGTTCGAGAGGCATCCGATCTTGAGACGATGACCCAGGATATCAAAGTAGTATCAGATTACCCATATGTATTTCCTGATGAGTTACCAGGATTACCTCTTGAGAGAGAGATTGAGTTCGAGATCACATTATTACCTGATAATGCACAGCCGATCTCGAAGGCTCCACATAGCATGGCACCAGCCGAGTTGATAGAGCTGAAGGTGCAGTTCCAGGAGTTACTTGACTTAGGTTTCGTGAGGCCAAGCACTTCACCTTGGGGTGCTCCAATTCTATTGTCAGGAAGAAGGACGGATCGATGAGATTGTGCATTGATTACGGGCAGCTGAATAAGAGAATAGTGAAAAATCATTATCCTTTGCCGCGCATCGATGATTTGTTTGATCAACTTCAGGGATCTTCAGTGTTTTCGAAGATCGACCTTTGATTTGGCTATCATCAGTTGAGGATTCGAGAGTCAAAGATTCCGAAGACAGCTTTCAGAACCCGTTATGAACACTACCAGTTTGTGGTGATGTCGTTTGGGCTCACCAATGCCCCTGCAACATTCATGGATATGATGAACAGGATCTTTCGTCAATACTTGGACAAATTTGTGGTGGTATCCATTGATAACGTATTGATTTATTCTCGGAATGTATGGGATCATGCGAATAATCTGAAGATTGTCATGGACACATTGCGAGAGCACAAGTTGTATGCCAAGCTGAGCAAGTGCGAGTTCTAATTATCCCATGTCTAATTTCTTGGGCATGTCATTTCTTGAGCAGGAATCGCAGTTGATCCTGCGAAGATTGAGACAGTTATGTCTTGAGAACAACCCAAGACATTTACTTAGATTCGGAGCTTCCTTGGATTAGTGAGCTACTACAGACGCTTTGTTAGCGGGTTTTCGCGCGTTGTTCTTCCCTGACACGATTGACACAGAAGGGAGTTCCTTTCATTCGGGATGATTCATGGGAGTAGGCCTTCAGGACAATTAAGGAGAGATAGACTACTACACCCATTCTTGCTCTTCATTCAGGCACCCAGGATTACGCAGTTTATACAGATGCTTCAGGTAAAGGTTTAGGAGTGGTTTCTGATGCAGCGATATCACGTAACTGCATACGCATCATGTCAGTTGAGGCTGCATGAGCAGAATTACCCCACCCATGACTTGGAGTTGGCGGCAATTGTCTTCGCCTTGAAGATCTGGTGCCACTATCTCTATGGGGCGAATTTCGAGATTTTCACAAACTACAAAAGTCCGAAGTACATCTTTGATCAGAAGGAGTTGAACATAAGACAACACAGGTGTCTTGAGTTACTGAAGGATTACGAGTCTACCAACCTAGTGAGGGAAACGTGGTGACTGATGCGCTTAGCAGGAGAGCTCATGTTGAGGGTACGACAAACTGGCTATACACATGGGATATGCTCGCAGCATTGACTGATTGGTACCCTCAGGAGAGTGCATCCATATCTACTGTCGTACCTCCACGATTCAGCAGTCTTTGGATAGCATAGTAGAAGGTCAGAAGTCAGATCCTTGGATTCGAGACAGATACATACATGCCATCAAGAACGAATGTGATGATTTTGTTTTGACAGAGTCCATTCTATGGAAAGCTGGTCGGGTTGTTATGCCCAATGATGAGCAGTTACGCAGAGACATTCTTGATGAGGCGCACAGTTCACGATTATCTACTCATACTAGCAATGAAGATGTATCGTGATCTGTGTCGACATTTCTGGTGGGATAGAATGAAGCATGATGTGACATATCATGTTAGCAAATACATGACCTGACAGATGGTCAAGGCTGAGCACAGGAGACCATCAGGGCTATTATAGTCCCACCCCATTCTCGAGTGGAAGTGAGAAAGTATCTCTATGGATTTCGTCACTGGATTGCCAAAGACATCAGGAGGCCATGATGTTATTTGGATTGTTGTTGACAGGTTGACCAAGTCAGCCCATTTCATACCTGTCAGCATGACCTACACTCCATCTAGATTGGCCAGGCTATATGTACAAAACATTATAAGGCTACACGGTATACCACATGAGGTGGTGTCTGACAGACACTCAAGGTTTACATCGCACTATTGGCATCAGTTCATGTCAGCATTACAGACAAAGTTGAAGATGAGTTCTGCATATCATCAGTAGACCGGCAGACAGAGCGAGCGTACCATCCAAACACTTGAGGGCTTGTTACGCGCATGTACCCTGGAGTGGAAAGGGTATGGGAGGACTACTTGCCATTAGTAGAATTCATGTACAACAACAGCTATCATTCTAGTATCGGCATGGCACGATTCGAAGCCCTATACGGGCGGAGATGCCTCGTACCTCTCAGTTGGCGTGAGGTAGGTGATCATGCTCTTTACTTCTGGATCTCTTGGAGGAGACTGCGAAAGTTGTTGATCTTGTGAGGCGAAGACTTCTGATGGCACAAAGCCTCTAGAAGAGCTATGCAGATCGTCGGAGAAGAGACTTGGAGTTTCAGGTAATCCGATCCTATCCTCTTGATCAATTTGCAAAAGTGGCTTATTGAGATTCAACATAACCTCTCATACTAATGAAATTCCTTTGAATACAGTTACGAGATTGGGTATTCCTCCGAGTATCTCCCATGAAGGGAGTACAAAGATTCGGTATTCGTGGCAAGCTGGCGCCACGGTATGTTGAACCGTTCGAGATTCTTGCTAGAGTGGGGAAGGTGGCCTACCACATAGCCCTTTCTCCACACCTTACATCCATTCACGACATCTTTCACATATCTAACCTGAGAAAGTATGTACATGACCCTCGACACGTCATCAGCTACGAGAACCTTGATGTGGAGCCATATTTGACATATGAGGAGGCCAGAGTAGATCCTTGATAGTGTTGTGAAGAAGCTTCGCAGTAAAGAAATTCCCTTTGTCAAGATGTTATGGCACTGACACGGTGTCGAAGAGGTGACATGGGAGATCGAAACAAACATGAGGGCTCGGTATCCACAACTCTTTTCAGGTAATCATCGAAACAAACCTAATTAATTATATACATGCTAAAAGAATATGCTTATTTTTCCTTTGAGGTTTTTATGGGTGCGAGGTTTTTATGGCTAGATGAAATACAGACAAAACACATAGTAACCTTGACTCGAGTCTCGAGGATGAGACACCCTTTGAGGTTTTTATATTTGTGACATCTGGATTCGAATAAACCCGAACTCGACCCGATTGGGGTCCATTTGATCCGATAAAATTATCGATCAATATTAAATGATCTAAATCGATCAATAGATCGTAAATCAAAAGTTGTTTTGGATTAATTGATCAAAAATCGATTGCAAAAGCGTGCCATCAGAAAAGTCGCAACACAAATTCAAAAATCGCAAAACAAATTGAGACCACCCAAAAATCTGATTCGATGAAATAAGACCAACGGAATCGACAGTTCGTCGCTCGGAGGCCGTTTGATATTTTAAAATCATGAAATTTAGTCACAAACTGAGACCATATCTCGAGAATTTAGGGAATTCATACTCGATTCAAAGTATATGAATATTATACTCATATTGATTGGTGTTCGGAGACGATCAAAATGAGTTATTATACATCAAAATCCAATACTCGGGGCGCGAATAAGGACGATTTAATTTTTTTCCAAATAAATAAGAAGAAAAATAAAAAAAACAGAATATTTTAATATTTTTTTCTGTTGTACAGTACAGCAGATAGCTGCACAGTACAGCAGCTGCATTCTTTCCCTCCACTTAGATTAGTATTACCTTCCACTTGTTAAACCTTTGAGACCCCTTCTCCCTTATTTCTCTCAACATAAAACCTCTTTAAAATTCCTCAAAATCTTCCACCGAGAAAGCATTTTCTTTCTTGGAGGTTGATGCTGCCAATTGCAACTGTCATTCCTGTTGCAGCCCTCCTTCTCCAGCTAGAGCTTCTGTCCCAGCAACTCAAGAGCTGCCGGAGCTCTCTTGCTACAGCTGCTACTGATTGCAGCAGGAGCTACTGCCCTAGCAACTAGGTTGCAAGTTGCAGTTCAAACAATTGAACTGATGCTGCTGCATTTGGCTACCATTGCAACCATTATTGTAGCAGCTACAATTGTTGCTACTGCTCCCATTGGAGCTGTTGTGTTCCTACAAGCTAAGATCTACTCCAAATTGAAGATCTCCAAGGTACAATCTTTTTCCCTTCCTCCTTAATGCCATGCATGAATAAATCTGAAACCCCATTCTTGCTATTCTTAGTTTCAGAAACGTATTAGTACTCTTCTGCTCATCAATGTTATTGTTTGGAGTATATTATTAAAATCAAAGTGCAAACAAGGTATTTGAAAGAATACTTAGGAGAACAATGGTTTTCATGGTTAGTATTGGGCGATTGCATTTAGGAAGTCTTTTCAAAAAAAAAAGAAAGAAGGATTGCATTTGGGAGGACAGTACATGCTAGATCTTAAAAAAACATATTTCTAGAGCTTAAAACATGTCAACTAAAAGTGCTGACAATTTAATGGACAAAGTGAGTGCATTTGGGGAGGTCACTACTTTGTTATCATCCGAAGTATCTGAACATAGAAGGTGTTGCCCCTTCACAATCTCCAGTAGGAAGGCGAGAGTTAATATAAGCTTTCGCTATTTATCGGATATTCTTGCTAACTGCATATGTTGTAGCACTAAATGTAGATGTTGATCATGTACATTGCATGTGTTCGTTGTGCGTTGGGTTACCCATGCCTTGCAGAAACTCCCGAAGATGTGATCTATTTACAATTTTTCTGTAACGAATTCATGCATATAAATTGCAAATATCTGATATAAACTAAATATATATGCATGCACAATATTTCAAGTTCTTCATCACATAATAATTATTATATTAAGTTTTTTTAAGATCCTTGGTATTTATATGAAAATTTCTTGATAATGCATACAACAGCAGACCATGAGAAATATACCATATTGGATCGCATCTCTATTGAACTCAAGTCTATTCTAAGTATGGATAGATCTATATTCGTAAGAAAAATATATGACCAATGTCTATATTCATATAAAAAAGAATTCTGAGCTTCCCTTTCATCCATGTTGATTTAAAGAAAAAAAATGGTTGGAGCACATCGAACCCTGGTCCTTTGATAGTTTTGGAGAAATCTAAAAAAACTATATGACTGGAAATCCAATTCTTCTCATAGGCCTGATAAATGAGACATGTTACAAAAAATTTATTTACTCAAGGACATCAGGAAATTGAGATAGTCAGGAGACTCGTATCACCAGTAAAATACAAACAAATCCAGTTCCCTACGCATGTAGACTACCCAAAATGCTAAGAAAATAACGTAGTTTACCAAAATCCTTGAACTTTGGGACTTTGCTTGAGCCATTACCTTGTCTTGTAGGTCAGCACAACATATGGAAATTTCCCCTTATATACACAACAGTGTGATTAATCTATGCACGCCACCTCATGAAAGCCTCCGAAATGATTGAAACAATTTATAATAACATGCGATCATTTTGACTTGCAATCATCTTCTCAGTATGATCTACCAAGTATAGATCAATATTGAAATATTGTGATAAAATACCTGGGTTTGAAAAGTTAACCACATAAGAGATTGGGAAAGAATTGAGTAGTCAAACAAGTGTAAATTAATGGTGAATCAGTGATATCAATCAATAACGTCGGTCACGGTGACTTTTACACCTGATCGTGCGAGGGTACGATGACCCTCAGCTGAGCAGGAGATAGGAAGCCCGGTTAAGGCAGCGACCGTCAAGTGCACGGGTCTAGGATTCCAGTCTTTTTATGGTTTTTATGCGAGCTCGCAGTGTTTTTACGCCTCGTTGGGATCCTGACTTTTGACCAGTTCCGCTGACCCTTTGTTTTAGGGTACCTAAGCTGAAAGGCCCTCGATTTTAGTTTTTCTCATGAGCTCGTTAGCCCATACTGGTCGGGCCGGTTTTTGGAGTGACTCATCCAGAGAGTTTTTCCCACCCGTCTCAGGGGCGTAGTTATGAAGTAGGCCTAGCCTTCTACTGGACCGCACTTCCACTTAGGGCAAGACGGAAGAGTCTCTTAGGAGACTTCCTCACAACTTGAGTTTGGGTACCGTTCCGCCAATAGGTCTTGGCGAGGAGTTGTTGAGCTTTTTTTGAAGTCAAACGAGGGGGAAACACGCAGCGGTTTTATTAATAAGAGAAACACGTACTTATAATCCTATAAAGTTACAAAAGCCACGACTCAGGAATATTCTTGGAGTGGATACAGACATTTTCATGGTAGAATTTTTGCCCCAAAAAAAGAAAAGTGTTTCTAGCAAGTCAGATGGATCACAGAATTGCCAGGGACGCAAGTAAGACCTTCCTCGGAAGTTGTCGACCAATCAACAAGGAACCAGAAAGACTCAAGGTTCCGAACACAAACCCAGCTCAAGACAGAATCGGCCCAAAAAGGTGTTGCACAGGGGCAGTTGAAAAAAAGGTGCTCTACTAATTCAATCCCACATCTAGAAAGATTGCATCTATCCGAGATCACCCCAAACAATCTTGCACAACAGTCTCTCGTCATTATTCTCTTTCGCCTAAAAAGCCACAAGAAGAAGCCAATCTTCTCGGGTAGACCAAGCGTCCATATAAAGCTACAATCTCTAACCAAGTCGTCAGTCCTCGAAGGAGGAGGCCTACAGATCGCCCCATAGGCCTTCCTGACGGAAAAAGGAATGCCACGCCAGACCCAGTGGTCACACCCCTTAGAGGCCCCCCCATAAGTTTCAAAGTGTCAAGCAGGACAAGGAACTCTTCGAGACGTTGATCAGAAAAATTTGCAGAAAATAAGGGCATCCAGTTACCATCACTCTAGCAGTCAGCAACCCTCACCTGACGGTCCGTCGCTAACGCAAAAAGGTGCAGGAAACGACAGCTAAACGGGCCCTCTCCAAGCCAATCATCTGCCCAAAAAGCAAAAGACTTACCATTTCCCAGGATGGGGCGAAAATGGTCGTGGAAACGCAATAAAACCTTTATAATCCCCTTCCAGAAAGCAGACGGTTGCATGCCTACAGTAGAGATCTGTAAAGATGGGTGAGAGATGGCATAGATGCGCCTGACGAGAGTACAGCAAAGATCTTCATCTCTCCCCCAAAGCCTATTCACCCACTTAAATAGCAAAGCCTCATTCATCGCGTCCAGTCGCTTAACCTCGAGAGCACCATCCGACTTCGTAAGAGTGACAGTCTCTCAATCCACGAGGTGTATCCCATTACCGTCCATACGAAGCTTGCACCATAAAAATCTATACATAAGCCCCTCGAGGCGCTTCCTGATCCCAGGGGGCATAAGGCGAGAAGACATGAAGAAAATGGGAATAGCATAAAGGTCCGCTTTCACCAGCACCAACCGACCACCTTTAGAGAGGGTAGACGCCTTCCAACCTGTTAGTTTCCTCTCCAGTTTCTCAATCACTGGCAACAATCCGCCAGCTTGAGTATGCCAGACGTCAGAGGAAGTCCCAGATACCGGATAGGGAGGGAGCCCACCTCTGTGCCTAGCTCAATGCTACAAAGCCTCACCTCCTCCTTCGAGAGCGCAAAAGGGATCTATGTGGACTTCCCATTTTTCACAGCCAGACCGGACATCTCCCCAAAAATTTCTAGCATGATTGTCATACCATTGGCCTTCTCCTTCCCACCCTCAATGAAGAAAATTGTGTCATTCGCATAATAAAGAAGTAGGACAACTACGCCATCCTACGAGAAACCCTTCGTGATCCCCGAAACCTGGACCTGGTCCACCATGCACGCTAGAACATCAGAAGCAATGACAAAAAGTAACGGCGCAAGAGGGCATCCCTGACGCAGTGGTGATGCAATGCTTCATCCACGACACCCAAATCTCTGGGAAATCCCTCCTGTGTAAGGACGACCAAAGAAATCGCCAGTCCAATGTGTCATAAGCTTTGGCAAAGTTCACATTCCATAGCAGAGCCTTCGTCTTCCTTCTCTTCCAATCCGCAATGAGCTCTGAGGCCATGACCAATCTGTCCGAAATCTGTCTCCCCGAAATAAAGGCCGACTGAAAAGGGGAGATAATGTACTCGAGGACTCTGCTCAGCCTGACAGCAAACACCTTTGCCACAATCAGGTAAATAGCTTTGGAAAGGGCAATCGGTCTGAAGTCCTCAATTCTAACCGTTGCCTCCCATTTCGGAAGAAGGAAAATAAGAGCTTTATTCAGTTTTTAAAACCCGGCGTTATACCGGAAACATTCTTCCACAACCTGCAACACCTCAAATCCGACAAGATCCCAAAACTCCCTATAGAAACAGACAAGGAACCAATCTGGTCCCTGCACGCCATCAGCATTAAGGCTCCAAATAGCAGCCTTCAACTCCTCCATAGTTACCTTCTGGATAAGGCTACTAGTATGAGTATCCGAAAGTTAGGAGGCACCTGGACCAGTCCACCTCCAGGGCCGAATCGAAGATCTCCTTGAGAACCGAAAGAAGTGATCCGCAATCGTCCGGCCCATCTCTCTGGCGCCCTCGACCCGGACTTCATCAATGACCACAGATTGAGTTCCCGTGATACCTGCCACTAGCCACTCTGTGAAAGAAAGTAGTGTTCGCGTCCCCCTCCTTGAGCCAAATATAGCGGAATCTTTTCTTCCATTCCGCCACCCATTTCTTATCTTCATCAAAGATCATCCGCTCTCTGAAGCAACTCAAAGTCAGTCAGAGTCATGTCATCCTCCAAACCGTCAAGCCTAGCAACCTTAAGCTCTGCCTCCACCCTATTAGCTCGTCGAGCCTCTCTAGACTGACTCTTGAAAGCATATAGCCGCACTCGCAAAGAGGCCAGTTTCTGTACAAATCTCACAGTTGCGGAGCCCGTCACGCTCGTGGAGGACCAATGTGAAGAGACCACATCCCGAAAAGAGTCCTCCAGAAGCCAAGCCTTTTCAAACCTAAAAAAGCCCCTAAGATGGAAAAATTCACCAGACTCCCAAAAAATCGGCGTATGGTCCAATCTCGTTCTTGGTCTGCTTGAAGCAAAAGGCATAGGAAACAACTCAAGCAGCTCCGCAGAAGTCAGGAAATGATCGATCCGAGAACGAGAACCAAAATTCCTCCAAGTGTATTTCGTGTCGGTAGCATCCATCACCTCCAGTCCCAAGTCATCAATTAGCTCCAAGAAATCCACAGATTTAATCAATTAAGTTGCAGTGTGTTACAATTAAGTTTGGCTAGAGCTGAGATCAGTTGAGTTGACTACAATTGAACTCGGTACATAATCGTTAATTATTTTCGATCATTAATCATCAACAATCAATCGGATCTGAGAATTACTACTACGAGTGATAGAGGAGGCTAGTGGATGTGCTGGGAACTTAGTTAGGATGCATTATACTCCATGTATGCCTACAGAGGCACCCCAACCCTAAGGTACATCTTCACATCTTAGAGTCATAGTGTGAGGTCACACTCAGACCAAGACCACAGACTATCCACTAGACTTAAGAAATTAAAGGATCAAATCAGAAACTCATCATTCTCAATATCGAGATCCATCAACATGATCTCTAAGTAATAAAAAGATAATAAACTAGATATGGATCATTAATTAATTAAAATAATGAAAATATTATTTGAGGAAGGTTATGGGGGGGGTGAACATGGGATTTACATACAGAGCAGCTTGAAAACCATTTTCCACGCAAGTAGTTTGTAAATTTTAAATATCAACGACATTCTACTTGCTTTCTTTTGAAACAACTAAATTACTTGTTTTTTTAATATGTTGGATTGTATGCAACAATTGTTGACATTCTTGTGTTCCTTGCATGCTTGGCAGGCAAAGCGCCAACGTTGCAGTAGCTGGATGATGATTCAGAGCATCCGTTGTTATACTCAGACGATACTCTTGTTACAGTTTATGTACATAATATTGTATAATAGTTTTCTTTCTTTTCTATAATTTGAGATACATCATACATGTATATGATGCAGTCTCTTTTGTACATGTAATATATATATGGAAATTAATGAAATGTGAATTGGTGACACTTGTTGTTGGCTCTGTAGTTGTTTACATTAAATGTGAATGTCATTTCGAAACGTGAAAAAATTTCCCTCGATTTCGGTAACCTAATACGATCGATATTGAACCTGAAGCTACGAGTGATGTGTAAATAGGTATCCCGAATCCGCAGGCGTCACATTTTGTGAGGAAAGCGGGACGATTGGGGCATCATCCCCAACCTCTAGTGCACCTCTTCCAAGAGGTGCGATCATCATCAACTGCCCGACTTCAACTAATTTTCCTAAACTCCACATGTATCCTTCTTAAATTCCTCCTCTAATCTCTAACCATAACTTCCCTCTTCCATGCTAACTTCCTAATGTCCTAAAACCCTAACAGTCCAGGAAACTGTCTGTGGTTTAAACCACCGCCTGGGATATAACCACCACCATTCACCGTCTTCAAATACTCCTCCTCCAGGCCAAAATTGGCCGTCCACCTTTACGTGACGCAAGCCCTAGCAATCACCTCTTCTTCGTGACATAAAGAAGGAGGTTCGAGGTACGATAATTGGAGCATCCACTTCCGATGATGACCCATGGCCAGAGGCCATGTTACAGCATCATAAGACAATTGTTTGAGCGTAGTGCCATGGTTGGGCACTTCAAGCGAAGACCCCGAGGCCAATTGAGCCTCGAGTCCAAGCCTTTCGTCCATCCGCTCCTTCTTCGACCTCCGCGTACATTAGGTTAGGTTTTTGTTGTGTTTCGTTGACTTTTCTCATGATGTACATAGGTATTCACTTTGCTTAAACCATCCGTCGACCTCTACCGTGCATCGATGATGCATGCGGGAGGATTCACTCATCTTCCCCTTTTCTCAAGGACCTCTCTCCACTCCACTCATTTCTTCTCCATTCATCAAAGGAGAACCCACCAGATCCTTCTTCCTTTCGCACGCACATGACCCCATTTCACTCCCTCATGCACACACGCTTCGATTTTTGGCTTCTAACACTTGCAGGTATAGCATTTCTTCAATGGTCAAAGCCTGGGGACAAGCTCCATTCTAGAGATTCTTCATCAGCGTCTACACATCGATAGGACATCTCCGAGGTCTTCAGAGCTTCTCTTTCTATCCAGGAGCTTCGCGAGACGATTGCGAAGCTTCCGCTATCACCAACCATCGAGGAGCAGCACGGAGGAGTTATGACACAATCGCTAGAGATTTGTCTTCTCTACCACGCTGCGGAGGAGGAGAAGGAGATATCGAGGTGCAGTTGTCATTGGATCAGGTCCCATGGGGATCGATCCAACAGCGGAGGAGTCTGCCATGTCACCACTACCGAGTTGGGAGCCTCGGAGGAGCCGAACCTTCATCCCCAAGCATCCGGGCCATCCACGTGGCTCGAATCACCTGTAGCCGCTTGATCCTTCATCCGAGCCCACGGCATGTGCCATGCACGTAAGGGCCTGGAAATATTGCAGCTGAAGCCACCTTGTTCTCCAGAATTGCGTCCAGGTCCATAGACGCGTGCTTCACATGCGCCCCTGGCCAATTTGCACAAATGCCTCACCATCTCCTTTATTTTGCAGAAATACCCCCGTGCATGGGGCTAATAATAAAAGGTGAGTAGCGATTTTTGATATTTGTAATTCAGTACCTACAGGGATTTATTTGTGATATATTTTGTCATTGTATTTATGTTTTATTTATGTTTATGTCCCTAACTTGTATGTTGAATAACTTAAGCATTAAAACTCAAATTGAGTTGATTTTAATTGCATTGTGAAGTTATTTTAATTATGTACATGATGCCTTGATTTATTCTCTGGTTTGACTTGTAAATAATGATTGATTAATCAAAGATGACACTTTATATTCCTCATGTAAAAATGCATTTTCTTGACTCTAGCTTCTATATGATCTTAATTAAAGATATTGCTTGAGTTATGCATGTAATTTAGAGGCATAGTTTAAGTACCTATGTATATGTTTCTATTTAGTTGCATTCTATTCATTTTGTCTCTATTTAACTTGCATTGAAAAATCAAAATACAAATGCATCTTGTTCCATAATTCCGTCTTACATAGTCTAGTGTATCTTTTGACCTAGATTATTAATAATCACTTAACATTGATAATAAAATTTAAGTAATTATGTTAATAGCTCGTGCCATTGTGTTCAACCATGGACTTATCCTGGATAAAAAAAATCAAGTCCTCTTCATAGAGATATTATGACTAGGTATTGATAAATTGTTTAAGCAGTCATATTACAATGAACTGATATTAACATAGTCGTTTAGCCGTTCATCAGTCCCGAAGGGGCATCTGCACTGGAGGGTTGCCGTCTGCTAGAAGTAGCGCCTCGCAAGGAGGAGAAGATGGTGCCCCCAGAGATGCGTGCCAGGAGATGCATGCGAGGTGCGGCATGGAATCGCAAGGGGGAGTGTGTCCACTGCGATCACGTTCCCTAGACTCGACTCAAACTCGAGGCCATCGTCCACGAGGAGATCCTCGTCGTTGTCTTAGCTGATCGCAACCGGTCTCGGAATCCCAAAGTCCTGGTCGGGTGGGAGGTGGACGGAGTCAAGGTTGATGGCAGAGAAGTCCATCCCGAGGCGGATGGTGGAGGCCTCGATGTCCTCCATGGAGACGACCTCCATCACCATGGCAACGAGGATGGGCGAGAGGCGAGTATCTCCACATGGCACCAAGGGCTATTGTTCTGGATTTGGGTTGTGGCTCCTGGAGAAATCGGTTGCCAATCTGATGCAGCACCACAAGAAGACATGATGCACATCATTGCACGAGAACAAGGAACCCGGATCTTCGGATCAGCAATTCTTTGCATGCTTCTCAAAATTAGGGTTTCTGATACCATGTTCGAAAATATAATATGGAAGCTAATATCGGAGAAAAGAATAAAACTTGAGGAACACGGGATTTTAATGTGGAACCCTACTCCCTAAGAAGCGGGATGAAACCACGGGAGAACGTCTCAAAGGGTTGATCGTTCATTGAACTTTCTCACTGGATACAAGGGGTGAGGGGCTTCTTATATAGCCCTCACTGAGTCTCCATATCTCACAACCGGTAGATGTGGGACTAAATAACTGGATGGGGTAATGGATCCTGGAATGATCCATTTACCCATCTACACCATAAGTGACGCATAACACATATTTCCCAACAGTCTCCCCTCCCCGAAATGAAAGCAGCGAACGATCTTGGATTTGCGACGTCGATGCCTCCTACCACTCATTAAAAAGCACAAGCAATCAGGCACGTCCCCAACATCCATCCTCCAAATATCCATTGGACCTTTAGCAGTCCTCCTCTCATCATCATTGCCCCATCTTCCTCCTCCATCCAACCCCCCACCCTTACAGTCAGGTGGCGGTGACCCTTTCATTTTCTCCCCATCATCCTCTCTAACTCCCACCTAATTATAACCAACATGGGAGTGAAAGTAAATGTGCATGCATATTAAAATAGCCAATGAATTGCCTTCACATTAAACTAATTATCTAGGGGCTAACCGAAAAAGATTTTTCATAGTAATATAAAATACATCAAAACTTGGAACAAATGATACTATCTGTAGTACTAAAATCCAACGCATAAATAGTAAATACAGTGAGTATGAAGCCCCAAAATGTTTGCATCAGACTGTGGTAACTTGAATTTACCTGCTTCTGAAGTTTTACAATCTGAAAATGCATCAAGCCGTCGGGTACATTCTCAGAGAAACAAGTGACTAGTACTTGATCATTATGATCTGCTATTTGATTCCTCGTTAAAGAAGCATCGGGAATGACTCCATTTGCCTCGTGAGCCTTTGAGTCTGAAATGCTTGATGACATCGCTTCACCAAATCAACCTGGATTGGTCATTTAAAAAGGGGTAACATAAGAATCAAATGCTTCTAGTGTAACGGGGAAAAACCAAAAAGAAGAGATAACATATAATTATTTCAAAAAACATTCCACAAAAGATGCAATCGATAAATACTGGTTTCAACAATATATATATATATATATATATAATTAAAAGAGGTCTTGGTCACATAAGCTCCAACCCTGCATTTCAATTTTATCAAGCATGCATCACTGAATGTTCCCAGTATAGAAGTTCGTCAACAGCAATGTTCAATCAGAAAGTCCAATCCGGTTTATATGTGCAGGCTGCACTTTTCTGATTTTAAAATTTACGAATGAGTAATTACGGATGCTCTATCCTTGCGAAGCAATAGAAAAATACAAACTAAAAATTGAACTTAAATGTGACGCAAACCTGCAGGTGAAATTTGAACGAACTTCCGCCTTAATTAACAGACACGCACTACTGACATATCGATTTAACATGCTTTGGGGATGTGAAAATGATGTGCAGCGAATCCCCGTTAGACAACAATAGTTTCAGAATAATTTCACAAGATTTCAAATTAACTGAAACTAACTGAGATGAAATAGTGATGTGCAGTTGCAGTCGTTACAGAAGTTCAGAAAATTAAATGTAAAGGGAACAAAAATATGAATAAAAATAAAACCGGAAGGAGTATCCTGAGAGGAGGAAGAGGATGAGGACTAGCGACGTCGACGGCGAGGAATCGGACTGTGGGAGTGATGGGGGCGGTCAATGGCGGCTTCGTGGTCGGCGGGCGGCGGACGCGGGAACGACCGAGCAGGAAGTGACGGCGGTGAAGGAGAGGCAGGGGTTGATGATGGGGATGGAGGCGGTGGAAATTGGGGATGGAAGCGGCGGCAGTGGAGGAGAGCGGCGGCGCCGAAGGCGGGAGGTGATGGCGCTGGAGGGCTTTTTGAGAGGAGAAATAAAAGAAGTATTTCGGGAGAGGGAAAGCTATTGCGAGAGTTGCATTGCTTCCCCGTTTCCCTTCCTCAAGCAAAAAAGCTGGTGGAATCGGTGGTGATGATGTGAGCATTTGGAAAAAAAATGATACTGTAAGGGCTCCTTTGGTAATCCGGTTATCCCCAGGTTACCTCAAGGTAACCCGCTTTATCCCTTTCTTCTCATAAAATGCAATTCTATCACAAATCATAGTGACATCACATCACATTCTTTATTCCAACCCTCTCCGACCCTTATAACCATCCTAAACAGCTACTATTCCAATCAGGTTATCCCAACTCATCCCAACCCAGCAACCAAACAGACCCTAAATGAAAAGCGGGTGGAATCGATGGTGATGATGTGAGCATTTGGAAGAAAAAAAACGATCATATTGTAAATGACCGATAAGTGGAGTATGACTCTGATGGATATGTAAATGGAATGCAAGTGTAACGCACTGTTGTCACTCCCTACTAATTAAATGATTATTATGCAATCAATGTTCTGTAGTTGGCAGGAAGGATCACAGTCCACTGCATTACTAACACAAGTGGTGGTCAATCTTCTAGTATTAGTGAGGCATCGTTGCACACAAAAGGGACCATAAGAAAAAGAATTGTAGCAACAGATGTGAAAACAAGTCACCTCAAAAATCAAACAAGAAGGTGATAAAATAATTCAAAAAAAGTATTTGAAATAGTAGGGGATTGTTGCTATATTTCAAATACCTTTTTATTTTTCTCTTTCATTTGTAATATTTTTTTAATACTCCAATACCTTAATTACGTTGACAATACTAATCTCTTAAAGCCTCTCCATTTATTTCTTTTGCAATGATATTGTAAGCAATATCATAATTACTCGTTCCATCCTTCTACACGTTACATATACATAATTATTGTGTACCTTTATTCTTTAAATGCTTATACGTTTCAAATATTTTGAATTGAGTATGGTCGTTCATGAGTTATATGCCTTGAACGGATGTTCAAGCCTGTATTATAGCCCTCGTTATTCAAATTTTAATATTGGAGGTTACAATTTCTTTTACATTTGGATCAAACAACCAATGCTCTTTGTGTTTCATTTCTAACGTCATTTACATTAACGAAGGGTATATCCTTTTGTAATTGAAATTGACATACAATCTATATAAAGGGGGTCAAGAGCATTTGTTTTAATACAACAAATAAAAAAACATTTCTATCTTGTTCTTCTCTCAATTGAGTGAGTCTATTCCAAAGGAAGTGTTTTAATTGCTCAATCGATCTTGACGTTGGCGAGCGCACGCCCGTTAAGATCTCGTCATTGTATCCTGAAGAATAGTCGTACCAGTACAGGTTGCACCGTCGGAATTTCTGTGGGAGGTACGAATCATTTCTTAAAGACAGTGAATTTTGCACGCCTCAGCTAGTTGGTTCGTCTCATCGCAATAGATCTGGTATTATTTCTAACCCTTCTTTTATTTTACTTACAATCATAAGAATAGATATGGAGGGCGTTGTTATGCTTGATTCAAAATCTCTTCTTCCTGATGTATCTAAAATTAAGTAGTTTTCCAGTTCCCACTATAAACGTTGGCAAGAAAAAAATACTTTACTAGAGCTAAATAATGTGGCTTATGTCTTTAGCATACCTAAATCAAAATTTGATTTTTCTGCATGGAAAAAGGCTAATAAAGTTTGTAGACATACTATATTGAGCACGCTTTCAAATGAACTTGTTGATGTCTATTATACATCTAAATTAGCATCTGAGATTTGGGAATGCCCACGGAAGAAATGTATTTTAGAAAATGCAGAAAATCAAAAATTTGCAATGTGTAATTTCCTAAACTTCAAAATGGCAGAAGACAAGGATATTACATCACATATCCATCAGTTTCTTGTTTTAGTTGATAACATAAACAGTGAAAAAATGAAATTGCATGATTCTTTTCTAGCCGGATGCCTAATAGAAAAAATTACCTAAAACCTGAAAAGAATATAAAAATAATTTGAAACATAAAAGAAAGATCATGACCCTCGATGTTGTAATTATCCATATTAGGATGTGATTTTTACTCAGCAAACCCTATAAACTTTTTAAATTACCTCTACGACCTTTTGCATAACATAATTACCCCCATCGACCATGTAAATTACCCCAAGAACCCCCACGAGCTTCAAACAGATTACCTAGAGGGTTCATGGGATAAGAGTTGGCAAGTTTACGGGGTCGAGGGAGGAATTAGGTTTTTTCAAAGGTCGTGGAGGTAATTGACAAAGTTTATAAGGGCTGTCGGGTAAAAATCCCTATTAGGATTGAAGAACAAAGTAAGATTAGGGAAAATCAGAAAAGGCTCAAGAAATGATGGCTAAAGCTAATGTTGTGGAGAGCAACTCAAATAATTCTTTCAAGCCTCGAATTAAAAACAATAAAAATAATCAAAAGGGATGTGGAAATTTTTTCCAAAGGAAAAGTCACAATCCAACTTTTAAAAGAAAGATTGCAAATTGCTTCGTTTGTGGGAAACAGGGTTATAAAGATGCTCAATTTAGATATAAAAAATTGAGTGATCAACCAAAAGCAAATATCGTGACTGAAGCTGAAATTGTTGTTGCGGTTGTGAGTGAGGCAAACTTGGTGGCACATGGAAAGGAATGGGTGGTTGATTCTGGCGTCATTCGTCATATATGTGATGATATGAATGTATTTAGCTCCCATACACCTGTGAAAGAAGGAGAAGATAAAGTATATTTTGAGAACTCTCAAACTTCCCCGGTCATTGGAAGAGGAACAGTCGAGTTGAAACTGACTTCCAACCAAATCCTTTCACTGCGAGATGTGCTTCATATACCTCACATCCGTGTGAATTTAATTTCAGTATTCCTTCTCATCAAGAATGCAGTAAAAGTTGCTTTTGAGTTTGACAAATTTGTCATGACATCTGAGACTTTTGTTGGGAAAGGGTACATCAATCAAGGTCTTTTTGTACTAAACATTATTAATGTGTTGAATAAGAAAGCTTCTACTTCTTCTGCTTATATGCTTCTCTTTAATTTTTGGCATGGAAGATTAGGACACCTCAACTTTTCTTATATGAAAAAGTGAAACAGTTAGGATTGATTGAGAATTTACCTTTATCTTTTGCAAAGGAAAAGTGTGAAATTTGTATAGACTCCAAATCCACTAAAAAGCATTGTGCTTCCAAACACAATAGAGAATCTGAATTATTAAAGCTTATTCATATTGATTTAGGTTATTTGAAAGGGAATATTACTAGAGGTGGAAAAAAGTTTTATATTACTTTTATTGATGATTTTCTCACTATACTATGATTTATTTGCCAAGTTCAAAAGACGAAGCTTTTGAAATGTTTCTAAGATACAAAACTGAGATTGAAAATCAACTCAACGGGAAAATAAAAAGGTTAAGTTCGGATAGGGGAGGTGAATATGATTTCAAATCTTTTAATGATTTTTGTGTGCAAAATGGTATAATCCATGAATTTACACCTCCTTATTCTCCTGAATTAAATGGTGTATCAGAAAGAAAAAATAGGACTCTTAAAGAAATGACAAATGCTATGTTAATCAGCTCAAGTACTCCTTTGAATTTGGGGGGGGGGACATTACTTTCGGCATGCTTCATACAAAATAGAATACCTTATAAAAGGACTAATAAAGCACCATATGAACTATGGAAAGGTTATACATCAAAAATGAAATACTTGAAAGTGTGGGGGGTGTTTAGCCAAAGTTTTGCTTCCTGAACCTAAGAAAAGGAAATTTGGTGCAAAAATTTTTGATTGTTTATTCATTGTTATGCTCATAATAGCCATGTTGGTCATTATTGTGTTGCATAACGATTTCTTGTCCTTAGAAGAAAAAATAATATAATGGAACTGAATACTATTGTTGAAAGTAAGAAATGCTGAATTTTTTTAGCATATTTTTCCTGTAAAATCTCATCTAGAAATGCCTTCTAGAACTGTAACTATGAACAATTATATAGACGACGAATCTCGAGAATTAAGAAGGTTTAAGAGAGCTAGGAAAGAAACTAATTTTGGTGGTGATTTCTTTACATACCTAGCTGACAATGATCCTCAATCATACAAAAAAGCTATTTCATCTCCTGATTCTATCTTCTGGAAAAAAGCTATCCACGACAAATTAGATTCCATAATGGTTAATCATACACGGGAATTGGTAAATTTATCACCATGTGCTAAAACTATCAGGTATAAGTGGATTTTTAAAAGGAAGTTGAAACTTGATGGTTTTGTAGAAAAATTCAAAGCAAGATTAGTGGCAAAAGGTTATTCTCAAAAGAAAGATGTAGATTATTTTGATACTTTTGCTCCTGTAACTAGAAGAGTTTTAATTGCTTTAGCTTCCATTCATAAACTAGTGATTCATCAAATAGAGATTAAAAATGCTTTTTTAAATGGTGATTTAGAAGAAGAAATTTACATCGATCACCCTGATGATTGCATTGTTTTAGGAAATGAAAATAAAATATGTAAATTAGTTAATCTTTGTATGGATTGAAGCAGGCACCTAGACAATGGCATGACAGTTTTGATAAAGTGCTAGTTTCTAATAGTTTTCATAATAATGGTGCAGATAAATGTATTTATTCTAGAGTTGATGGTGTAAATTGTGTCATTATTTGCTTATATGTTGATGACATGCTTATATTTGGAACTACTCTAGATATTGTTAATCATACAAAGAAATTGTTAGATTCTCATTTTGATATGAAAGATATGGGAAGAGCAAATATAATTTTAGGTATACAACTTATGATGAAATCTAATTTTATTTTGCTTTCTCAAGAACATTACATTAAAAAATATTGAAAAAGTTTTCTTCTTTGACTGTAAGCCAGTAAGTACTTTTAATGCTAACTCGCATCTTAAGAAAAATAAAAGTGATAATGTATTTCAGACAAAATATGCACAGATTATTGGCAGTCTTATGTACTTAATGAATTGTACCAGATCCAATATTGCATATGCTATGGGAAGACTAAGCAGGTATACTCAAAATCTCAATAGAGAACATTGGGACGCTCTTAATAGAGTGCTTAAATACCTTGAAGGGACAATGAGATATTGCTTAAAGCTTTGTGGAGAACCTTCAGTACTTGAGGGGTATTGTGAGGTGAACTGTATCTCAAATTTAGATGAATTAATATCTACTAGTGGATATATTTTTACTCTTGCAGGAGGAGATGTTGCTTGGAAATCAACCAAGTAAACTTGTATTGCTCACTCTACTGTGGAATCTGAGTTCGCCTTATAGAAGGCAGGCTTTGAGGCTGAATGGTTGAGAACCCTTTTAGCAGATCTTTCCATTTGGATTAAGCCAGCACCATCTGTATTCATCCATTGTGATAGCCAAGATGTTATAGAAAGAGCTAAAAATAAAATCTACAATGGGAAAAGCAGACATATTCATCTGAGGCACAATATTGTGAGGCAACTCATTGATGATGGCATCATATCCATGGATTATGTGAAGTCGGAGTTAAATTTGATTGATCCTCTGACTAAACCAATAAGCAAAAAGCTTGGGGAGAGTACATCAAGGGGAATGAGATTATGACTGAATCAAGAGTCGAAGTGATGGAAACCCAACCTTCATTAATGGAGATCCCAAGAAGAAGGTTCATATGGGATAAACAATTCACTAGATGACTTGCATGATACTATCAAATCTTCCCTATTCCTATGGTGTACAGTGCGATAGTAGGAAAAGTGGTGAGGTTGAATATACAAGCTCTCAATGGACATCATAGCCCAAATTGGTTGGTGTATAAAAGTAGTATACACTTGATGATGATCCACCTATATGGGTGTGGATGTGAGGCCACATCCTATGAGATTTTGGGGCAAACTCTCTTGAGCACTCATGAAAATCCAGGTAGACGCATGGCCAAAACGTGTCAAATCGCATGAGCAACAAAGATTAGAAAATGTAATGTGAGATATGGATCAAAGATTTCAAAAATAAAGGATTGGTTCATAAGAATAGTAATTCCACCAACCTTTAGAAGTTATATTCATATCATCTATGTCTTGGTTCATAGTCGATAAGACACCAAGTCTTATGCATTACATTTTCGAGTTCCTTCAAGAGTCCTCATTAGTTTTTTTATCCCTCTTATGATAATGTATCTTATATTTTGTTATTCATTTTTTAAATTGTGGGGGATGATAAATTAGTTCAAAAAATATATTTAAAATAGTGAGGGATTGTTGTTATATTTCAAATACCTTCCTATTTTCTTTATCATTTGTAATATTTTTTTAATAATCCAATACTTTAATTAAGTTGACAATATTAATCTCTTAAAGCCTCTCTGTTTATTTCTTTTCTAATGATATTGTAAGCAATATCATAATTACTCCTTCTACACCTTACACATACATAATTATTCTGTACCTTTATTCTTTAAATGCTTACAAGTTTCAAACCTTTTGAATTAAGTATGGTTGTTCATGAGTCATATGCCTTGAACGGATGTTCAACTTGTATTATAGCCGATATTATTCAAATTTTAATATTGGAGGTTACAATTTCTTTTGAATTTGGATCGCTAATGCTCTTTGCGTTTCATTTCTAACGTCATTTACATTAACGAAGTGTATATCCTTTTGTAACTGAAATTGACATACAATTTATATAAAGGGGGTCAAGAGCATTTGTTTTAATACAACAAATAAAAAAACATTTCTATCTTCTTCTTCTCTCAACTGAGTGAGTCTATTCTGAAGGAAGGATCTTTGTTTCTCAATCGATCTTAACGTTGGCGAGCGCATGCCCCTCAAGATCTCGTCATTGTATCATGGAGAATAATTGTACCGGTACCGGTTGCACCGTCGAAATTTCCGTGGGAGGTACGAATCTATTCTTAAGGACAGTGCATTTTGCATACCTCGGCTAGTTGGTTCGTCTCATCGCAGTAGATCAGGTATTATATTTCTAACCCTTCTTTTATTTTACTTACAAAAGGAACGACATGTGAACTGAAATTTGAGAAATAGATGCAAAGTTACAATGGATGATTAAATAAATGGCACTATGGCAACCTAACTGGATGCCACCAAATCTAAAATCTAGAATAAACATGAATAACACATACATATATTTGGGACCTCCAAACAAGCACATGATCCGCGATCAATATATACATTGGATTGGAGCAGAGATTAATCAATGATAGATTCCTTGGAAAATAAAGCCTAGAGTTGGCATCGAGCTGGGTCGGGTCGGGTTTGAATTGGTCTGACCAAGCCCATTTAAATGTATGAGTTAATGGACTGGACCTAGGCCTATTTTATTTCAAATTCCAAGCCCAAGCCTAAATCAGGGACAAACAAAATGGGTCATGTTCAGGTCATGCTGACCCAATTAGCACCTATGTACACCAATATCACGTGTCCCTTTCTTCTTACATTTATCTGGTTATTTCTCATGCACGTGTGCATGCTTAATACTTTAAGTACACCAACTAATTGTGACATTAGTTATATGTTGGAAATAGAAATGTGGTAAAAATTACGATGACTTAAACTACCATTTAATTCACCATTCAATATTCTGTAGCAGATACGAGCACTATGACCCAATACAGATTAGTTACTTACAGTTGTACGTGATCTAACATTTGACGACATAGATTCCATTCTTGCATATTAATGTAATAATCTTGCATATTAATGTAATAATGTCCTCGATCCATGATAATGGATATGATTATTAATGGATCTAAGTATTTATTCTAAACTCAAAATAAGTATATGAAAGTTAGAACATGGTATTTGGAGCAAACATGAATATACCGGATATAATTAAATCGTATAGGTCGGGCTATTGGGCATGAGAGTTTGGGCTTTCTCAGGTCAGAACCCGACCCGATAATCAATACGGGTACATTTTGAGGCCCACAACTCATCCACTAAATTTCTGGTTCAAGTTCGGGTTTGGGTCGGGTTATGTGGGTCAGGTTTTGGGCCGAGTCGGGCCGACCCAGCCCAATGCCCAACCCTAAATAAAGCCAGATGGAATTGAATACTTGGACTAGAATCCAAAACAAAAAAACAACTTAATGACTCTGGGAGGGATAGGAAAAGGATAGATACCATCCGGGGTTCGGCTATAGTAGTGATGGTGCTTATGACGATGGTGGAGGTGGTAGGCGAGGATGGCGTAGGTGGCTGAAGGTGAGGAGGTGTCATTAAGAGGGTGAACAATGTTGGGCTTCCAATTGAAGGGATCGGGGAGGGAAAGAGAGGGGTTGAGGTGGTAAAGGTATGGGAAGAGAGAAAGAATACAATTGGTGTAGGGAGAAAAGAAGGGGGAGGGAGAAGTTTATATCCAAGTAAAAATCAAATTTCCTCTACCTTGATAACTGTTGAGATGATTGCTATTATTAGTATAGACTTTTATGTAATTTTTATTTTCCTTTCATATTCTTGTAATTTACCCAAGGGTTCTTCTCCTATATAAGGAAACCCTTGGGTCTCTCATAAAGCATTCAAGTCTATTCCCTCAACATGGTATCAGAGCCATGTATTATCCCTAACCCTAACCCCTCTCGAACTCGACACCTGTTCCCTTAAAAAAAAAACTCCCCGCCGCCCAACCCAGCGACCCCCGACCCCCATCGCCTCTGACCCCCGTCGCCCTCGGCCCCGCGCCCATCGCCTCCAGCACCGCCCCCATCGCCTCCGGCCCCGCCCCTTCAGCCCTCGTCCCCCATCGCCCTCGGCTCCCATCGCCATCACCCTCAACCCAGCGACCCCCGACCCCCGTCGCCCTCCATCAGGCTTCCTCGCCGCCCCCTCCATCAGGCTTCCTCGCCGCCCCTCCATCAGGCTTCATCGCCGCCCCCCCCCCATCGCCCTCCCCCCCTCGCCCTGGCCCTAGTCTCCATCGCCCCTGTTCCCCATCACCCGTGCACCTGTGCCCAGTGCCCAGCCCCCGCGCCCAGTGCCCAGCCCCCGCGCCCCTCCCCTCGCACTCTTCGCGTGCGTCCTCCAGACGTCCTCCAGGCGCTCGGCGAACAGCACCAGCGCATCTTCTCGCGCGCGCGTCCTCCAGACGTCCTCCAAGCGCTCGACGAACAACACCAGTGCATCATCTCGCGCGAGCATCCTCTAGACGACCTCTTGTGCGACACTGACTCACAGACCGAGGAGCCACTGCTCGTCGGGTGTAGTAAGGGATTTTGTAAGTCAGATTTTCGTTTCCTGCGCCCCTGCCTTTCACGGTTGTGATCGACTGGTTTTCTTAGTCACGTTTTTCGCAAGCGGCAAGAATTAGCAACAATGATTGTATAAGTCTCATTCTGGAGATTTGCTTATATTGATCTACTCCCCGGTAGAAGTCCTTTATTCGGCTAATCTTATCATCATGTCGGATAATAAGGGTGACATCTTCTCAACCAGAGCCTTCAAGGGCCCGGCTCCTATCGTTAAGATGGATGGAACCATTATGAATTGTTGTCCATGCAGTTTCTCACCCTCATGCAGTGCAACAATAAGGAGCACATCTTGACAGATCCAGAGCCAGAGGACAAGACCGGGGCAAATGCTTCTTGGAAGCAAGATGATGCATACGCACGTGTTTGGCTTTGTGGGACTCTTTCTACAGAGATAGCCAATGATATTCTTACTCAGCCCACTGCCAAGGCAATGTGGTTCACATTGGCCTCCACCTATGCACAGGCAAAGAATGAGGCCAAGATCCTTCAACTGCAGTTTGATATCTATAATACCAAACAGAATGGTCGTCCCTTGCATGTTTACTTCTCTTCGCTGCGTGGCATGTTTGAAAAGCTCCATAGCTACATGCCCATTACGACGTCTACTGAGCAACAAAAGATATATAGAAACTCCACGATGGTTGGAGTCTTCATGGCTGGACTTGACAAAGAGTATGATGGTGCACACACTCATCTTCTTACAGAAGCAACCATTTCCCCTACAGAGGAGGCCTATAGTCGTCTCAGCCGGCTCACGATCCCGTCGACATCCACGTCTTCGCACTCCTCAGCAATGACCGCTTCTCGTGGTCGAGGTAGGACGATCCAGTCCAGAGGACGTACATCTCGAGGAAGAGGCAATGGACGTTACCATGGTCCTTGCACCTACTGCCGCAAGCCTGGACATGCAGAGGAGACATGCTATCAGAAGCATGGATATCCAGTTTCTGGTCGAGCAGCAGAGCAGATTGTATCTGCGGAAACTTCAGTTCCCCAGGCCGATCCTCGCCTGGATGATATTGTCTCTCGTATTCGGGAGATCATGACTCCTAGTGCTGACACCACGACAGATACCGCTACAGCAGCTAGCTCCTCAGGTATCACCTATGCATTTACTGGTAGTACGGATACAGACATGACAGAGTGGATTATGGATTCTGGTGCTTCTCACCACCTGTGTGGAGACAAAACGCAACTGAAGTCCTATAGGACTATACCACCCGGAAGATGGGTCGTCATTGCTAACGGCGACCACCTACCTGTTACAGGACAGGGGGAGGTGCAGTTGACACCATCCATGCGTCTGAGAAATGTTTTATATGCTCCTGCATTTCAAATGAATTTACTTTCTATTAGTCATCTTACCAAGGATCTGCATTGTCGTGCCATCTTTGACCCTTCATCTCTTGTGTTTCAGGACATACTCACGGGCAGGGTGATTGGAAGTGGCCGTGAGCAGCGGGGACTCTACAGACTGGTCCAACCTCCTCATGCTAGTGTTTCTGTTATACCTACTGGACCTGTCTCTCCTTACTTATGGCACCTTAGGTTTGGACATCTTCCTCTGCAGAAGTTATGTCATGTTTTGCCTCAGATTTCTACACGATCCTCCTTTCAGTGTGAAGCATGCCAACTTGGAAAGCATCACCGTTCAACCTTTCAATCCCGTCAGAGTCGGAGCAGCTCTAAGCTATTTGAGCTCCTTCATTTAGACATTTGGGGTCCTAGTCGTGTTCCTGATCTCCAAGGACACCGGTTTTATCTTGTCGCTGTCGATGATTTTTCTAGACTATCTTGGGTCTTCTTATTGAAAAATAAGTCTGAGGCTGGATCCACTATCAAGTATTTTATTAATGAAATAAAGAATATTTTTTCGGCAAATGTCAAGTATATTCGTTCTGACAATGCCTTAGAATTTTGCACCTTACATCTTTCTGAGTTCCTTAGATCCCATGGTATTGTACACCAGACCTCATGTGTCTACACTTCCCAGCAGAACGGTGTTGCTGAGCGCAAACATCGTCACTTACTTGATGTAACCAGAACATTGTTGATACAGAGCCGTGCTCCTCATTCTTACTGGGGTGATGCTGTCCTTACTGCTTGCTATCTGGTAAATCGTATGCCCTCATCCGTGTTAGGAGAAAAGATTCCTTACTCGATTGCGTTTCCCGAGAAGAATCTCTTCTCTCTTACACCTCGTGTGTTTGGATCCGTTGCATTTGTTCATGATGTCTCTCCAGGGCGTGACAAGCTCTCTCCTAGAGCTGTCAAGTGTGTATTTGTCGGCTACTCTCGTACCCAAAAGGGGTATCGCTGCTTTGATCCACTAAGCCAAAAATATTATGTTAGTGCTGACGTTACGTTCTTTGAATCGATCATGTATTTTTATCCTACAGGTGACAGACTTACTCCATCTGACTCCGATGATGAGATATACATGCCACCACCTCCTACAGTTGGCTCTTCACCTTCATCTCTTCCTCCTCCACTGCCACCACCTCCCTCCGCCATCACCACCACCACCACCACCTCCGCCACCACCACCTTCATTGGTTCAATTCTTACCTCATATTGTTCCTCGCCGACCTCTCTCTATTCGCCATGATCACAGGCCTTGCCCATCATCCAGCACGCCTCAGGTATGTAATGAGCATATTATCTCTACTGATGGCACTACTGAGTTAACTGTACAACAGGAGGAGTAGGCACCCTCTCAAGAGGGAAATATACAAGTCCAGGACGTAGCAGATGATCTTGACGTACCAATTGCTCTACGAAAGCAGAAACGAGCGTGTGCTAATTACCCTATTGCAGCTGAAACTTCTTTGAGCAGGTTGTCAGAGGATTTCAGGAGATTTACGCTAGCACTATCAGCCGTACAGATACCGCGAACATATCAGGAGGCTCTCAAAGATAGTCAGTGGAGATTAGCCATGGAGGAGGAAATGGCTGTGCTACAATCACGTGGCACGTGGAGTCTTGTTTCTCCTCCTATAAATACATCAGTCGTAGGATGCAAATGGGTGTTCACTGTGAAACACCGTGCGGATGGCAGTGTGGATCGCTATAAGGCGAGACTCGTGGCACGAGGATTTACTCAGACATATGGGGTAGACTATCACGATACTTTCTCACCAGTTGCTAGACATTCTACTCTGCGCATTCTCCTTGCTGTTGCTGTGATACGAGATCGGCCTCTTTATCAGCTTGATGTTAAGAATGCATTTCTCTATGGTGACCTCCAAGAGGAGGTTTACATGCAGCAGCCACCTGGTTTACTGCTGAGGGGGAGTGTCAGAAGGTTTGCAGGTTGCACAAGGCTATCTATGGCCTCAAGCAAAGTCCAAGAGCATGGTTCCAAAAGGCTCTCGGACTTGATAGAACAACAAGGGTTTGCGAGATCAACTGCTGATCACTCATTGTTCATACAGAAGACCCAGAGAGGTATTACAGTCATTCTTGTTTATGTTGATGACATTATTATCACAGGGGATGACGAGCAGGGCATTCAGGATACCAAGGACTTCCTAGGTAAACAGTTTGTGACCAAGACCTTGGACATTTACGTTACTTCCTCGGAATAGAGTTTGCCAGGAATCAACAGGGTCTTGTTATGACCCAGAGAAAATATGTTATAGATCTTCTTTCAGAAACTGGCATGGCAGATTGTAGACCTGCCACTACTCCGCTTGACCCAAGCATGAAGTTCTATGATGATGATATTGAGGAGGTCGACAAGAGAAGATACAGAGAGCTTGTTGGCAAGCTACTATATGTAACTATTACCAGGCCTGACATAGCATTTGCGGTTAGCAAAGTGAGTCAGTTCATGGAGCAGCCCAGACAAGCTCACATGGATGCAATCCATACGATTCTGAGATACTTGAAGACTTCACCTGGTACTGGACTTCTTTTCAGCAGAGGCACATCTCTTTCAGTAACAGCATATGCAGATGCAGACTATGCCGGGTGTCCGAAAGATAGAAAGTCTACGTCTGGATTTGCTGTGTTCATAGGGAATTCTCTGGTTTCATGGAAGAGTAAGAAGCAGACTGTGGTTGCTAGATCAAGTGCTGAATCAGAATACAAGGCCATGGCACAAGCTAGTACAGAGATGATGTGGGTCAGATCCGTTCTCACTGACCTAACCATAAAAGTACAGCTTCCCATGCACCTCCAATGTGATAATCAAGCTGCTCTCTTCATTGCAAATAACCCAGCCTTTCATGAAAGAACGAAGCACATAGAGGTAGATTGCCACTACACTCGTGACATGATACAGAAAGGTATTATCACTACTACACATGTCAGTTCTGGAGACCAGACAGCAGATATACTTACAAAGGCTCTAGCAAGAGGTCCTTATCAGAAATGTTGTTCCAAGATGTGTCTTATTGACATCTACGCTCCAGCTTGAGGGGGAGTGTTGAGATGATTGCTATTATTAGTATAGACTTTTATGTAATTTTTATTTTTCCCTTTCATATTCTTGTAATTTACCCAAGGGTTCTTCTCCTATATAAGGAAACCCTTGGGTCTCTCATAAAGCATTCAAGTCTATTCCCTCAACAATAACAAATCTACAATTATTACAATGTAAACAATACCATAATTAATTAAATCAACTTCGCAATGAATGTATATCCATTACAATTTGAATGGGGGTGCACTTCAACTTAAAAGGCTATCCAACCCAGCATTGAACTTTTGCTTCACCTTCCAACTGCTTGGTGATGAATCCACGATTCATCATCTTAATATCTTGATCTTAGCAAAATCCCCAAGTAAAATTCCCTAATAAATATCCATAAAATCCATAAATTAACAAAATAACTCTTGTAAATAAAATACACTAATTATTGTATATTGGATTGCACAAAATAAATTAACACTAAAAGCCGCAAAAATAAAGGAGTTTTATACTTGTAAATAGCCCAAAACTTCATGTATTTTTAATAAATTCATTTCAACTCCTTTTTGCCTAATTCTTTCTCTAACTTGTTTATAATAATGTACATAAAAATACAAAAATACAAAATAAATTATATCTCAAATCAAGCGCTCTAAGAATTTCATTTTTTGCTTATATCCATTTTTAGAAGGGATTTGTACATACATAATTCTATATACTCCTATTATTATGTGCATAACTCTCTAATATTCATAATTACATGTAGAATCTCGAATAATGCTTTATTGTTGCATGAAATAACCCCGTGTTATGTTCTGTTTATTTGTCTATTATAATTGATAGTTTCCGTTAGAAAATGACAAATTTTCCACAAACTCTCAATCTTATTTGTAAATCATGTTGATCGACGCTCTCTAGTGATATCTCCATGTGGTTATGATCAGCTACAGTGCTTGGAGCAGAAATATGATTTTATCATAGATGTTGTTCTTTATTGACCCGAGAGGATGGGGTTTGTTCTTGCAAAAGAGGTTGTGGCTAAATTAGATGGAGTGATATGCTCGTCTTCGATTCTTTGATGGGCATCACAAAACATGTTGATGTCAATGTTAGACATGTAAACCCTTGGCAAATCATTTCTACAATAAATATTATTGTAAATTAGTTATCAATAAAGTTATTGATTTATTCACTCTCTTTTTGAGATTATAATATGCATGTACTTATTGGACTCATCTGTACAAATAGGATCATGTACCTTGGTCATCTTGAGATCATACACTAGTTAATCTAATTACTGAACCATAGAGGTTGACGTTGGGTTCAATATCTAAGATGTTAGATTGAGGAGTCAATCACACTGTCAAGTGACTATCGAGAAGATATCTCCAGTTTGAGAAGGATATGCCTATCCTTACTCTAAAGGCCGACATCCAACCAACCTCTTGATGCAGGTCCTCCACACATGAATAGGTATCTGAAGATGATTCTGAGAAAGTGGAATAAAGAGGTATTTGGAAATATTGAAGTGCAGCATCTTACAGATCTTAAAAATGTAACTGAGGCTGAACAGAAGCTAAGGGATCATTGGGATGATCAGAATTGGAAGGATCTTCTAAAAGCTAGAAAGACATATATAGATACAACTTGTGCTTATGATACTTTTCTTCGTCAGAAGGCTAAAGTCAATTGGCTGAAAGAAGGAGATTCGAACACCAGATACTTTCACACTGTGATAAACATGAGGAGCCGACAAAGCATTGTTGACTCCTTCATCAAGTCTGGGAATTATGGAGGAAGCTGGGAAAGCATTGCTGAAGCTGGAGTTGCTTATTATTCAGATCTCTTTAAATCTCAGGGGACTTCTTGGGATGATGAGATGTTGGATGTTATCCCTAGGATCATCAACATAGATGACAATGAAAATTTAATTGCTATTCCTGATAAAGAGGAGATTCTTAAAACAATCAAATCCTTTGCTGAATATAAGGCTCCTGGTCCAGATGGGTTACTGCAGAATTCTATGTGGACAATTGGGAGACAGTGGAGGGAGATGTGTATTCGGCAGTAACTGAATTTTTATGAAGCTATGGATGCCTGATTCAATCAAAGCAACCTTCCTTGTTATGATTCCTAAGAAGAAGAACCCTTGTATGTTCAGTGAACTCAGACCAATAAGCCTATGCAATGTCAGTTACAAGATCATCACAAAGATTTTAACTGATAGATTGGCCCCTTTCATGAATAAGCTGATTGCTGAGAATCAAGGGGGTTTATTGTTGGGAGGAGCATTTTTGATAACGTGGCCCTAGCCCAGGAATTGGCTCAACACCTCAAAAAGAAAAGCAGAGGAAGTAATGTCATAATGAAACTTGATATGGAAAAGGCTTGTGATAGAATGGAATGGAAATTTCTCTTTGCGGTCCTATCCAAATTTGGGTTTAATGACCTGGTAATTAACACAATTAAAGCCTGCATATGTAATGTTCCTTTCTCTCTACTAATTGATGGTACGTCCACGGGATGGTTTAAGAGTTCAAGGGGATTGAGATAAGGGGATCCTCTTTCTCCAGCGCTCTTCATTCTAGCTGAGGAGGCAATGAGTAGAGGACTTTTGAAGCTTCTGAATAATGGGAAATTGAAGCCTTTTTATACGCGTCCGAATGTCCCCATTGTCTCTCATCTGTATTTTGCTGATGACACCATCATTTTCACAAATGATGGGAAACGTTCTCTAGAGAATTTGAAGGATTTTTTACACAAGTATGAGGAGGCCTCAGGATAAACGATTAATGTAGCGAAGAGTAATTTCTACACCAACGGGCAGAATAGCATCTTGATCAAAAAGATTATGGGTTTTAGTGATGGAAAGCTACCGTTTACTTATTTGGGCTGTCCAATCTTCCAAGGCAGGATAAAAATGAAATATTTTGATAGTCTGATTGAAAATGTTCAGAACAAGTTGGCAGGATGGAAGAGTAAAACTCTCTCGGTAGGAGGAAGGATCACGCTGATCAGACATGTCCTTTCGAGCATCCCCATCCACGTGATGATGGTGTATGATATTCCTCAAGGAGTCATTAGCAAATTGGAAAGCATATTTTCAAATTTTTTTGGCAGGGATCGAAGGAGAACAAGGCTAAGCATTGGGTAGCTTGGGAGCAGATTTGTAAGCCTCTTGCTGAAGGTGGTCTGGGCATTCGGTCTCTGGGGGAGATGATGTTGGCCATCAGAATGAAGATGACATGGCATTATATGCAGAATAATTCTCTTTGGATAAACTTCATGCAAAAGAGGTATGGTAGTTTAGATGACGTTAATGTTTATGCTCCGTCAAGATGGAAAAATCTCCAAACAGCCTGGAAGGAGGTTGGTAAATACACCTCTTGGACTGTTGGAAATGGGAAAATCAGATTTTGGTTAGATCATTGGCTGCCTGGTGGACCCCTCTAGCCTCAAGAGGGGATTATCTTGGATGAACCTGATACCTTAATATCGGATATGTTTGATGCTGAAAGCTGGAACATGAACAAATTAAGATCTACAGGGCTGGAGGATGATAAAATTGAGGAGATCCTGGCTAAGAAGATAAAACTCAAGGATGAGGATCCAGAAAGGTTTTGGACCTTGAATAATCAGGGTATTCCTACAGTTAAGAGCGCACGGCAATGCATCAGAAAGAAAGGAAGATGCCAGCAATGGGGTAGGGCTATATGGGATCCAGGAATCCCATCGAAGATTTCAATTATGCTTTGGAGACTCTTTCACAAGAAATTGCCTTTTGATGACAATGTGATTAAAATGGGCTTCAGTATGGCTTCAAGATGTAACTGTTGTGATAATCCGAGCACTGAGGACCCTGAACATGTATTCTTCTATGGGAAGGTTGCGGTGGCTCTTTGGAACTGGTTCTTTGATACATTTAAGCTTTATAGAAACACGAGGGACTTCTTTGGCTGGATGAGATTTATCTTCAAATGGAGGTCGAAAGAGACCCTTCTTAGAAAAGCCAGGAGGATTTTCCTAGCCTGGCTCCTCTGGAACATTTAGGCTGAAAGGAACAAAAGAAGATTTGATGATGATCATTCTTCTATTTGTTTCTTGGTAAAGAAGGTGCAGCTGGATACTAGGATGATAATCCCTTTGGTGTGTTCGAACCTTGTGGCAAATAAAGCTGAGGAAGATTTCTTGCAAAAGCTAGGGTTTGAATCTAGACAAAAGGAAAGGATTTGGAAAATCTTCTGCTGGAAAAAGCCGGAAAGTGGAATTCTAAAACTCAACTCTGATGGAGCTTCAAAGGGTAACCCATGGATTGCAGGGGGAGGAGGTATTATTAGGAATCATAAAGGGGAGATGGTACTCTCGTTCTCTTGTTTCTTGGGGATTGCTACGAATATGGAGGCTGAGCTTAGGGCTGCCGTAGAGGGACTGATCATCTGCAGGAGCCACAATTTCAATAGAATTTGGCTGGAACTTGATTCTGAGGTGTTGGTTAAGATGGTGGAAGATGGTGTTTGCAGAATTCCCAACCTTAGGAATTGGTGGGATGAGATTGATTCTGTTAAGCATCTCATTGTGAGAGTCTCCCATGTATACAGAGAGGCTAATGTTGCTGCAGATGCTTTGGCTAATCTTGCAATCAGGCAAAGACGGGATCAGATCTTCTATGATACTAGCCAATTACCCCTGAAAGTCAAAGGGTGTATTACACTGGATAAGGAGCAACTTAATTATGTTAGATTCAAAATTTGAATTGAATTGCTTTGTCTTGATGGACTAGATCGACTTTTTGCCTAACGGATGATTTTCTGAAGACATTTGCATGTCTTTTCAAAACATCAGGTTTCACTCATTTTGGTCGCTGATAGGGTTGGGAGAAGCTGGAGTAATGATGAGTTTTGGTATTTCCACTTCTTGAGCAGGAATTTGAACCGCTGATTGTACATTTTTGATCTTTCTCGAGGCAGAAAATCATGATTCCAATTCTATATATATACACATGGAGATCCCTTTCTTCTTCAAACACTATTCTCTGGAATGACGTGCTCAGTGCTGTTTGAGCGACAATTGAAGGGAACGATCTTCCATCGGCAGATTCTGAAAAATGAAGCTCTCTTTTTCCTCCTTTCTTCCTCAGATTCCATTCTAATATTGGATTAGAAGATCTGGAGAAAGAAGAGGATGATTTCATGTTTTTATCCAAGAAACTTTTGGAAGCTGAGTCCAGGTTCTTTGATATCCTCTATCCCTTTAAACTCCTTGCTTCTAGATATAGAAAGAGCTTTATTACTCAGAGGGATTTCTTGAATGCTCTCTTGATCTTGAGCAGAGTTTCCGTTACAATGATGGAAGCAAGAATTGACTACTGGATTTATAATTTTAACAGAGATGAAAGTCTATCCTTTATTACATCTCTGTTTTTTGTGCTCATGAGCAGAACTATTCGTTGTTGGTTGGCCATACTAAGTCTGCTTGGGATATGTACTTAAATGTCTGTAGCGCGTACCTGGACTTATCGGAGCATTGGTATGAAGTCTATAATGCAGATGTAGGTCTTATGACCTCTATTTACATCTACCAATCTTATTGGGATCTCTTGATTGAATTTGATATAAGGAGTAATAACAATTATATTCAGCATATCTTGTCTCCTGACTTGTTAAAATGCTCTCTCTTAAGGAAAACAATTTATACTCCTGTGAAGGATGGGGTTGTTTCACCAGAACTGGATAAATTAAAGAAATATGAAAACTTCTATTTTTCTATTAAGGGTCTTCCCTGTCAAAGGAACATCAAATCTTTTCTGGATAATATAACTGAAAGGAAGCTGTTGGAATGGAGATTAGAAGATGCAAAAAGAATTTTGGAATAATTATTTGAAGCATTGCTACTCCTTCAGAATAATTTCTTGGATGCAGAGGGAAAGGTTATCATTAGGAGCTATACTTTAGTGTGGTTGTTACAAGTCAATTGGATCCAAAGCTTGAGGAGTCAGAGTTGGATTTATGAATGGTTGGAAAATAAAAGGTTGCTGAAGAAGGGTCTTAAAAGAAAGAGGTCCTTATGAGCTGCTTGTCTATTGGGGTGCTTAAAGCCTGGATATATTCCTTAGCAAGGGCTTAAGGAAGTGCACTGATGAACCGGAAAATCAACCCTTTAAAAGCGTGTAATTAGCACTTCAACATGTCGTAGTAGTCGGGCCAATTCGGGTTCATCAAAGAGACCATCTCATTTAAATATATGTCAATCAAAATGCGATGGTCGTAATTTTTTACTTGGTAAGATACCAAGGTCGAACTCAGGGACACGGGCCTCTCTCGGATTAATAGGATTCTAGTCTATCTAATTAAGCGTTGAGTTGAAGCACATATAGGTCAAAGCATGCAAGGACACACCAATATAATGCATTAAAGAAATAAACGTGCATTTTTTTATATTTTAGTTATGCAGATAAATGCCATGAAATGTATCACAAATATGCCGTAGGTAAAAAAAATGATGAGCAAAATTAAACAAGAGTCAATTTCAAATTCAAGTAGTCAATCAAGCTTGATGGTCAAAATTAAACTAGGCACAAGTTAAAGATTTAAGAGACACATGGCGAATAAAATAATACATCAAAATTCATGTGTCTAAAACTGAGAATTAAGCATGCCATTAGAAATTGAATCAAACAAGCTTCGAAATGGAACTGAAATCAACTAAATCGGACACACGATGCTCAAGATATGCTAGAATGAAAGCAAGGGCATAACTGAAAAGAAACATGAAATAAAAATTGCAGGCAGGTCCCTGGGAGAGACTAAAACGTAATTACGTAAAAGAACAGGACCTTCCATGTAAATTCCCCACACACACAGGGGCATTTTTGCGATTTTAAAAACCCGCGAGGGTTTTGATGCAAAAATTACCACAGTGCACGCACGCTGCACGTGATCTGGACCTGCTTGCAAATTGGAGAAATCGGCAGGGCGTCTCTACAAATTGCCCAGATACGCACGTGCCAGGCACGTGCCATCCAGGCTCGGAGGTTGGCTCGGGCTCGGCAGATCTTCGGTGTTGCTTCGGCTTGGCTTGGACACTGGTTCAGGCTCGATGCAGGCTCATGGAGGCTCGGGAGCATCCAAGCCTGGAGGCTCCGACGCGTAGGCTCGGCAGAGCTCTGGTGTCACCACGTGGGTGATTGTGCACCGTTCGATCTTCAAAGATCCGATGGCATCAGGAGGTGCATCCTTGATGGCGACGTGGCTGGATCTGACCTGTTGGATGATCCCCAGGAGAGGGTCATCCAACGGCTACTGCTTTTCCTTCTTCATCGTCAGCTGGCGACGGGAACCGAGCTCCGGCGAGGGAGCTCCGGCTCCGTCGCTTGCTCTCGGCCACGATGAACCTCCCCCGAGCTCACGGAAAGGTCGTCGATGAAGCAGGGAACTCGGGGAAGGTCCAGGACCCTCTGGCGTCGCTCATCGGAGCTTGCCTGTCGGAGACGGAGCGAATGAAGTTGGCTCCGATGTTTTTCCGTCCATTGAAGGAGATGACATCCTGCAGGATTAGGCACATAGCCGAAGCCTAAAAAGTGCGTGTGTGATCGAAGTGAGAGCTCATAGGGGGCGAAGAACATGGGAGCTCGGAGCTCCTCCGCCGCGAGGGCGGAGGAGATGGGTCGGACTCGGTTTGGGGGTCTGGAGGAAGGAGAGGGTGATCGGATGTAAGAGCATGAATGATGGTGTTGAGGCAGAGCTAAGGGGGTGAACAAGGGAGCGAGAAAGAGGGTGTATCGATCTAGAAAATTACGGGAAATCAAAAAGAAATGCAGAGGAAGAAGAAGTGACTTACCGGAGACGGGGCGGAGCGGGAAGCTTGTGCGCGAGCTCCGAGGTTGAGCTCTGGTCGTCGCTGAACCCTGCCAGCTAATCAGGGCAGCTCAAGCGGGCCTGGAGACGCCGCGACACTGCCTTGATCGGCGGTGGATCTCACCGGGGGCGACGGTCATCGTCGCTCGATCCAGCCACCTCCCCCTGTCACTGGGAGGTGGCGGAGGGCTGGGCCGTGCCCCGCGTAAAGGTGGATGACGGTTAGCGGAGGGGGAGGTGCGGTATTTAAAGATCGAGGTTGGTGGTTCGCTGGGAGGGCGTGAGTTTCGACTGAGATCGTGGGGCGACTGGAGAAGGTTTGTGGATAGTGGAGTGACTCGCGAGGATCACGATGGAATGGGGTACGTAGTGGACCGGTTGGCGATAGGAGAGGTGGTCGGAGGAGATGGAGATAATGGGAAGGGCAAAAGGTTCTGCGAAGATGGAGAACGTGGGTAGAGAGGGGAGCCGGAGGTTGATGACGACTGGAAGGCCGTTGGATCTGGAGATCCAACGACTGACAATTAGGCGCGGAGCGACGGTCTTGATTAGAGCTGGAGGCGATGCGATCAATGGCAGATGAAAGCGCCACTTGTCATGCTCAAGGGTCGGCGGAAGCGAGCGGCCAAGATTGTTTCTTGAGGTTGATCGAAAGGCTGGAAAATGGCCATGAGGACAACGACGGAGATGGAAAGTCCAGAATGTGATCGAAAGGCGCGAAAGACGACACGTGGCGTGAGGAGAATAAGGCGCTCACGGACGGTAGTGATCAAGGCCTGAGGAGATCTGATGGCTGGGAAAATGAGCGTGCGTGGAGATATCTGAGCCGTTGGATCAGAGGAGGATCCAACGGCTGAGGATGCGGGCAGCTGAAGCAAGGAGGGCGGGGCCACGTGGCACACCCAGAACGGGCCACGTGGCCCAATCAGTTTATTCAGAGAGAATTGTTTGATTTTTGAGGGTTAATTTGGCCGAATTTGAGAAAATCCAAAACATGAAAGTTGTAGATCTCGATGAGATCTACAAGTTTCATGTTGACCAAAACTGGAGATGAGATCAAACAAAGACTCGAAATATTTTTAAGGGTATTTTTAGGGCTAAAAATACCACGAAATTTTAGTTTTGTCATATTTTTGTGATTTTTAATTTATTGAGGGCTCTGATAATTACAGGACATTAACTGGGTTTTATTAACAAAACTTTAAGCAAGGGGGTTAATAAATGGAAATTGCGATGATGAAATTGGGTTTCATCACCCTCCTATACTTAAACTATGCTCATCCTCGAGCATCAAAGAGAATGACTAAGTTGGATTAACCCCCTTGTGCATGTGAATACAGGATCCGATCCGATCAAGTTGACTCAACTTTAGAGGTCCAAAATTCTAGAGTTCAACCCAGCCTTAATCAAGAGGCATCCAATTCCTCTACTTCGCCAGACTCTCTCTGATGTACATATAATATAAAGGATATGACATTTTAGTGTTGACTGCGATTCTGAGAGTATGTCAAATCGTCACCCGAAGTTTTAGTCCGAGAAAATCTCCTAAGGACCCAATCCTCAACACTAGGGAATAAATCAAATCTTGCATTCAGTCCACCGTCTCTTTAGTTGTCAGACTTAGAAAATGTAGATGACATGCCAGTAATGGAGGGCATGTGATTGTGTCATTTCTTCTCTCCCTCTCATTGGAACAAGGATTCTCTCTAGTGCCTTTTACGCAACACATTTTTTTGGTGTTGATCAGTGCGTCCGTCAAGAGAAGTTGGAGCCGTCTGCACTTGTTTTCCTGGGAGTACACCGGGGTGTGTCTCTTTTGAGTACCTATCGTACCTTCGACACCCAGACTTGTAGCATTTACGATGCAGAGCCCTTTTTTGGTGCAAGCCCGACTCCTGGTCCTAATAGCGGTGGTCCAAGTGGACACTTTGAAAAGTTTGGAAGCGCTCGCCTTTGGTGGAAGCTCTTTGATATTTGACTTTGTGGAATGAGAGTTTTTCTTTGAAATTTCATTGACTTGTAAAATTTTTGCTAGCTCCACTGCTTTTACCAAGAGTTGGCGCACAATGATCAACATTTTTTTTATTTATTCACACCCTGGCACTTTGGTCAATATCAAGAGATTAGTATAAGAACCAAGTTCTCATACTGGCTAATATTGCTGACACTCAGGTTTCATGAAGCCTCCAAAGATTTTATCCCATCCTCGAGCATCATTAGATCAAATCTAAACTTGACTTCCTCATCCCAATTCCTCAAGTGAAAAATCAACTCATCTCATCAAAACCGCAGTCGTGCATGTGATGTGCTGATCATATTCTTTTTGTCTGAGACTAAGCATGGAATATAGCATGCAAATCTAGAAACCTAGGGGAATGTGGACGATTAAGTCTATGACCTTGATGGCTAAGGCTGGTTAACCTAAAATCTCAAAGACCTCATCAAGCTAAGTCTCCTTGATCATTTCAGATCCGGGTGGATGTGTAAGTGTAGAGGATTAATCCAATTTCTTCATTCAAAAAAAACAAGACACATTTTTTTATTTTTTTGTTTTTGTTTTTTTAATAGAACTTCAAGAGATAATAGAACTCCTAAACTCAATTGAGCATCTGCAATTCAGCCAGTATGGATGTAAGTACAGGCCGAAGCCCGTTGCTTGAGGACATGGCCTTGCGCGATGTCCTCTAAACCATCCAATCTGCTAAGGGCGAACCCTCACTGAATGTGGCTTACTTAATCATTGGGTTTAGTAGTCACCAATGACTCTTAAAGGGTTTTAGTTTTTGCTTATTTTTATGGATTTTAATAAAGGTTAAAACACAAGTTAAACTCAACTTTCCTTGAAAAGAGATGGAGATTTTTCAAAACCATGTCACACAAATAAAAAGTTTTTCAAAACATTTTCAAAAGATTTTTTCAAAATAAGGAAAAATCATTTTCGAAAATATTTTTATAAAAATAGCGTAACATAATATCGAAAAGCCGCGAAATCATTTGAGTTCTCTTAGTCCAAAGAATTTTACATTAGCCAAAAAGTTTTAAATTTTTCAAATTTTTCAGATTATAGCTAAAGTAAGTATACGGTATATTCGGTATACCCCCCTATCCTTAAGCTTTGCTATGTCCTCATAGCACTAGATGATACGAGTCCATAGTTCCATTTAAGTATAGAGAAATATACGGGATCTAAGAGGGGCTCCCCCTATACTTAGGTTAGAAATAACCTAAGTATAAAGGCAAGGAAAGATGAGTAGACAAATCACAGGGACTCGGGTCCCCCCTATACTTAGGTTGAGATTAGCCTAAGTATAAAGATGGGAATTGATGTTGGGAGGGACCCAAGGTGAACGAAGAAGAGGAATGCATTTTCAAGTGAGCGGTTTGAATCTGCGGAGATGAATGGAGTAACTAAGGTTTTGGGGTGTGTATCGTAGCAAATATGGCTCAATCAAGCAAGCAAGACCCTCAATTTCACCAACTCACACATAAAACCAACCGAAGTTGGTTTATTATCTTGTCGGTTTTATTGGGGATAAAACATTAGATATTTGTGCGGAGAAAAAATGTGAAGTGAAAATCAATGCGTATGCGAGGGTATTGCTCTCCCAAAACCAAAGTTTTACTCTATTTTATGTTGACTTGCAATTAACAGTCCCAATTTTATTTAATGTTGTCATTGAATTAAGTTTAGCACAAAATCAAGCAATCATCATCTACCGTTCATTCCCATTTTCCATTAATCCTAGGTGATCAAGCTAGAAATAGAAAGCCGAGAAAAACATGTATTCGATAAAAACCGCGATCTAGGCTAAGCGATAAAACATGCAGTGACTTGACGACAATACGTGAAAACTTGGGCTGTTTTGAAAACCAAAATCAATGTATGCAAGTCGATAAAAGCCGCACCTAATCATGCATCTACTAGCGGGGAATGATATCCATTAAATTTGGCTAAGTGAGGCGAGATTATGTGCGTCTATATTTTAGTGTGTCCTACCTACGAGCAAGCACATAAAATATGGAAAATAGAAACCGCTCAAAGAGTCACGTGCCTGGTCCTAGGTCGACACTCAAGTGGGGACGATCCCCACACAACCATGATCGTTCGATTACGTTCGCGAGTCTTCGATCGAAGACCGCTGTAAAAGACGAATTATTACAAGTTCATGCATGGAAATAAAAATGCAAGACAAATTTTTTCTCTTTCTTCTCGGCGTACTCCAAGCGGGTTTCTGCGGCTCCTCACAACGGGTAGCAACCTGCCCTTCGCCTCCTTGAACCATCAAGGGCCCTGCCATAAAAACAATGGTTAGAGATCCATAGAGAAGAAAAATGTTACGATGCAAGACATATTGACAAAATGACCTATATAAAAGAAACACTGCATTAAATAAACAAAAATCCAAAAAATATAAGAACTTCAACATGTCGTAGCAGTCGGGCCAATTCGGGTTCATCAAAGAGACCACCTCATTTAAATATATGTCAATCAAAATGCGATGGTCGTAATTTTTTTTACTTGGTAAGATACCAAGGTCGAACTCAGGGACACAAGCCTCTCTCGGATTAATAGGATTCTAGTCTATCTAATTAAGCGTTGAGTTGAAGCACATATAGGTCAAAGCATGCAAGGACACAACAATATAATGCATTAAAGAAATAAACGTGCATTTTTTTATATTTTAATTATGCAGATAAATGCCATGAAATGTATCACAAATATGTCCTAGGTAAAAAAAATGATGAGCAAAATTAAACAAGAGTCAATTTCAAATTCAAGTAGCCAATCAAGCTTGATGGTCAAAATTAAACTAGGCACAAGTTAAAAATTTAAGAGACACATAGCGAATAAAATAATACATCAGAATTCATGTGTCTAAAACTGAGAATTAAGCATGCCATTAGAAAGTGCATCAAACAAGCTTCGAAATGGAACTGAAATCAACTAAATCAGACACATGATGCTCAAGATATGCTAGAATGAAAGCAAGGGCATAACTGAAAAGAAACATGAAATAAAAATTACAGACAGGTCCCTAGGAGGGCTAAAACGTAATTACGTAAAAGAACATGACCTTCCCTGTAAATTGCCCACACATACAGGGGAATTTTTGCGATTTTAAAAACCCGCGAGGGTTTTGATGCAAAATTACCACAGTGCACGCGCGCTGCACGTGATCTGGACCTACTTGCAAATTGGAGAAATTGGCAGGGCGTCTCTGCAAATTGCCCAGATATGCACGTGCCAGGCACGTGCCATCCAGGCTCGGAGGTTGGCTCGGGCTCGGCAGAGCTTCGGTGTTGCTTCGACTTGGCTTGGACACTGGTTCAGGCTCGATGCAGGCTCGTGGAGGCTCGAGAGCATCCAAGCCTGGAGGCTCGGACGCGTAGGCTCGGCAGAGCTCTGGTGTCACCACGTGGGTGATTGTGCACCGTTCGATCTTCAAAGATCCGATGACATCTGGAGGTGCATCCTTGATGGCGACGTGGCCGGATCTGACCCGTTGGATGATCCCCAGGAGAGGGTCATCCAACGGCTACTGCTTTTCCTTCTTCATCGTCAGCTGGCGGCAGGAACCGAGCTCCGGTGAGGGAGCTCCGTCTCCGCCGCTCGCTCTCGGCCATGATGAACCTCCCCCGAGCTCACGGAAAGGTCGTCGATGAAGTAGGGAACTCGGGGAAGGTCCAGGACCCTCTGGCGTCGCTCATCGGAGCTTGTTTGTCGGAGACGGAGTGAATGAAGTTGGCTCCGATGTTTTTCCGGCCATTGAAGGAGATGACGTCCTGCAGGATTAGGCACATAGCCGAAGCCTAAAAAGTGCGTGCGTGATCGAAGTGAGAGCTCATAGGGGGCGAAGAACATGGGAGCTCGGAGCTCCTCCGCCGCGAGGGCAGAGAAGATGGGTCGGACTCGGTTTGGGGGTCTGGAGGAAGGAGAGGGTGATCGGATGTAAGAGCGTGAATGATGGTGTTGAGGCGGAGCTAAGGGGTGAACAAGGGAGCGAGAAAGAGCGTGTATCGATCTAGAAAATTACGGGAAATCAAAAAGAAATACAGAGGAAGAAGTGACTTACCGGAGATGGGGCAGAGCGGGAAGCTTGTGCGCGAGCTCCGAGGTTGAGCTCTGGTCGTCGCTGAACCCTGCCAGCTAATCAGGGCAGCTCAACGGGCCTGGCGGTGCCGCGACACCGCCATGATCGGCGGTGGATCTCACCGAGGGCGACGGTCGTCGTCGCTCGATCCAGCCACCTCCCCCTGTCACCGGGAGGTGGCGGAGGGCTGGGCCGTGCCCCGCGTAAAGGTGGATGACGGTTAACGGAGGGGGAGGCGCGGTATTTAAAGATTGAGTTTGGTAGTTCGTTGGGAGGACGTGAGTTTCGACTGAGATCGTGGGGCGACTGGAGAAGGTTTGTGGATAGTGGAGCGACTCGCGAGGATCACGATGGAATGGGGGTACGTAGTGGGCCGGTTGGCGAGAGGAGAGGTGGTCGGAGGAGATGGAGATAATGGGAAGGGCGAAGGGTTCTGCGAAGATGGAGAATGTGAGTAGAGAGGGGAGCCGGAGGTTGACGACGACTGAAGGCCGTTGGATCTGGAGATCCAACGGCTGACAATTAGGCGCGGAGCGACAATCTTGATTAGAGCTGGAGGCGATGCGATCAATGGCAGATGAAAGCGCCACGTGTCGCTCAAGGGTCGGCGGAAGCGAGCGGTCGAGATTGTTTCTTGAGGCTGATCGAAAGGCTGGAAAATGGACATGAGGACAACAACGGAGATGGAAAGGCCAGAATGTGATCGAAAGGCTCGAAAGACGACACGTGGCGTGAGGAGAATAAGGCGCTCACGGACGGTAGTGATTAAGGCCTGAGGAGATCTGATGGCTGGGAAAATGAGCGCGCGTGGAGATATCTGAGCCGTTGGATCAGAGGAGGATCCAACGGCTGAGGACGCGGGCAGCTGAAGCAAGGAGGGCGGGGCCACGTGGCACACCCAGAACGGGCCACGTGGCCCAATTAGTTTATTCAGAGAGAATTTTTTGATTTTTGAGGGTTAATGTGGTCGAATTTGAGAAAACCCAAAACATGAATGTTGACCAAAACTGGAGATGAGATCAAACAAAGACTCGAAATATTTTTAAGGGTATTTTTAGGGCTAAAAATACCACGAAATTTAGTTTTGTCATTTTTTTTGTGATTTTTAATTTATTGAGGGCTCTGATAATTACAGGACATTAACTGGGTTTTATTGACAAAACTTTAAGCAAGGGGGTTAATAAATGGAAATTGCGATGATGAAATTAGGTTTCATCATGCACGCATCCATTTGGATGTGTGCACAGAAGCTAAGTACCCAATTTACAATTTTGTTATATCTAATTACTGATTAGAGTTGTGTGAAAATCTTAATCTTTTTGGCTTCTTTTTTTGACATATTTGGAAAAGGTCATGAAGAAGCTCTTCTCTACATCTCCTTTTTCACTCTACGGCATTAAGACTGGAGATGGAACTCTCTTCTGGAAATGGTGCATGCAAGAGACCTTAGTGCTGCTACACTTCTGTGGAATAATTGCTTTCTGATGCGGAAGCTTAGGGATTTGGAGGAAAAAGTCAATAGCTGTTAAAGGTCTGGTGGCTGGTCCAAGGTTGATTGCTAAAAGAAGGAGGGCTTTGATAAATCTCTCCTTGCTTCCAAAAAGTTCAAGGCCAAGGTTGCTGTTCGAAGAAGCAACAGAAAATACCATACTTGGAAAAAGTGGAGGAAGTAATTCTAATCGATGATGATGAGCCTAATGAGTAACAATTGAATCTGGAAATCTGTCTTCCCCTCTGTCCTGTTCTGTATTCTGTTTTTGACTTCCATTATTTTGTAACTCCCCATGAAGGGCCCCTCTTGTTCTAATATCTTTTGGTGAAATAAAAGCAGCTACCTGGGCTGCGAAAATCAGGTTTAAAAAAATACACATGAATAGGTATTCGGAGGTGTTGGGTGAGTTAAGTCAAAGAGTTGGCTTAGCAAGATTGAGACAGCAATCACATATTGTCACAATATAGGGGCGCATCATCTGATTAGCGACAGATGTGTTACTATATGTCTGAGTATATACATTGATAGACCACTAGGTTGATGACCTAATCAAGGTCTATACACATGCATGCTAGTGTACAAATAAGGGCACATGAGTAATATGACCTCTTAAAGGAATCGTACAAGTTCATCGATAAACTGGAAGACACGAGCTCATGCATGAGATATTGGGATAAACTAAATTCCATCTATGGTCATCTTGTTTTGGAAACAAGAAAATTTTGTAGGTATGATACATGCTTTTGGAAAGTATATTATCAATACTAACTCCTAATGATCGAATGAGAACCCTATTGATAAAAATATGAATGAGATAGTTAAAAAGAGATCAGAACTTCAGATTTACTCACCGTCTTCCAATATGCAAGATGTATGGGTATTAGGAATCCTCGATGGTGATATGATGTTAAATAATTGTGTATTATGACGCTAAATAATTGCATATTATGACACTTTCACTCCGAGGGTGTGATGAAACATATTTGGATTTTAGCAACTCCACTTGGTGAACAATTATGCAATCTATGTCCAAATGTTGGACACTATACTGAATTGGATCCAGCTACAATGAGAAGATAGGGATAATGTTATCTGATATGAGAGGTCTTTTAAATCTAGATATCAGATTAGATCTCAATACTTAAGTTCTATTGTATATGAATTATACAATTACCCTGATCTTATCTACATGTATCTGTAGAGAAGGCACACAATCCATGAAAAAGCTCGTGGATTGTTATGAAAGAAACAAAATCCAATTATTATGTAAAAAGAGAAAATTAGGATAATAAATTAGATTTAATTATCTATAACTAATTTAATATAGATAGTAATACCCCCAATAATTTTTGAATAGCGTAGATAAGATCCACATCATTATTTGAAGACTTATTTGCTAAAATTAAATTATGTATGTGAATTGGATTCATATTCCAATATAAATGTGAATACAATTTAAATTTTTATTTTATGATTCATAATTAATCAATAGATAATTTGTAAATGTTGTAAACTATTTTTCAATTACTTTAATCAAAGTAAACATGTGGATTAAAATTTGGTGATAATAAAGGTTTCCACCAAATAAAAATAAAAGAGATAAAAGGGACTACCCCCTCTTTTAGGATGGACGTCCATGGTGGGATCCACCATGGCAGATGTCCACCTCATAAGAAGAGGATAATCCTCTTTCTCTTTTATTTTTGTATCTTATTCATTTGTTGATAATGTTTTGGAGTTTTTTAAATTAAAATACTTATAGTTGATAATTGTTATCAATACTAATCCCATTTGATGTTGGTAAGCTCCTCCAATCTCAATCATTAATGGAATAAACGACATACAATCACATGTAATAATAAAAAGAAATACATTCCACCAAGGTAACATTTCCATTAAAATGTTCGAAACAAGCATCAAGTCCCATATAGCGTAACATGTATCAAAAGAGAACTAAGTTTTAATACATATATCTCGAAATATGGTAAGAGAGAGAGCAAGCACAATAAAAGATAAATACAAAAGATGCTATCATGTATACCGTCAAAAAGATGTCTTTGGTCATCCACCAAAAGTTAGGAATCTCGTCGCCCAAGATATTCCGCTAGAGGTGCCTTCCCCT